>JAFEMH010001114.1:62500-533364 GCA_022495995.1 Adenophora triphylla var. japonica | reverse complement strand
GCCTATGTATGACATTCTTTGGCAATGGGGAGCCGGCCCAAACAAATGCCACCTCAATAGCCCTAATACAGTTGTAGACACCCCATTCTGAACACATCGGATTATACTTATACCACTCTAAGTCTCGCTTTGAGTCAAGAAGCAGAAATCCACCATTTCGTCATGTTTCGTTAAGTTTTGACTAACTACCGTTAGTTTGGGACTAAACTGCATACGAGATAACGAGGAAAGGACAAAAGCGTCACAGGAGCAATATCTCGCCGCGAGATGGCGTGTCTCGCGCGAGATATCTCCCTCTGCGGGTGCGGACGACGGTTCCTCGTCGATTTCAACCTCTTTCCGGGATAAAACTTTATCTCTCCGGCCAACCAATGGGAGAGGAGGTCTAGAACCATCTGATAGGGTTTTAACTCTCCACTTCTTCATATCCAACCTCTATAAATACTTGGTGACTTCCAAGGCTCAAGAGGTCGGAGGTCGAAAATCCCAAACCGCGAATTTACACAACACACACACATTTTGTCGTTTTCTTTCCCTGAAAGAATCCCTCAAAATCACCCTACAACTCACCTCATAGTTTGTTTGTCAACCTTGTTGATAATCAAGCATCAACCTCCAAATCAAGGACCAAGGCGAAGCTCTGTCCGTGTGAAGGGTCGACTCTAAACTTGAGTCGAAACTATGCCCAAATCACCTCACGCAAGGTAATTCCTAATCTTCCTTCTAATTGATTGTTAGAGTGGTATAAGTCCATAGAATCTAGGATCGGCCTAGAGCCTCTCCAAATCATGGAGACGGTCTCGAAGCAATCGATTCTACATTCTGTTTGACCTCGTCAAATGGACCTTTATTTGCAGTATTTGGATTCGTTTTTTACTTCTTATTTTGAAAAACCTCTCTTTTCTTTAGCAAGACCGATCTCCGGATTGGGTGAAATGGATGCCTTCTAAACCTACCCATTTCATAACCTAAGCCCCGAACTCAAATCTCTTTCAAATGGTTTTCTATGTTTCCAATCAAATAATATAGGTGGCGACTCATAAAAATAAAAAGAATCGGAATTTCTTTCTCACAACGCTACGGTGGCGACTCCGGCGGGAAGAAAATTAAGAGGCTTAAACTTGCGTCAAAATTAAAGAGAGGTTTTTCAATCTATTTTGTAAATTCGAATTTTTACGTTCTCGAGATGGGAGATATCTCGCACGAGATATCATTATCTCGCGCGAGATAGGGCTTCCCGATCTGGTTGTTTTTTGGTTTCTCTGTTTCGCTCGTAATCCAAGACGAGAGCCGAACATGCACGAGGGGATCCCGGGATTCATTATCTGCAGAGTTCTGCATCTTAAGGCCTCCCTTAAGGTGTAGAACTCGGACCTTTATTTTCCTTAAATAATTGATTATTATTTATGAAGCTGCGTGTGATTGGGTTTTATTTAATTAAAGTCCGGTCCATTGGGGATTCGGGAGTTGTAAATTAAATTATTTATCTCTCTTTATCTCTCTTTATGTGGAACTACGACGGCCTGAGTCTTCCTAGATTGGGAGAAACGTAGGCAACCACTTGGTGCGGCCACTATCTGTTTTCTCTTTTGGCTTTCAAAAAAAAAAAACTTCCTATTTTACTCTATCACATAGATTGACTATCACACACGCGCACATCATACTATAGCTGTCATTGCCTTGCATACCCTCTATAAACCGGGACCCACACTAAGGACGGATGACGGTAACCACCTAGTCGCCGGTCTCTCCGAAGTTGGACAATCCCACTCCGCGTATTCAATCCACTTAGATTGTCATATCGCGGGAGCCTAGCCTTCCACACTGCATCGCCACATTCTCATGTAGATTGACTTTTTAGGATCACTCCGTGACCGGTCGGTTTTGACTCGGTGATCTTTTCTTGTTTTTGATCAAAACAAAGCCATGTAAAATTGACAATAAGAAAGGATTCGGAAAAGTCCCTTCGGAAAAAGTCCCTTCGGAAAAAGTCCCTTCGGATGTCCCTTCAAGAAAAATGTGCATATAATCCTTCAAAAAAAAAAACAAACAAAAAACAATCTTACATGGCTTTGTTTTACAAAAATCGGATTGATTGCTTAGTCGTTAGGTTCTGATAAAGGCCTTAGAAACCCCTCAAAACGGACTTTCCGTTCCGACCAAAAATTAGGGCTAAATAAAAATCGACTTTCCGTGTGATTATCTCGCGCGGGATTACTTATCTCGCACGGGATAATGCTTCTGTTTGCTGAATTTGAGTCTGAGCCATTTAAGCCTGCTTCCGACTCGTTGGGGCTAGATTCTGATATCTGCATATCTTACGTCGGTTTTCGAAGCTACTCAACTCCAAGACTCTCAACACAATGTCGACATCGACAACATTCCGGGAAATGAGACCCTATCAGAAAACAACCACAAACTTCTGGAAGAAGCCAATGATCGCCTAGAAGTGCAAGCTTCCCAAATCCACACTCTCGTGGAAGAAATTCAAGAGCTTAGGGCTGCACTAGCCAACAAAGAAAAGAAGAAGAAAAATGATTCTTCCTCCGGAGAAGAGGAGTCATACACCAAAAGGGCCAAGGGTCGCCGCAAAAGCAAAGGCAAGAAAAAGAGGTACGAGTCTAGCTCATCATCTTCCTCATCCGACAATGAAAGCTACACATCCAAGAAAGAAAGCAAGAATGAACCCCTTACCATGGCCATGCTAGTAAAGAAACTTGCATCCCTTGATGTGAGTAAGGGAGCCTCGCTCTCTATTGATTACGATACCCTTCGTCAGTCCATGTCAAAGCTTCCTAGAAAGTACAAGACACCCGACATTGCAAAATTCAATGGCACCACCTGTCCCAAATCACATTTGGAGACCTACTCTTGGGCCATGCTACCTATGGGTGTTGATGACAATCTGTTAGCCCAATGCTTTCCCCAAACTCTCGATGGTGCTGCAAGAGATTGGTATATGACCCTTCCACTCTCTACGAGACTCGACTGGCCACTCGCTAGTTGTACTTTCCAAAAGCAATACGAGGACAACTCCACTTATCGCACCACTAGAAGGGATCTTGAGCAAACCAAGCAGCTTCCAAACGAGTCCTTCACAGATTTTTTTAAAAGGTGGAGAACCAAGCTAACCGAAATTGTTGATAGGCCCAGCCTAGACGAACAAATTCACATCCTCATACAGTGCCTTAGAGAGGAATATCAAGACAAGCTAGCCGGCAACTATTTTCCTAGCTTCGCCGAACTTCACAAGTCGGGCATACGGTTAGATGACCTCATCAAACAGAAAAGGGAAGCCAAGAAAGAAAGTGGATTCCGTTACAACAAGAGCTCTTCTTCCTCCTCCAATCCTAAGGATACATCTGTCAATGCCATTGTCTTCAATCATCCTGGAAATGGTAAATACTCTGCAGTACCTCCACCACAAAAGAAGAAGAAGGATAGACATTATGACAAGCTTGAAGGAATCACCCAAGAAGAACTCTTCGAAGTGCTTATCAAGAACGGGAAAATCAAACCAAGAGAAGGTGGACCTCCAAAGAAAGATCTTCCCGCCAACCATGCTCATCACCTCTTCTGCAAGTACCACAACTTCACCGGTCACGACACCAACTCTTGCTTCCACTTGAAAGACGTCATCCAAGATTTGTTTGACGATAAAGAGATAGGGTTACCAAATGTTGTTACTAATCCTTTGCCAAACAATGAGGTCAATTTAATAGAGATAGAAAGTAGCTTCGAGGACCCTACTCGTCTAGCCACAATTGTGGACGAGAGCCCTCTTGAATTTAATGAATCTTCTTTCTGTTATATGATGTCTTGGGAGGAAATCTTAGAACAAAAGGGAAAAGGGTCTAAAACAGTCAACCTACTCACACGATCCGGTCGTGTGATCATCAACAAAGACCCAAGGGATGAAAATCCTCCAAAACAAACTAAAGCCTCATCGCCAAGTGAGCCGGAGGACCCTCTCTTAACTCAATTGAAAAAGACACAAGCAAATATCTCGGTTTGGGATCTCATAGGAGCATCTCACAAGCACCGTGAGATGTTGAAAAAGGCATTGGCTCAAATGACCATTTCCTCGAAGCAACACCCGAAGAGCTCACTCAAATGATTGGCGAGTGCGGTTTGGCAACGTCATCACTTTCGCGACTTGGACCTCCCATCCTATGGGAACAATCATCATGAGGCCCTTTACATAAGCTGCTAAGGTGAATGGGTACCGAATGCCACGCATTTTGGTCGACAATGGTTACGCAATCAATGTCCTCCCGAAGAAAGCCTTATCATCATTAGGCCTCGCCCACAAAGACCTCGAAGCCATCCGGGCATCTTGTAAGGGGGTACGATTGTCTTTGCTAGAACCGCTGCAGGATCGGTTGTAATACCTGTAGAAATGGGGCAAGTCACTATGAGCATCGAATTTCAAGTTATCGACATCCCGGCATCCTTCAACTTGCTGCTTGGTCGCCCTTGGCTACACGACATAGGGGGTGTGCCCTCCTCCCTGCACCAATGCATCAAGTTCAGACACAACAACACGATAGTCACCATACACGGAGAGATGGTCACTGCTAGTCCTATCCTCGAAGTACAACATAGCACTTCTGATTTCCTGTTCAGTGGTTTTGAGATCGAGAAAGAAAGCACTGTGAATGTCCTAGACACTTACAACGAACGATTACTCAAGGCACTTAGGTTTTCCGGAAGCCTTCCTGTCTGGAGAATGATGCTAGCAAAAGGGTACTTTCCTGGATTGGGGCTTGGAAAGCACTTACAAGGAATAACGGAACCACCACCGGTCCCCCCGCCTCACACAAAGCATGGACTAGGATACGACATCTCCATCCACGATGAAGATGACGTGGAAGAGTGGGGTTTCACTCAAATCAAGTGGGAAGGAACCTCGTACAAAGGCTGCAACGACCAAAAGTCCAAGGATTGCAACCTCAAACCATATCGAAGGACACTCAATGGCTACTTTGTTCGAGAAGGGGAAAGTATTCCCTACTTTATCTTTTCAGAACCATGGACTGATGATAAAGGAAAGCGCCAACCGGGCTTTGAAATCTTCAGCGACTGCGATGCTTCTCCAGATGAAACAGAATCCGTCCCACTGATCCCTAATGATTTGTGGGGCACGAAGGCAGAAATGACAAGCGAATGGGACTTTGTGTTGGGAGAAGACATGCTGCGACAGTTCCAAGACCTGTGCCGGTTAGAAGACAGCCAGATTCATGCAATATCCAAGGGGGACGCTCCAACTACCGACTACACAAGACTAATACAGAAATGTGATGAGCCAATTCTAAACTGGCACGTCACCGGAGGACCAGTTGTTGATGAAGACTTCATGATCAAAGAGCTTGGTTGCACTCCCCACCCTCGCAGGAAGATAGGCCCTACAACTTTTACATTAGAAGCAGGCTCCACCTCCGATGAACTCACTCAAGAGGAAATCGAGGCGGTGGCTGAACATGTATTCCCTTACTTCCTTAATGAAAACATTAATCTTTCCGAGTACCCTGAGATTGCTAACATCGTAAATGATGAATTAACTAATAATAATCAATATAACGAACACGTTAATAATGAATCATACGATGAGATAGATCAAGATAACGAACAAATCTTAAAAGAATTAGCTAAGCAAGTAGGTCGTTGTGGAAAGAATGGCCCTGTTGACGACGAGGAAATGCAAACGGTTAATCTTGGGACAACGGAAGACCCCAGAGAAACAAAGATCGGCAGCTTCTTCAAGGGGGAAGACAGAGAAACCTTGACCCAGCTCCTCAGAGAATATGTCGACGTCTTCGCTTGGTCCTACAGAGATATGCCTGGGTTGAATCAGTCAGTTGTAGAACACAAGATACCGCTGCTACCCAACGCCAAGCCAGTCAAGCAGAAACTACGCAGAATCAAGCCGGAATGGTCAATGCAAGTGAAAGAGGAAATCATGAAACTCTTGAATGTAGGGTTCATCAAAGTGATTGAATATCCGGAATGGTTAGCAAACACGGTGCAAGTAGCCAAGTCGAACGGGAAAATACGAGTCTGTGTTGATTTCAGAGACTTGAACAAGGCATCCCCTAAAGATGACTTCCCACTACCAAACATAGACATGTTGGTCGATGCCACAGCAGCGTACGAGGTCCGCTCATTCGTCGACGGGTTCAGTGGTGGTATAACCAAATCCTCACGGCGTAAGAGGACCAAAGACAAAAACAAAGATTCACCACACCTTGGGGAACGTTACGCTACACGGTCATGCCGTTTGGCCTCAAGAACGCCGGGGCTACCTATCGAGAGCAGTCACGACACTATTCCACGACATGATCCATAAAGAAATAGAGGTGTATGTGGATGACATGATTATCCACTCGAAGGGGACAGATGGCCAACACTTCGTAGATCTCGAGAAAATTCTTCAATCGACCGAGACAAAGACAAAATGAGACTCAACCCCGCCAAATGCTCATTCGGAGTAGTCAAAGGGAAAGTCTTGGGATACATGGTCACGTAACGCGGCATAGAAGCAGATCCCGCCAAGATAAAGGCCATTACAGTACATGCCTCCACCAGGACACGTAAAGAAGTAAAGGGATTCATGGGCAGACTCCAATATATCGGGCCGATTCATTAATCAACTCGACTACAATGTGCGACCCCATCTTTAAGCCGCTTAAGGAAAACGCACCTCAAGAGTGGACCGAAGAATGTCAAGAAGCATTCGAGGAAGTTAAGCACTACTTGACTTCCCCACCTATCCCGGTTCCACCACACAAGGAGAAGCCCTTGAAGTTGTACCTCACAATCACAGACAACGCATTAGGGGCTATGCTTGCTCAAGAACAACAGCTTCGCACACGTAAAATGCCATCTACTTTGTCGCCGGCAGATTCCAAGGCAAATGAAATCAACTACTCTCCACTCGACAAGTCATGCGCCGCTCTCGTCTGGGTATCACAAAGGCGAAAGCACTATATGGAAGCCTTTCGAGTCCGTCTCATCGCAAAGATGGATCCACCGAAATATATCCTAGACAAATCAAATTTGTCTTCGAGACTAGCCAAATGGTACTTCATGCTCGCGGGTATGATATCACTTACATCACTCAGAAATCCGGCAGGAGGAGTGTATTCGCAGATCAGTTGGCCGAATTTCCTTGCGACGAAGTGAAGGGGGAAGACCCGCGATTCCCCGATGAGGACATTCTAAGCATAGAAGAAAATAAGTGGAAATTATTTTTCGATGGCGCAGCCAACAAGAGAGGGTTTGGCATCGGAATGTTATTGGTAGACCCTAACGACATCTACACTCCACTAGCGCACGTCTTGACTTTGACGCCACCAACAATACCGCAGAATCACGAGGCTTGCATAGCGGGGCTTGAGGCAGCCCTAGAACGCAACGTGACTGAACTCGAGGTATTCGGGGATTCCCAATTGATCATCAATCAGACATTGAAGAAGTGGAGGGTCCAAGATCCAACCCTTCAAAGATACAAAGGCCCACCTCCAAGAATTGGCGCAACAATTTCAAGATGTCTCATTCCACTATCTCCCTAGAGACAAAAATCGGTTTGCGGACAAATTAGCCACACTTACTTCTTTGGTCGAAATCCCTAAAGGAAAAGCAGCTTAAACCCTTCAAGATAACACGGCGTGCAACTCCCGCATACCGCGCCGTTATAGATCTTCACGACCGCAAAGACAAATGGTTATCCAAAGGTGCCGCCGTTGAAAACTCCGAAGGGAAACCATGGTACCACGACATTTGGTATTTCATCCTAGATGGAACCATACCACCTGAGACAGCACCAAGACTCAGATCGCCCTTAAGAGGTTGGCTGCCAATTACGTCATCACTGCCGGCCGTTTATTCAAGAAACATTCCCAAGGAAACCTCCTTTGCGCCACCGAGGAAGAGGCCCAGGAAATAATGGACCATGTTCATCAAGGCATATGTGGAACCCACATGAGCGGAAACATGCTCGCCAAAAAGATCATCAGACAAGGGTACTTTTGGCTGACCATGGAAGCCGACTGTACCAAAATGGTCAAGAAGTGCCACAAATGTCGATACACGCCAATCTTCAAAGATGCACCGCCTTCCTTGCTGTACCCAATGACTTCACCTTGGCCGTTCTCTACATGGGGAATAGACGTGATTGGAAATATCACACCCGCAGGAGCCAACGGACACTCAAGCTTTCGTCCTAGTAGCCATCGACTATTTCACTAAATGGGTCGAGGCCGCCTCCTACAAAGTTCCGAATGCCGTAAAGGTTGCGTAATTCATCAAGCACAACATCATCTGCCGATATGGGGTTCCACAAGAGATGATATCCGATAATGGGTCACACTTCGAAAAGGAAACCGATCGCCTACTGACCGAGTACAAAATCACGAGACACAAGTCGTCTCCTTATAGGCCTCAAACAAACGGAGCAGTTGAAGCCGCGAACAAAACAATCGAGACTATCATCAGAAAAATGGCAGTCACTGGAAAAGACTGGCCCGACAAGCTACCATTCACACTATGGGGGTACCGCACTTCAGTCCGAACAGCTACAGGAGAAACTCCCTACGCCCTCACATTCGGGATGGAGGCTGTCTTACCGATAGAATTGGAAATACCATCACTAAGAGTTCTCCTAGAAAACCAAGTGAATGAAGTCGACTGGCTAGAAAGCAGATACGAAGAGCTAGCCCTGTTGGACGAAAGAAGGTTGAAAGCGGCCGAACACACTCAAGCTTACCAAAGAAGAATGGCAAGAGCTTTCAACAAAAAGGTCAAGACAAGGAACATCAGAGTAGGCGACTGGTGCTCCGTGAGCATCGTCCGGACCTTTCAACCCGTTAGGCAAGTGGGGACCAAGATGGATAGGACCCTACATTGTGAAGAAGATATTCTCTGGGGAGCCCTTCACCGGTAGACTTAGACGGAGATCAACTACCGAAGCTGGTCAACATGGACAAGCTCAAGAAGTACTTCGCGTGACTTGGCCCCCTAAGAACAAATCGCTCGCTAGGTTGAAAATCCCGGAAAGGACAACTTAGGCAAAAAATTAGAGCTAGCACAAGAAAAGAAGCCCGCTAGATTGAAAACCCGAAGGGGCGGTCTAGGCAAAAGAAAGGGTGTGCATGAAAAAAAATAAAAAAAAAAAAAAGAAGGGGGCCTTATCTCGCGCGAGATTACTCCACGGCCTGGAGCCATATTTTGTCCTTTTCTCAAAAATGAACTACGTTGGACCTGAGCCTCTTGTTTAATTGCTGTAAAAGAGGAACGTAGGCAGCCTTCGGGTTCGGTCTAATCAAATAAATAAATCAAAGTTGTCCCCTTTATTAATCGAATGTGTTTCATTAATGACAATAGGGAAATCCTAACCACAACGACTAATTTGCTAAGCTAACAAACTTGAAAAAAAAATATATATAATAAAGCAGAAACAATTGATCTATCAAAGCAATCTCTTGGTACTCCTAAAGATCTACCCTTTCATTGACTTGGTTGGCCGGCGGACATGGTCTCCACCGTCGTCGTGATTCTCCTTGCGCTTTGAGCCTCTCAAAGCAGAACATCCCTCGAGACGATTAAAGACAGATTCCGAATCTCTTGAAGACATGAGGCCTATCCAAAGCTTGCGTCTTTCCAGGCATTCCCTTGCCTCGCCTCTCGTACCAATCCCCATCAAGAAAATCCTGAGTTGGATCAGTTCGCACATTAGCAGGATCAGACTGAGCCTCGCTCCTTCGCAAGATACTGCTAGCTACAAAAGAATCTCTTAGCAGTGAAAGCCGCAAATCATCAATCTTCTCTGCACTAGGATGACCGGTATGGAGGAACCAATCCAAATATTTGTCAGACAGGAAGATGCTTGCATTAAAAGTCCGAAGGTTCGACCAACGGTCCCGATTAGTTCCTTCACCCCATGCTTGAGCTAACACCTGCGCAAACTCTACACCAATATAAGACACTACACGAGAAGCTCCTTCGAAAAGATAAGTGTCCTGTAGCCGACCAAACCGACGGAGCACCCGCTTGGGAAAGTAAAAGGAGGAATCTCGCAAACCCGGAAGAACAACCCCGTCAAAACCCTTGGTATTGGCAACATACTTGTTCAACCTCCAATAAGGTGGACACCGAGAGAATATCGGCGGTTTCGGTCTTCGCAATCAATCTCAAATTTCATTCATCCGCCGAAAGATCTTTGATCAACAACTTTCACGTATGATATGTAAAAGGAGAATATTCCAACGGGGGACCTATCAACTTGAGATGCTCCCTAAGCCAAATAGTCACCAGGAGGGACTCCTTGAGTCATGACGCCTTGATCCTATCACGGCTCATCAAGACCATGAAGGGTCTCACCCAAGATTAGCGGAATAATGTTCCTAGAACGTTTCCTAGCCTCGAACAACTTCCACCAGTTGGGAATCGACCAAGCCGTCCCTGCACGTAAACAAAACATCTCCGAAAAGAGAAAGAGCCAGAAAGTTCCGCTTATGGACATGAAAAGCGTCATCATCAGAATCACCGCTGAAGCGTCCCGGAAAAGAAGAGCAATCAACCCACTTGCGGTGAACCAACCCATAGCAAGTATCAAGAGGGATCCCTAACAATTCGTTCAAAGCCTCCGAATGATTCCTATGATACTTAGGAACAGCAATCTTACCAGTCAAAGGCATATCCAAAATAATGGCGAATTCCTCCACAGTAGGCACCATCTCATTCAAAGAAAAATTGAAAAGATGAATAGAGGGATCCCAAAATCGAGCAACACCCTGCAATAACTTCCAATCCGGTTGGAGGTTCTTCAAAGTGAAAAGAATTCTAAATCCGAATTCTGCGATAAACTTATTGCGAGACCGGTTGTGAAACGACCTTACAAAATCCCTTGATGCTTGCTTGAAAGAGGCAATCACTTCAGAGGACAAAGAAAAATCATCGACAATCATGGACGTTGGGGCAATCTCCTTGGAAGCCATGGATCACAGGGTTGAAGAAGAAGACAAGAGTTTCACCCTAACAGGATATCTCTAGAGTTTGAAAGGCTAGAATGAGTTATCTGGCCGGACTACAGGGTGATTTTATAGGGAAAACTGTCAAAATCCTGTTCGAAAAAGGAAGAGATTTCTGCCTGGGTAGCGTGTCTCGTGCGAGACACCTTATCTCGCGCGAGATATCCCTACGGCAAAGCAACAACAGTTCTACTCAAACAATAATCTAGCCCCGACTTGACGAAGCAAGTCTCGAAAAACCTGCGTGTACAATTCATAACATGCAATAAAACACCATATTCAGGCTCAAAATTGCGGCCTAACGGCCATCCCATTTCCGAAAAACATGGAAAGTCGAGAAAGTTAATTAACTAACTAATTAGACCTAGGATTAGGGATTAAGAAAAACCATTGTTTGTGCTACCTATGTGTTCCTAACAGGTACCAGAAAAGAAAGAAAAATTGTCTGGGCCCACACGGCCAATATGTACAGATCATCAGATAAAGAAAAAGGGGAGGGGATCACGCCATCAAGTCGCTCGAGCCGCCAGCACCTCCGCCATCACCACCAGGGGGGCTACCAACCCTCCTCGACCTCTTGGCTCCGCAAGTAGGGGTCATAGCCGAGGCCACCGTCGAGGCCGCCGAAGAAGCCTTCTGGAACAGCCTCTCGGACAGGTCCGACACCAAAGCCATCAACCCAGCCATCTTGGTCGCTCCACGGTTGTAATCGGTCGCGGATATGGTGACCTGACAATCAAAGAGAAGAAGATGCTCAGATGAAGTCGGACATATACACTTATATGGACGAATACGAGAAACAGAAACATACCGAAGAGACATCAGCCGGGAGGCGGTAACCCTCGGGAATCTCGATCGGGAGACGGGATGTGCCCCATCATCGGCATGCTCCCCATCATATACGTGTAGCTCGAGGGCCGTAGTGCGGGGCAAAAGGCGAGAGAACCGGTAGCTGAGAGGAAGTGCTAGGGGCCTGAAGAACCCGAAGCGAGCGCAGGCGGAGCCACGAGCATGTGATCGCCTATCCCCCACCAGGAGGGGACCCATCAACCGAGGAAGAAACTCCGCATAAGAAGCCCCGGGGATCACGCAAGCCGTCGCCACATCCCCCACCAAAAGACTAGCATAATCATCCTCCGGAATAGAGTGGGTGGGATACATCGACCTCGGCGGATCCGCCGGCACCTGTATGATAGTCTACCCCGGCCATGCTGTGGGAAGACCCGCTCACCGAGATACATGGTATCTCCCTCCAAAGATGCCAGCATCCTCTGCATCCCGGTGGCATCCCAAGCTCGATGCACCTCCAGCTCCAACAGGGTCCAAGGATATAGGCCCAGCCTCTCATACTCAAAGGTGTCCAAGATGGCCCACGCCTCCGCCACCGTCAAAGTCCAATCCCGGTCCTCCTCCTCCTCATCAACGGTCCGATTCGGGTGGCTCCACCTCGATATCCGGAAACAAAGGGGCCCGGCTCTCCAACTCAAACCTATACAGCCCAAGGACAGTGTAGCCCCATATCTCGCACAAGAAAACGAAATGCATTCGGTAAGGGAAACACGAGATAGAGCATACGGACAAAACGAAAATGAATCAAAGAGCATACCTCCCAGGCATAAGAATACCCCGACAGAGTATCCTTGGTGTGCCTACATGCCTCATCCATGGCATGGTAGCAGAAGGCCAGTCCCGCTGAGCCCCAGTCATAGCCGCTCACCTCATCCAGATCAACCAATAAACGTAACAACGAAAGACGAGCCGTAGAAGAGTGGTTCGCAAAAATAGTCTCAGAAAGGATATACCAGAGGGCACCCCTCACCAACCGATCAGTATGCATATTTGGCTTCTCAGCATACTCCTCAATCTGACGCCGGAGGGGAGTCAACTCAGCAGCAAACCCCTTGACCTTGTTAGGGGGGAAACCAATCAACTGCCTCCACGCAGCTGGATTCGCGGGCTTATAATTCGGAAACTTCGGCAGGGGATCGCCAATGAACTCTAGTCCCGTGATGGCCAGAAAGTCAGTCGGAGTCATAGTCGCTTCCCCGAAGCGCAAATGGACCGTGTGGGTAGTGTCCCACCACCTTTCCCGAATGGCCTGAAGAACTTGGGGGGTCCGCCTAATTCCCCTAAGATTGTCAACAAAAGTCAGAAGACCCGTTTGGGCCACCATATCCCGAACGCCGTCAAGATCCTTGATCTTGTCCCAAACCGCCTTAGCCATTTTCGGACTCCCCCGACAGTTCTTAATTGGCTTATACGACTGAAAAACAGAGGAAAAACAGAGAGGGCAACATTAGAAATCGTTCCATGTCAAGAAATCAATGAAATAGAAGAAAATTTTTCATTGGGGCATTTCATCGAACACCTGGCGTGCGTACAAGAAAAGCTTGCCCAAGGATGTCAATCATAATCCGAATCAACCTCTCCTACAATCCATGATGTGTAGGAGGCTCATACGCACACAATGCAACAACAAACATCCAAAGAAATGCACAAAATTAAAGCATGCAAGGGGAACCTAGTTCTAAGCATAAACATGAACAAAAGCCATTGATGGAACTTTGAATTCAAGGGAAAGGGGATTCAAAACCAATGCAATACAAGAAACAAGAGGTGAAGATAGAGTTATTACCAAGCCCTCCCGGACAGCGGTAGAGATGTGGGCGTGCCTATCAAAGGTAAGATCATCGCGAGGGTAATCCTTCCCTAGCAAATAGCTACCCAAAATCGGGTTCCTTTGTTCTTGAGCCATGGATTATGAAGGAAGGAGGGATTGAGAATGGATTAGAGGGGAGAATCTCCAAGCAAATCCACGAAAAATCACAAAGAAAAAGACTTTGGTTCGAGCTAGGGAGGGAAATTTTGAGAAGGATGTTTTCAAAAATGAGCAAGAGCTGCTGTTTATATGCCCCGACAGTACATATCTCGCGCGGTATATCTTATCTCGCCGCGAGATATACCTTCTGGAAAAGGACAAAATTGTCCTCGACAATAAGCGTCTACGCAACGTCAAAGTTCAAAATTTTGACACATTTACCCTTGGAAATGATAAACTAGCAGGGAAACGTGGAAAAACCGGCACCGCAAGTCACGGAACGAGACAAACGTGACATGCGCACGATCGCCTGGTACGGCACCAGTCGCCCGAGAACCAAGTGGTCCAAAGATCAACTCAATCCACATGATTCAGAGCCCAGAAAGGTGAATCATCACATTAAAAGCTCGGTCCAACGCCCAAACAGGTGGATCGTCATCAAAAAAAAAAAAAAAGGCCCGGTCCAATGCCCAGACAGGTGGATCGTCATCAGAAAAGCTCGGTCCAACGCCCAAACAGGTGGATCGTCAAACCAAAAGCCCGGTCCAACGCCCAAACAGGTGGATCGTCGAACCAAAAGCCCGATCCAATGCCCAAACAGGTGGATCGTCAAACCAAAAGCCCGGTCCAATGCCCAAACAGGTGGATCGTCATCAGAAAAGCCCGATTCAACGCCCAAACAGGTGGATCGTCAGCCCCAACAACAAAAAGCCCGATTCGGAGCCCAAAAAGGCGAATCGTCACGAAACCAACAGGACTCAGAGGACCGGACAGGTAAGCCTTTGTGTTCTAACATAATTCCCACAGGATTCGGAGCCCAGACAGGCGAATCTTCAGACAGGCAGGTATATTCAGAATTGGGTCTTGATTTGATTCCTCAGTATGAATTTACCTGAGGTGGAGCACCCATTGGGATAAATTCACTCTGGAGCGTAGATCCTTCGGTGTTGTCGAAGTTGAGGTTCCTTGCACGCAATGGTGAGATGTTTTCAAGCCGAGAAGCGATGAGCTGTTGATCCCTTTGCATCTTAATCATGGAATCGGCCAGCACCTTCGAATTGCTATCTTGTTGATCCAATCTCTGATTCAACCTTGTCAGGATACTCCGGATGTCAGCATCCACATTGGAAGAGGTCGCTTCCTTTTGTGGAGCCTTATTAGGTTGCGTCTGCTGAGGTCCTGACTGAGGAGGTGGCGGTAATGAGGCAATTCTAACTCCTGACGTTGGAGTGACGGCGGTACCCTTGCCGGCGACGGACACATTGGGAGGGGTTGACATGAAGAACTCTTTTAGGAAATGATCCAAATAATCGATAAACCAAGCGGCCCCTCGGTGGGCGCCAAATTGTTTTGATAGAAAAAACAATAATGTAGAATCTTAACTTTGACAAGTGTATGGATTTAAACAACTAGGAGGGGACTATAGAATTCGATTAAATGGAATAAAGACATGAAATGAAAAAGTGACACCAAGAGTTGTTAACGAGGAAAACCTTAGAGATAATAACCTCTTCGGAAAAAAGCCCGGGAGTTAGGTCTCCAACCTTAAAAGTTTTACTATGATAATTGAAATTACAACTGCGGAAGATGATAAAGAGGATTACAAATGATGTGTGCGTAGTGTGTGTAAAAGAACGTGTCATTTTTCATCTACATCTCCCCTTAAATAAGATCAACTATTAACGGGTAAGAAGTAGTTCCTAAAATCTCGGCATCTAAGCTTATCCCTTCAACGTCCATAAGATCGAGTCCACTTTGCCGTTTGAAGAGAGGTTGAACGTGCTTGAAAGTATCCCGTGTTTAGCTCTCTCATTTACTGTAAAATAATAATAGAAATAATAGAAAATAAATTAGTAAATATTAAGTAATACTTACAGTGGAATAACATCTTGACATGCAGGAGCAACTGAAGATGTCACCATGCTGAAAAATATCCACAACAAAAATGTATACTATGGTTAATACTTTTGCAACATTGATATTGTGAGCAATTATTTAAAACATAACTAAATGTAAAAAAAATCCTAGTCCAGCCATTGCATATACATACATAGATAATAGCCATGCATTTGTTAATAACCAAAATATAAAAGAAATCTTTGTTGATCATTATCTTAGTTGCCTGCCAGTACCATAATTAATTAATGCCTAAAAGATTTCTTGAATGATGACCACACTTAATAAGAAAAGAAAGGAGTAAGATTAAGATAGAGTGAGTCATCCATGTACCTTTCCTGTAAAACTAGAGATCTCATAAATTTATCCCATTAACTTGGCTTAATTATGTTATAATTTAATACTTCCCCTGTTACAACAGAATAAATGTCGCATTTGATCAACTTAATACTTTCCGATCATAAAATAAATATCACATTTGGTCAACTAAGTTGAATTTTAAACAAAAGGTTCTGAAATTTAATTATTTTCATACTATTTTGAAAATGATTATTGATACACCAATAGAAACACTATTCATAACTATTTTTAAATTTCATGAACATAAATAAGTTATCATTAAATATTGATAAAAATTCAACTAATTGACCAAATGCGACTTTATTTTGAAACATGGGGAGTACGATTATTGACTAAAAATGATGTATCCTTACCTTATACAACCTCATTCCAAAAAGTCTCACTTTTTTTTTTTGTTTAATTTATTTCAATTTTGAGATCAGATTTAAGAAAAAACGATTATCTCAATAAAAACTCTAAACGCATTTTCGATACAATATTAGAAGTTATGTGAGTTCTTATAATGTCATTAAGTTAATTCAATTTTCATAAATTTTTATTAAATTTTAATTAAGTTGACCAATAAAATCAAACCGTTACTATTTTTTCCGAAATTTCTTTAAAACTATTTTACTAAGTGTGGTTAGAAACAATTCCAAAATAACGCTTTCAAATTTAAATTTACTGGGTTCGTGAGGTCAGCAAAGATTTGAGGATCTTGATCTTGTGTTGGTTAATTTAATTTAAGAAATACTTTCAAATAAAAGGAAAGTTACTAATTTAAGAAACCCTTTCTTACCTTCCTTTTCCACCGCATTGTAACTTTGTCACAATGCATATAGGATTTGGATTCATGAGTCATAGTCTTGTAATTTCATGTTTGGGTCGAGATTTCTTGCATGTTTTCTTGTATTTAAATAACACAATTCTCTCTTCCCTATCTCATTCTTGTCAAGAAAATCTCTCTCTCTCTCTCTCTCTCTCTCGCGCCCTCTATCTATCTATCTTTATATCTATCGCTCGCAATGGCCTCAAAAAGAGACGACGTCGAGAAACCCAAGGATATACTTGTGATAGAGGAGGAATCTTTGGAACCCAAAAAGCCACTCGTATCTTCTAGCCGGTTTCATCTTGGTTTGAAGCTCTCTAGCGCTAGCATTGAGGCCATTAGGGAAGAGTTAAATCTATACAACCCACCAAACAACAAGATGGCTTCTTCTCCACCATGTGATTCATCCAATGAAGCCACTAGAAAAAAGTCTAGGGTTTTTACATGCAAGTATTGTAAGAAAGAGTTCTCGACCCACGAGGCATTGGGAGGTCATCAAAACGCCCATAAACTAGAGCGAACTCTGGCCAAAGAGCGACACGGAAAGTATGTGTTGCCTTTTGGCCACCCTAAACCATCAACTACTTTGAATATGTCAGCACTTGGAGTTAGGGCTGACTCTATGATCCACAAGCTTTCTACTTATAACCCTTGGTCAATGTCTGGGTTGACTTATCTACTTGGTCAACATAATATGTGGTCTAATATTTCATCAGCCCTGGATAAGCTCAAGACGGAAACCTTGCAGACAAACAATAACAACAACAACATGAATAAAAACGGTATAGAATACTCACCTGTGGCAACCTCTATTTCTAAATATGAAGAAAACGGTTGTGTGATTCATGATTTTCTTGGAGTTCTTTCCAACATCAGTAATCTACAAAAGGTGAATGAAGAACACACAACTGGAGGGCTTGCAAAAAGCAATCAACTAGATGAATCCTGGTCCGGCATCCTTGATTTGAATCTCAAACTTTGATTTGATTTATTTTTTTATTTTTGTTTTTAGGCATAGTCTTTTTCTTTTTTATGTTGGAGTTATTCTGGACTACAGTATAATTTTATGATTCACTATGTCATAATCTATTGATTTTTAGAAGGGTTTTCTTCCTTAACAATGAATGATAATTATCTTAAATGATGAGACATGAGTTGGACAGACAGATTATTTTTGGAAAATAGAAGTCTCTATTAGGATTGGATACAAACCAAAATATGGAAGGCTATGGGTTGCCCGAAAAAAGGAAAATAGGAGCAGATTTGATAGTTTCCTAATTTGATTATAGTTTCCTTTTGGCAATATAATTCTTTTCGAAATTAATTTACTTATTGGTAAAAAAATACGTTTAGGGTTTAGGTTTATTGTTCCTATAAATATAAGTGATGACCAAGAATAATGTTGTGCTTGTGTAATCAAATTAGTTGTTGCTAACTCGTGTTAGCCAGAGAGAATCTCTGAGGTCAACAAAGAGAGTCAAGACAGTGGGGGGTCTTGCGGTGCCCTTAGGGGCATTCCATAGGTGGCCTAACTAGGAGATGTCTAGGGTTTTTTTTGTGTGAGGGTGTGCTCATGATTAGAGGCTATGTTTGTTGTTGTAAACATGAGCGGATATTGTAACACAACAAATTTGGTGATATTAATTGATATCCTTGCATGGTAGTGGCCCAGATAAGTCTGAAAGGGTGAACTGGGTGAACAAATTGTGTGTTTCTTGTCTTTTATTACTTTTTCATGTGGATGTTGCATGCATGTTATCTCTTCATTTTACACTTGGTATGGGACAAGTACTGCTAGAAGACCACTAATTCCCCAACAACTGGTATCAGAGCTCCGGTTAGAGAATCATGGTTGTCCGAATTAGATGCGATACAGTGAAAATTTCGGTACGGTGCTGTCTGGTACGGTGCGGTCTGGTACGATTTGGTGCGGATTCAGTGCAGTACAGATTTCGGTACAGTCCCGTACGATATTGTGAAAATTTCGGTACAGAACGGTGCGATATGGTAGGGTACAGTGCGGTACGATGCAGAATTTGGTGCAGAGCTTCGGTTGACGGAGATCAGAGATGCTCAAAATTGATTGAATGTGGCTGCAAGAACATGGATCAGGGTTAGGGGCTGCAGAAATTCTTTTGGGTATGTTACTTAGACCAAATAGGATCAAAGTTTCATAAATCCATAGATTTGGTACTCATTCAAATTAGGGTTGCAGAGATTTAATGAGTATTAGGGCACGAATTCAAGATCAGGGTTATAGGGATCCAGGCAAGATCAGGGTTATAGAGATCTAGGTGGATCTGGTATTCTTGAAGATTTGGTGAGAGCAGCGATGATGGGTTGAGATGGATCGACATGAAAATTTGATGGGATCAAATTTGGGTAACGGATCCGAAAATATGAAAGTCATGAAAAGAAAGAGATAGAAGATTTAAGTTTCTAGACCTTGAAGAGTGTGGATTTTATAGGTGTGCATATCATGTGTAGATCACAGTTAGAGTGCATTAATCATGAAGAAGAGTAGTCATTTCGTTGATATTTTGATTCAGAAGCATCGTTTCATCAAAGGGCAGCATTGCGAGGGTATGGAACTTTACTATGGATGAGTCAAGATTGAAGATGGGACTGTGTTGCAGTGGTGATTTGTAGGGACACTCGGAGAAGGAATAAAAGACTTGGATTCTGTGAGGAGTCATGTAAAGGAAGGTTGGCGGTCGCCTTTGACTGTGGTCATGGAGGATAGCAAGGAGCTAACTTGATAGCTAGAAGACAATGTGATTGTACACCACAAACACTGGTTCACTAAGTGAAATGGGGCGTATCCCAATGACAAATGGAGGGGGGCCGAGATCGCCATGGTGGGAGAAATATCATGAACAATATGTTAGTTTGTGAAGGCTAGCACTAGGGGGAACAACTTGGCCAACATGAGCGTTATTCAGAACTGAGTTGTGGTGGTTTCCTTGGGACACAGACAAGACCAAGACTGTGAAGGCATGTAGTTCACATAGTGTTCGTGGATAGAAACAAGGGACAGACTAGCGGAGATAATTGCATGGAGAATCACTTTGGAAGTGAAAACTTAGAGCAAGAGAAGTTTTCGATAGCTATGTTGAAGACCTACGATTCGTTTCAACTCGTTTGTATGGACTTCGTAGAGCCTAGTGGTTAGACTTTTAACGGATGTCAAATGGAGTGTCACAATATGTGGAAATCATTCTCGGGTGGGAGTTGATGGTGGAAGTCACTTGTGGTTTGTCTCCAGATGGGAGATTATTAGGATTTGATACAAACCAAAACATGGAAGGATTTGGGTTGCGCGGAAAAAGGGAAATAGGAGCAAATTTGGTAGTTTCTTGATTTGATTTTGGTTTCTTTTTGGCAACATAATTCTTTTATTGGTAGGAAGCAGTTTACTTCTTGGATAAAGAATTGGAATCCTCTAGGGTTTAGGTTTGTTGTTCCTATAAATACATGTGATGACCAAGAATATTGTCGTGCTTGTGTGATCAAATTAGTTGTCGCTAATTTTTGTTAGCTAGAGAGAATCTGTGAGATCAATAAAGAGAGCCAAGACAGTAGTGGGTCTTGAGGTGCCCTTAAGGGCATTACATAGGTGGCCTAGCTAGGAGATGTCTAGGGTTTATTTGTATGAGGGTGTATTCATGATTCAGAGGTTGTGTTTATTGTTGTAAACATGAGCGAATATTGTAACACAACAGATTTAGTGATAATAGTTGATATCCTGGCTTGGTAGTGCCCCCAGATATAGTCCAAAAGGGTGAATTGGGTGAACAAATTGTGTGTTTCTTGTCTTTTATTACTTTTTTATATGGATATTGCATGCATGTTATCTCTTATTTGTATAATTAGTATGGGACAAGTACTGCTCGAAGACCACCAATTCCCCAATAGTCTCGCTATCTCGACCCGATTGAGTTGAAATCTTAAGCAGAGTTTTATCTACTTGGCTCAACTCTACTCACTTGCAGTCAAAACACACAAACACATCAGGTGCAGATGTAGACTTAGTTATGCTTTGCTATTGATCCCAAGACACATACACACATTAGGTGCAGATGTAGACTTAGTTGTGCTTTGCTATTGATCTAATCCACATTCTCCTAAATACTCCCGATACTGCATCTCAATACCCCTAATTTTAAATCTCCTAATAAATAATGTCTCTTAACGAAGAAGTGGAGATTCTATTTAAGGTAATCTAATTATGCAACAATGAGTTTCCCAATAATTTGTGAATATTTCTTTGTTTTCATGGGAAAAACTGATCATAACATATCTCACGGACTCAAGTGACAAATTAATTCTTGGTTGTGCCAGAACTCTTCCCTTTTCAACAGGACTTGACCTTTAATGTTTCAACTTTGAGCGGAAGGACTATACCTCTTTTTTTTTAGGGAAATGATGACTTTTCACCCATCAAAATAATATATCTTTAGAATTATTTGTTGCTTGTTAAGTTGTTTTTATCTTTGGTAATTCCTCGATTTTTTCGGACATTTTATAGCAATTTGGTTAAGTTTTGAGCTTATTATAATTAAATTGATATACTTTGTATTATTGAGGAAACATTGTAATTTGAGAGGTTATTATGGACATTTTTATTGTATTGTGAGGTAAATTGGTTTTGTGATACAAGTGAGGAGCCAGCAAAATCAAAAGTCAACAAGTCAAAAGGAGGCTTAAGGGTCAAAGTGTAAAAAGGTGGAAACTTCAGGGACCAAAGTGAAGCAGAAGCTGGAAATCTGAAAATCAGGAAAAGGCACGACTCGTGCTTTGGAGCACGAGTGGTTCCTCAAAGCAGCACGAGTGGATTTTGAAGCACGATTTGTGGAACGACTGGGATTGAAGAGCACGACTCGTGCAATTTAGCACGACTCGTGCTGAGAGCGATTTGTGACGTCAGGGTTTGCTACAATGGTTTACGTTTAAGGAATCTTTTATTTTATTTCTTTTTCTTTTTCCTTGGTAATTTAGGTTTTTAGGTAAGAAGTATAAATACTTCTTTTGACAACAATCGTAGGGTTCGAACTTTAATTTTCATAGAGAGCTTTATTGATTTTCATGGAGAACTAATTACTACTGCTTTGGATTTAATTATTGGAACCGTCTTGAAATTCAATTGAGGTTAATTTCTTTTCATATCTTTTGTCCTATTCATATTTTCTTCTGTGTTAATTGATTGAATTGATTTCTAGGGTTTTTCAATTAGGCCAATTGTTGAATCTTGGTTATCGATTCATTGCTAGAATCCCCTAAGCGATTGTGTCAATTTAAGGTTTCATAGGTAGCAACTTTATAGTTTATGCATGTGTTATGTAAATTGTGAAGAAGAAGAAAATAGACAAGTATCTAATTGAAATAGCATTAGAACGTGTTCTCGATCTTAATCTCTTAAAGCGGGAATCAATCGATATTGTGAATCTAGATTGTGTCAGTTAGGTTTAGGTATTGATTAGGATTATTAGTGAGTGTGTCACTGCTATTAACAATTTTCAAAGGAAGAGATAGAGATTGAAATATATCTCGTGATCGAGTGAATAGGGTAAAAGTGAAAAGAGTTAACCGATGATATTTGAATGATAGACGGGGAAAATAATTGATCCAAAGTGCTTTCCTTTAATTGTTTACAACTTAGTTTTAATTCCCGTCTTAGGAATTTAATAATAATCAAGCAGACCCCCAATCTTGTCAAGTGACAATTGTGCAAGCAAATAACCGTT
Organism: Adenophora triphylla var. japonica; assembly: GCA_022495995.1. Taxonomy (NCBI): domain Eukaryota; kingdom Viridiplantae; phylum Streptophyta; class Magnoliopsida; order Asterales; family Campanulaceae; genus Adenophora; species Adenophora triphylla. The sequence continues at coordinate 510,711 of JAFEMH010001114.1, read as the reverse complement.
TTTCAGTGGATCGACCCTGGACTTGTCCTTGCTGCAGTTTTGTAGCCGAGCCTTGGTAAGTAATTTGTAGGCGTGCGACTTTAGCCTATCAAATTTTGGCACCGTTGTCGGGGAACGGTGTTTATTTGTTTGCACTCTTATTCTTTTTCTTCATCTATTTCTTTTTCTTTTTAATTTTCTTGTTTCCTATTTAGTTGAGCTTTATTATTATTGTCATCTTGTGGTGTGGAACCTTTTATGGTCCATACCCGTTCTGCTAATCAACTTGCTAGTCCCTTTGTTCCGGAAATTGAAAGATATTTCAGGCGCAGGAGAAACGAAAGCAAAGAAGCTAGGAGAAATTTGCAGCTAGACGAGATGAATAATAATAACGGCAGGGGTGATAACGATCTGGAGGTTGTGAATAATGGGGGTAATGGAAGAGGCAACAATAACCCACCTCCCCTAATTCGGACGTTGAGGCAGAGGATTGCACCGAACTGGAATGAACAACCACAAGCAGTACAGTTTTCTGATTTGCCTGCTGGGGTCACTTTTGAGTTGAAGCCGGGGTTGTTGAACCAGTTGCCCTACTTCAATGGGATACCAGGGGAAAATTCTATTCAACACATAGCGCAGTTTGTGCAGATATGTAAGAGCATGAAACCGGCTGCACTTCCTATTGAGCAACTATTGTTGATTGCGTTTTCCTTTACTCTTAAGGATAACGCAAACGCGTGGTATTATCACTTGCCACCGAATAGCATTACATCTTGGCATCAGTTGAAGGAGGTATTTCTTGATGAGTTTTTCCCTCCAGATCAGATCAATGTTATGAAGCGGGATATCAGTAACATGGAGCAGCGTTCTGATGAATCGTTATATGAATATCACAACCGATTCTATAAGTTTTGTAGAAGTTGTCTGTATCATGGCTTTGATGATGAGCAGCTCCTTGTATACTTTTATGGAGGATTGACTGTGCAGGATAAACGATGGGTGGATTCTGCTTGTGGAGGTAGTATTCTGAATAAAACTACCAGGGATGCAGAGCAGTTGATAGAAGAATTGGCCAAGAGCACAAGGACTCATGGAAGGAGGTCTAGTATTAGACAAGTCAATGCAGAAGGATCGAGTGATATCACGAGCAAGTTGGAGACTGAGATGGAGGATGTTAAAAGTCTATTGAAGACATTGGTTTTGGGTAAACAACCTCAACACTGTGGCATATGTAATGATGTGACTCACTCGACTGATTCTTGTCCCACTCTTCAGTCGGATGAGGTGATGGATGTTAATGCTATAGGGTTTAATCAGCAAGGTCAGAGGCCACCGCAGTTCATTTACAACTATGCGAATAATGTTCATCCGAACCTCATGTATGGTCAACCACAAGGTCAACAAGGTTTCAGGGGGCAGCCGTTCAATAATCAGCATGGGTATCAGTAGGGTCAGTAGTATCAGAGCAAACAGTTTAATCAGTACAGAGCACCCATTGGACAGCAACAGCCACAAGGACAGTCTACAGAGGACATGGTCCGGTCATTAGCACAGAGCATGTCTACCATGAATGGGAATTTCCAACAGTTTCAGCAGAAGACTGAATCGAGTATCAGCAGCTTGGAGAAGCATATGAGTCAGCTTGCAGATGCAGTTGGGAGAATGGAGGCTAGAGATTCGGGGAAGTTTCCATCTAGAACTGAACCAAATCCGAAGTCTAATGTTAGTGCAGTGACTTTGCGTAGTGGAAGAAAGCTAGAGGAGGTTGCTGTCGAAGAGGAGCCCGAGTTGGTGGTTGAGAGGGTTACGCCTGAGGAGAAGAAGACTCCAGAGAAGGAGAAGAGTACTTCACCCGTGTTCCCAGTATATGAGCGAGTCCCCCCATTTCTGTATGCATTGAGGGAGGACAGAAAATCGGAGCCTGACAAGTCTATCTTTGACACATTCAACAGACTCGAGGTAAATATTCCGTTTCTTGATCTTCTTCAGTCAGTTCCGAGATATACAAAGTTTTTGAAGGAATTGTGCACTATGAAGAGAAATCAGAAGGAACGGAGTCAGAAAAAGGTAAAAATCAGTGAGCATGTGTCTGCAGTCTATCAGAAGAGGATGCCTAAAAAGTACAGTTATCCGGGTATGTTTGTGATTCCGGTGTCTATAGGGGATGCTTCGGAGCATATGGCTATGCTTGACATGGGGGCTTCAATCAACGTTATTCCCTATGAATTGTTTGAGAACCTAAAGTTTGGACCTCTACAGGATACTCAGGTAATTATTCAGCTTGCCGACAGATCTAATGCGTACCCTAAGGGGTTGATTGAGGATGTCCTGGTTCGGGTTGGTAAGCTCATTTTTCCTGCAAATTTCTATGTATTGGATATGGATACGGATCCTAAGGCTCCCATTCTGTTAGGGAGGCCATTCATGTTGACTGCTCGTACTAAATTGCATGTCTCTAATGGGTCGTTGACTATGGAGTTTGATGGGCAACAAATGGAGTTCAATATCTTTGATGCCATGAAATATGTATTGGAGAATGCTTTGGAATGTGCGGGGTTAGAATTTGATATCTCCGATGAGATGAAGGAGGCGGTGATAAGCCTTTCTTAGGATGCCATGTATGCCTCATCACCGGGTTATGGTCGTGTACAGTTGGAGGTGCCACCGGAGAAACCATTGCCATCTATAGAGAAGGCACATGTGCTTGAATTGAAACCCCTACCCGAGAGTTTGAAATATGCTTTCTTGGGTGAGGGGAAGACTCTTCCTGTGGTGATCTCCATTGTTCTGAAGGAGGAGCAAGAGAAGAAATTGGTTGATGTGATCCGGGGATGGAAAGAAGCGATTGGGTGGACTATTGCCGACATCAAGGGCATAAGTCCTTCTTTATGTACTCACCGAATCTTGCTAGAGGAGGGTACTAATCCGGTAAGGCAGGCACATAGGAGGTTGAATCCACCTATGATGGATGTGGTGAAGAAGGAGGTTTTGAAGTTGCTACAGATGGGGATCATTCATGCCATATCCTTTAGCGAGTGGGTAAGTCCTACTCAATGTGTAGCCAAGAGGGGCGGGCTCGCCGTCGTCATCAATCATAAGGGCGATTTGGTGCCAACCCGGGAGCAAACGGGATGGCGTGTTTGCATTGATCTTCATCGGCTAAATGAGGTAACTAGAAAAGATCACTTCCCCCTCCTCTTTATTGATCAAATGTTGGAAAGGTTGGCCGGAAGGGCATATTATTGTTTTCTTGATGGTTATTCCGGGTATTTTTAAATATCAATTTGAAATTACCTGGATCCGGCTCGCGCGCGGGCCCCGGCATCTCGAAATCGCTCGGTGCGAATTGGTTGGAGGTGTCTCGCTGCATTTTCGTTCGTAGAGTCGCCACGCCGTTTTGATTTAGCCCAAAACATTGAGAAAAGGCTTAGTTTAAAAAACTGTTGTTGTGTGATGAGATTTTTGAGTTTGGAGGTCAGGTTACTCCTCAGGAAGAGAATAGTAGAGCTCACCCGAGTCACCTCGTAAAAACGAGTCTTTCGGTGCCCCTTTTTTCTTTAACTGTTGTGTGTGTGTGTATGTGCTTTTAAAAATGCATGCTGTATATGGTGTCTATATTGTATACTATGTATACAATGTAGACATAGTATACAATGTGGCGAAGGGTCAGGGAGTAGTCATGCAGTAGAGATCGTGAGGGGGTAGATGATTGAGGTTGGAGAACCGTTGGCATTTGTCGCAGCTTCGGACAAAGTGGATGCAGTCCGCCTCCATGGAGATCCAGTAGTAGCCCATTTGAAGAATGATTTGCATCAAGGCTCTGGCGTTCATGTGGGGGCCGCAAGCCCCATTGTGGACTTCGTTCCTGAGCTCGTTTGCTTCTTCCTGGCTGATGCAGCGTAGGAGTGGTCCCTGGTAGCGCTTTTTTTATAGCATGTCTCCAAGGATGACAAAGTGAGAGGCGAGGCATTTTAGGGCCATGATGCTCTTGGCTTTGACTCCTTCTTTGCGTTGGCCTTCCTCGTTCATGAAGGCAGTTTCCCCGTTCTTGGGGTATTGGAAAATCTGGTTGACGCGCTGTGCTGGCGAAGAGGCTTCCGACGCGCGTCTCTTTGGCTCCTCAGCAGTTCCCAAATTCAGTGTGATTAAAACCTTCTCGGCAGCTTGGGCCAGGTTTTTCTCTCGTTTGACAACATGCTTAAAGATGTGTTTAATGTATTGTTCGTTTAATGTGTCTGCTTCTTTATCAAGTGAATCGTTATTAACTGTTTGTGTGTTAGTTAATTTATCAGTTGTTAAAGATGCAATGAGAGGATACTCGGAAAGGTCGAAACTTTCATTAAGAGCTTATGGGAATACATTATTGGCAATGAGTTCGTAATCTTCTGGCGTAAGGCCATCAGATGACTCGAGAGACTCAAATTCAAAGATAATGGACTCAAAATGGGTTTTGACATTGGACTCTAGTACGCGAGGGGTTAGACCAAGTTGTTCGATCATGTCCTTCTTACTGGCGGCAGGTCCGGAGAAGGTGGCCCAGTTTTTGAGTGGCAATGTCAATGAGCTTGAAAGGAGGCGAGGGTCGAAAGGCTTCGCGCTGCTGTTCCCAATCATGGCTACCATTGAGTTATCAGAAACAAAATCGATTAGGTCTGGCACCTCGATTTCTTCATTGAAGAGTTGGTGGAGCAATGGCTCATTCCAGGCATCGTCTGCGGAGTCTTTCTTTCTTGTCTTGGGCATTGCTAGTTCGAATGCAGACTCGTCTCGCTTGTTTGTTTCAGGGATGCTGACAGAGAGTTTTTTGAGTTCTTCCGCAAAAGAGGGGGTTTTCCCGAACCAAAACTCATTATGAATAGTGGTGGTGGTGGGTCCCGGTAGAGTTGGTGCGTCGAGAATTGCTCTTCTAACTGGGTTTGGCTCGAGGCCTCTAAACCTTTCCAGGCTTTGTTGGAGCTTGTCCATTGTGTCGACCAATTTTGTTTGGCGCTGATCAACTCTGTCCCTTTCTCTGTGTCTTCGTTCAAACTGCCAGCTTTCTTTGTGAAGTATCGGGCCATGTTAAAGCTGTAAGGGCGAAGGTCGGAGGTTGCGTGCAAGCCTCTTTTGTCAATTGCGGAGCGCTTCCGTGCAGCTTTTCTGTTTTCTGCAGCGTCCTTGGGAGTGAGAATGTATCCCAGGCCATGGCGGGTATTTTGTTCCTTGACCTCGATGATTTGTTGGGTACCTTGATGGCGTTTTCCCAAACCAAGCCCCGGGATGTAGTTAATGAGCTTCATCATCTTCATGGTAGGAGGGATCCGGACCTAAGTCAGGGGCAGGTCTATGTGGCATACCTGGGCTTTTGGGTTTTCGACTGTAAACCCTGTCAGCATCATGCCATCGTTGTCGTGTTTGATTTCCAGGACTGGGACACCGTTTGTGTTGGTCCCCTCAGTAGTTATGTTGTCGCCATAGATAATGGTGAGATCCATTCCTTTGATGAACTTTACGCACTGGTGTAGGGTGGATGCCCTCCCATTGATCTGGTGTAGCCAAAGGCGTCCCAAGATGGCAATGAATGTGATTGGGATGTCGATGACTTTGAAGTCGGTCGGGATCATCTTCTTTCCGAACCATAGGTTCAGAGTGGCTATTCCAAAGACTGAGCGAGACGTCGAGTCGTATGCTTTGATTGTTTGAGTTGAGGGCTTAAGATCAGTTGGCTTGATCCCCAGCAAATCCATCATTTTGGATGGGAGGACGTTCATGGTTGATCCCCCGTCTACCAAGACTCGAGGTAGGCGGCGCTCGTCAATTGAACCGTTATGTAGAGAGGCTCGTTGTGGTCAACCCCAAATTTTGGGAGGTCGAGCTCCGTGAAAGTGATGATGTTGCTGTAGTGAACATTGCCGATCATCTGGACCGCTTCATCTGGTGTCACGGTGATAGGTACCATGGTCTGTGACGCGCCCCAAACCGGGGACCTACTTAGCCCCATTTCCGGGACACGCTCTTAAGACGTCATAATCCTTTTAAAACTTTCGAAATGTCCTTCCTAAATTTTGATTATATAAAACCTGTTTTAAACTTAAAAACTTTTCTATACTACATGAAATTAATCATATCAAGCTTAACATCCACACACCGCATTTACAAACCATTTACAACTTGGGGAACATAGTTCCAAACTTACTCTCCTTACTTATCATATTTACAATCACTAGAATTAACCAATTTAATGACATAAAGTCTAGGTCTCAATTAGACTACCCCATTGGTAATACATTTACATAATGCAACCAATACACTATACTTTCCCAAGTTACATACCCAACTCGACGTCCTCCTTGTGCTCAACGTAGCATAAAACTTGGCTCACCTTGGTCTAAAGAAAACTATAAAAGGACGGGGTGAGATAAATCTCAGCAAGCTATTATATATGAAGCAATAAGATATGCAATCACAATGTGAAAGCATATAACAACATCTCATCATATATATAAATATCACATTCTCGTCACACAAAGAAAGATATGAATATATAACACATAAGTGCAATAATGTAACACTTAGAAGGATACTGAGCCAAGGTTTCCTCCTCAAAAGGATATCACGATCCTAGTAGCAACAGCAGCCGAAGAAGCGGTTTCGGAACCAATCAAGTTAACAATAAACAGGGAGTATGACACAAAGTCATACCCAAATGTGCAACTAGACATCACCCATAAAAAGGGGAGCTAGCCCACTACCCAAACCATGGCCAATGGATGGGCAATTTGGGAACCTAGTGTATGAATTATAACGATCTCAGCTCGGTGCCATTATAATCCCATACACTGCCCAACCAACAAATAAGTACCAGCTGGACTTTAAACAGAAGCACAGTACTAAATACTTGCTTACTATAAATAATGATTCCAAAGTAGGGAACCATACAAGCAGAGCATATCAAAAGGATAGCAACGGATAACAAGTATCAATTAATGGTAGCACTAAGGCTAAATCATCCTTGAACCAATTCAATGAACTTAGGATACCAAAGTAGGGAACCCTAGCCAAACACATCATAAAGATGTCAACAATGCATAAGGTGCAACACATTAGGACTACACACTTATAAGAGTCATTCAAGGATGTATGAACGAGAATATAATGATATTAACCAAGTTAGGTGACATGTTTCTCACCTACTTTAACCAATCACTTAAATGTCTTCAAATGATCACAATAGAAATGTTAATACCTCATTTTGTTGTCCACACTTTGTACTTTGATTGTAGGGTTCTATTTCTTGGAAGATAAGTCATAGAATTAAACCTACAAAGCTTTGAAATTCCTTCCTCAAACTTGGTCAGGGCACGACTCGTGCCCCAGGTCACGACTCATGCCCAATTGATACCCCTCAGATACAGTCGTCCAAGCAAGGGCATGAATGGTCACGAGTGATGGGCACGACTCATGCCATAGGGCACGACTCGTGCCCTCTGCAGATTTGCAGAAACAGAGCTGGACATCAGCAACTCAAATGAAACCTTTACCATTCTATTTTCCCAACTTTAACGCCCATATCAAAACTCCAACTTCAGTTCAATCACAACCCAAAAGTACCTCATGCCAATCCACTCAACCCAAAGCCATTTCCATTATTCCAAAATCAAAGTAAAATGACCAAACGTTTCGTTATAACAAATATACTTCTTAACTCAATTTCATAGTAAAAGTATAAGTCTATCCAAACCAATTGTCTTAGAACTCCAATTCATCACTATGCTAGTGAATTCTCTCGTCAGTATAGGGGAACAACAATCACCCCTTCTAATTGCTTGGGGTTCTTGAAAAGGCAAAATTGGTCCTGCTAACTAGCTTGTATCTGATATACCATCATGTTGCCATATTTCTAATGATTTGTATCTTAACCTTGTCAACACTAAGTATTAGGTTAACGAGAAGACAGGGTCCAAATGGTTATTCGTGCTTGGAGAGTGTTTGATAACTAACTTAATTAAACTCTTTAAACCAAAATTCAGTATTTGAATTAATTGATATTGTTTGATAAATGCACAGGACACCACTTAATCAATTATTAGGTTTCAATATAAGTAGCTCTAGAAAATAAGTCATATACATGTGACTTATTGCTGGAAGAAGAACAAGCTCGATGGTAACTGTTATTATAATGCTCTAGCATATGAATTTGGTTAATACATGATTCTTTTCCAACCAACACCTTTCTGAGTTTGTATTTCTACTTGCTGATGGAAATTAATGCTATAGTCTAAATGAAATTCTAATAATGCATTCAAATAAATGAGCTTCTCTAAAGTTCTGCTATCCAATATTTTGCGAGAACTCGGAACATAGTGCTGTTTTTTCATAATGTGGAAATTGGAAATCATACTTAAGTCACCTCCTTGAAACCTACATTCTAAAATGTCGGGATTAAAATGTACCGACTTAAACTTTCACCATAGAAAACACTAGCTAAAAGTAAAGGTAAGCAATAAAAGATATTAGCCAATGTGGTCCTCCAAGCTCACGCAAACACATAAGACTCGACAAATACAAATTCGGTGCAAAACTTGGATAAACTGACTGCTCGAGCCTCCAAAATCCTACCACTTGAAAGCCTGAGCACTAACCCAATGGATGATAATTCACATTCTCAATGCAACAAAGTGAAATTTGAGATCAATTATATAAAGCACTAATATATGCTAGTAACTGAAGTCCATCTTCCATATAGCTCCACCCAATTTTACCTCAATACATTTCAAGTCAAAGAAAATACTTAAATGTAACATGCAATATATATATATTTTTATACCTTGAATTTGAAACCTCAATGAACATAATTTAAAGAAAATTATAATGACTTACTCTTTTCTCTCAAACCAAAACCGACCATAACCTCCCTTCATTATAATCATTCTAATAAGAGCCATTCAAACCCAAGGAAAATTTGCCAAATGATACATGCAACATAGATATTACATAAATCTAACTTCACACATCACATGAACATGTTTGGAAAGAAAATATAATAACTTACCAAAAATAATTCGAAAATATGTAATTCTTTAATCAGCTAGAAAGGCTCCCCTCGGCTTCCCGAACATTTTGGTGAAGACGGATCGAGAAACGGACAACCCAAGAATTTGTTTTGAATTTTTAAAGGAAGAAGAAAACCTAGTTCTTGTTTTAAGAATGGAACAGAGGAGAAAGAAAACTTGGCTGGGAAAGTATTTGGTTAAAAATAATGAATAAGCTTCTTACTTAAACAAACAAGATATACATTTTTAACAAACAAGATATACATGGGAACAATTACACCTGGGCTCCTCCATGATTTAAGCTTTCTTCCTTTAACATTCTTAAGTTATAAAGAATATACTTAAGCACCTCAACGTTTATAAGATATAATTAATTTTCAAATATCATTATATTACTATACAATTCCTAATATTTTCATTTACATATTAAATAAATATTATTTAATTTATTAACATATTTAAAATACCATACAAATTATTAAAATGATACACTAACACATAATTGCCACAATTAAAATACGAAACAAAAAATATTATAAATCTCATGCCATATACACGTGCTCCACACGTGATTATACTAGTGCTTAGAGTTCGGGTCGTTACAGTCTAGGCCAGGCTTTCCTCCAGCTTGAGTTTGTGCGGGTAAGAGGAAGTGAGTAAGGACCAGAGAGATATGTTAGCCTGGGTTCGCTTGAGCTGAGTTAAGATTGGATCTTCAGCCTTTGAATCAAGAGCTTCATCTTCTTTGGTGTAGGGGCCTTTTTCGATTCGAGGCTCAGGTACGGCTGTCCTTTTGTCTGTTCTTGGAGGATTCACCGGGATTTGACAGGAATGCGTCAGTATGTTCACCTCTGGCTTTGCTGCTTTGCTTGTCTCTCCTATTTTTGTCATGGGAGGGCCTTGGTTGGCATAGGGCCATGCTTCGCATTTCAGTTCGTTCACCGTTATTGATTTTGTTCAAGCATCAACAGTGGCTTTGATATCTTCCCAAGACATGGGTTGGGGTATCTGGACCCTTGGGCTGTTGGTGGCGGTGCGGAGCTTATCCCAGCTAATCATGGAGCAGAAGTTGTCGTGGTCTTGCGTAGAGCTAGGCTGACGAGATTTGCTGGAGTAAATGACGTAGTAGTCAAACTTTCCTGACGCTTCTCCGAGGGTTCCGACTATAGGATCACCGGCTTCGTATCTCTTTTTCAGTTTTCATTGAAAAGAGAGTTTCTTATTTCTTGGAGGGCGATCCTCGCTTATTTCATCCTGGAAGTCCCTTTCCAGACAAGCGGTGCAATCGCAGACGTCCCACGAGATGTGTTCATCATTTTGAGGTGGTATTGGGACCTCGGGATGTTGACTGGGCATGTTTTCCCCCGGGGGGTCTTACAGTTTTATGTCGTAGCTGCAGGGTTCGTACGAGGGTAAGAGATTGAATTCCGGGAGACAATGTGATACATTAGGAGCTGCAGGAGCGGGTATATCTTTGGGAGCCCCAGGTGGTTAGGGGTGGCTAATGTTCCGAAATGGTGCATGGCACCTTCGATCCAGGCCTATTGCTCGCCTTGGCATTTTTCGAGGGCCATAACAGCTTGCCAAACTTCCTCCATCATCGGGAAATTTCTCGGGGGTAAGGTTCCGTTTCCCTGGTTGTTATGTGCCGAACTGGCCATGGGGAGTTGACGGACTGCCCTGGTGGCTGTACTGGGAAGGATGTTAGACCTTGCGGCTTTGACATTGGGAGAATAGTTCACGGGTACTCTCGATCACTCTCGATTTGCTGGAGGGGGTGACGGGTAAGGTTTCGACATGGGAAGGTCTTTTTGGAGAAAGGGGGAAAGCTCATGTGACATGCAGGTTTCGCTTTTTTATGTTTATTTTTTTGTTGTTGTTTTAATTTACTTAAAATGGTGTTTTCTCAGAATCTTAAGTTGGTTGGAAAATATTGCTTTTCTTTTTCGCAACTATGCTAGATCCTGGGTCAGTGGAGACAATCTATGCGGCTATAAGCCCCTCGTTTTGCACCTGTATTTCGACATCCCAGGATGGACAGCCCCGGGCGAGGGTCCTATAGGGCAAGTGATTTCCACCGGCCTAAAAGAAAAATCGAACCTAAGGACCGAGCCTGTCATGTTCGTTTTAATGTGTCGGCCATGTGAATAGTGAGCCGAGCCGGCACCTGAGTGAAGATCTGGTCGAGAGTTCAGCATGACCTCTCTTTACTTTGCTTGCGCAAGGGATCTGTGACGTTAGGCGTTGGCTAGGTCATATTTTCATGGCTAACGTATTAAAGGCTTGATGACATGGTGTCATGTGGGCATGGATGTATATCCGGGACAGAGTATTGTCTGGGCGTAGCTTCGGAAATCAAGATCTGGTCAAGATTATCGCATGACCTTTCATCGTCTTGCTTGCGCAAGGGATCTTGAGTTTCGAGCTTCGGCCCAAAAAAATGGCCGGCATGGGATATGTATCCAGACTGTATGACACGGACTGGGTAAAAACCAACCGAGTCTGGACAGAGTGTGACGCAAGCGTGCAGGGTTTACACTGGCTAGGATGGGATGTTTGGAATGATCTCGTGCGCGTCCGAGAGGCATAGGAAGGCCAAATGAACTGCAACTGAGACCACCCCAGGTTAAGGGTTGTAGTGTGCAGTGTATTCGAGGCAGCAAGTGCGCGTAGCGTGCGGTATACCGAGGCAGCAGTGCGAGTAGTGTGCCGTCACTAAAATTCTTTTTCTGAGTAAAACAGAAGTTTTTTGAAGAATTTTAAATGTATGTACACAGATGTATATTGATCCATTTTTTTGTATTTTTTTTGTAAATAAAAAGTATAGCACATGCACCACACACAACAGTTAAAGAAAGGGGTAAAATGAAAGTTTAACCCTCATCATCGTTTTAAAAATCTTTTATTTTTTGTTTAAAAGTTTTTAAAACAAAATGTCCCCAGCAGACTCGCCAACTAAAATTACCCAGATCCGGCTCGCGCGCGGGACCTGGCATCTTGCAACCGCTCGGTGTGAATTGGTTGGAGGTGTCTCGCTGCGTTTTCGTTCGTAGAGTCGCCACGCCGTTCTGATTTAGCCCAAAACATTGAGAAAAGGCTTAGTTTAAAAAACTGTTGTTGTGTGATGAGTTTTTTTAGTTCAGAGGTCAGGTTACTCCTCGGGAAGAGAATAGTAGAGCTCACTCGAGTCGCCTCCTAAAAATGAGTCTTTCAGTACCCTTTTTTCTTTAACTGTTTTGTGTGTCTGTGTATGTGCTTTTAAAAATGCATGTTGTATATGCTGTCTACATTGTATACTATGTATTGAAATGTATTGAAATAGTGTTGGAAGGAAGCCTTACCAATGTTGGTTCGTATCTATCTTCCGCTTGGGAATAGTGTTTGAGTGTTAAAAATGCTTGTTGTATATGCTGTCTACATTGCTTCGGGATGTGCCGGTGTCTGCGGACAGAGCTTCGGCGTGCCTCGGGAGTGTCAGGTGTGTACTCGGACAGAGGTTCGGCGTGCGTCGGGATCGTTGACTGGGCTCAACAGAGATTCAGCGTGCGTCAAGATTGTCGATTGTGCTCAGGCAGAGTTTCGGCGTGTGTTGGGATCGTCGGTTTGGCTCGGAATGGCCTGGGATTGTTTGGCAAGGCTTCGGGATGGACTGGGACACCTCGGGATGGACCGACAAGGCGTCGGGATGGATTAGCAGGGTTTTGGGATGCCTCGGGAGTGCCTCGGGTTAGCTCGGGAGCATCTCGAGAGCGCTCGGCAGGGCTTCAGAGTACCATGAGGGGCATCGGAATGCCTCAGAGGGAACCGAAAGGGATCGGGATTGCCCCGAAGGAACTTAGAGGGTAGCCTGAAGGCTGGAGGGAGAGGAAAAGAGGGAGGTGTGTAAATTATGAGGGGGGAGCCCTCTATTTATAGGGTCCAGATTCTGGCTAAGTGTGTCACACGGCACTGTCAGCCATTACCAGTTTTTTGGTTTTCCTGGATTTAAGGGAATATTGTGGACTTTAAGGGGATTTTGTAATTATGATGTCTGGATGCAAAGTGGTCCGCACGGACAGCCTTTGCTTTTCCAAATTTTCTGAAATTCCCGAAAAGTCCTTTTGCACTTTTTTATCCCAAAAAGCCCCCCCTGGTTTGGTTGGTGGTTTTTGGGGGTTTTAAAGGCTACGGGTGTTCGAGATCACGTTTGTGTGAGTCTACGGTGTTTCCCGTGTGTTGGATGGGGAGTGATCCAGATTAGGGTACTTACACAATTACACCGGAAGACCAAGATAAAACCACTTTTACTTGCCCCTTCGGCACCTTTGCCTATCGGAGGATGCCTTTTGGTTTGTGTAATGCACCTGCGACTTTTCAAAGGTGTATGATGAGCATCTTCTCCGATTTTGTGGAGAATTTTATGGAAGTCTTCATGGTTGACTTCACCGTCTATGGAGACTCTTTCGACCAATGTCTTGCTCACCTTGCTTTAGTTCTAGACCGATGTGTTGAAACCAATTTGGTTTTGAATTTTGAAAAATGCCACTTTATGGTTGATCAAGGCATTGTGTTGGGACATGTGGTTTCTAAAAAGGGTATTGAAGTGGACAAAGCTAAAATTGATGTTATTTCCACACTTCCTTACCCTACAAATGTGTGTGAAGTGCGGTCTTTCCTTGGTCATGCATGGTTTTACCGTCGCTTCATAAAAGATTTTTCAAAGATTGCTACACCTCTATGAACCTTGTTGCAAAAAGAGGTGGATTTTAAATTTGATGATAATTGCAAGAAGTCATTTGATGAGTTGAAGGGTAGATTGACATCTACTCCCATAATTCAATTCCCCAATTGGTCTCTCCCTTTTGAGATCATGTGTGATGCTAGTGACTATGCCGTGGGGGCGGTTTTGGGTCAAAAAGTGGATCGTGCCTCTCATGTGATTTATTATGCATCTATGACTTTGAATGAGGCACAAAGAAATTATTCCACTACTGAAAAAGAGATGTTAGTGGTGGTTTTTGCATTAGAGAAGTTTAGGTCCTATTTGCTTGGGACTAAAATCATTGTGTACACCAATCATGCTGCTCTTAGGTACTTAATGTCTAAGAAAGAGGTGAAACCAGACTCATTCGGTGGATTCTCTTATTGAGTGAATTTGACATAAGGGTTAAGGATAACAAAGGGGCTGAAAATATTGTTGCCAATCACTTGAGTCATCTTGTGAGAGAAGAGGATAAGCCTTATAAACAAGCCCCTATTAGAGGTGAGTTTCCTGATGAGGCTTTGTGGGCAGTGAAAGAGGTGTTCCCTTGGTATGCGGATTTGGTGAACTTTTTGGTCTCTAATAAATTTTCCCAAGGATTTTCTAAATCTAAGAGAGACAAAATCCATAGTGAGGCTAAGTACTATGTGTGAGATGAACTGAACTTGTGGAAGCATTGCGCTGACCATGTCATTCGTAGATGTGTCTCGGAAAATGAAAGCCTCTATCCTGAAGTTTTGTCCAGAGTATGCGTGTGGTGGTCACGTTGGTGCGAAAAATACTGCTAGGAAAGTTTTAGACAGTGGCTTCTTTTGGCCAAAATTGTTTATGGATGCCACTGCCTTCTGTAAGACCTGTGACCGGTGTCAACGTGTTGGAAATATAGGACGCCGCAATGAGATGCCACAAAACATTGTAATTAATTGCGAAGTTTTTGATGTGTGGGGAATTGACTTTATGGGTCTGTTCCCTATTTCTTTTGGTTTTGTGTACATCTTACTTGCGGTAGACTACGTTTCCAAGTGGGTCGAAGCGATCCCAACACGCACCGATGATGCTAAGGTGGTGGTGAGTTTCCTTAGGAGTAACGTACTGTCTAGGTTTAGGATGCCTAGGGCCTTGTTCAGCGATAGGGGGACTCATTTTTTCAATAGGATGGTGGAGGCCTTGGTAAAAAACATCACTCATAAGGTCTCTACCGCCTATCATCCCCAAACGAATGGCCAAGCATAAGTGTCCAATAGGGAAACAAGTCCATCCTTGAAAAGACTGTGAACCCGAATAGGAGGGATTGGAGCCTTAGGTTAGAGGATGCTTTACGGGCTTACCGAACGGCTTACAAGACACCAATTGGTATGTCCCCATATCGATTAGTGTTGGTAAGCCATGTCACTTGCCCGTGGAACTAGAGCATAAAGCCTTTTGAGCAATCAAAAAGTTCAATATGAACTTAGACGGGTCCAGTGAGGAAAGGAAATTACAATTGAATTAACTTGATGAGATCCGGAGAGAGGCATATGAGAATAATTTGTCTTCTAAGGAACGAGCAAAAGCGTGGCATGATAAAATGATTTTAAGGAGGGACTTTAAGTTTGGTCAAAAAGTCCTCCTATTTGACTCCCGCTTGCGCTTATTTCTCAGTAAAGTGAGGTCCCGGTGGACCGGTCCCTATTTGGTGGGGGAGGTATTTCCGCATGGTGCGGTTGTGATCTCTAGTCTCTCCGGAGACCAAGAGTTCAAGGTAAATGGGCAAAGATTGAAGCCCTATTTTGATGGGGGTGAAAGTACTTTTAAGGATGTGGAGATGATGGATCTCTACAATCCTAATTATGAATAATACATATGCAATGCCGAGGGCTTACCCGACGTTGGGTCTAGTCAAAGACGGTAAAGAAGGGCGGCTTACCGGGAGGCAACCCGGGAATTTCGTTGTTTACTTCTTTGTTATACTCTTATTTTTATTTTATTTTTATGATTTTGTGTAGAATTGGTGCTACTAAAAGTTTTTGGTGTTGTGGTGTGTAAGTACCCAAATCCGGATCGTCAAAATCCGTTAGAAACTTAACCGGAATCCGTTAACTGGCCCGCTCCAGGTTAACCGGAACCCGTTAAGTTCCCCGTTGCCATGCCAACGAGACATCCCGGGACTGCCCCGTGCATCCTGATGTCGAAACGTACTTAACACACGTCATCGCACATGAAAGTACGGCTTTCCCTAAAAAACGCACTTTCCGGCACTTTTCGGGGGCATTTCGGACATTTTTCGGACTGTTATTTTAAACACGGACAAAACCGGGACCCGGGAACGAACTCCCACATGGCTGGTGACTCATGGGACACGTGGCAAGCATGCCACCTCCCTCTAGTCACCTTTCAATCAGAAATCAAGGCCAAAAGACTAAAATACCCCTGGTATACAGTCTCAGTCCGGCCGGACTCCTTTGCAGACTCTCAGAAATTGCCAGCAAGTCCCTCCAATTTCCAAAGTTTCACAAAACCCCCTGGATTTCAGTCTAAGTCCGGCCGAACTCATGTTGAATTTTCGCCTATAAATAAAAGGGCTGTCAAAGCCATTTAGAAAAACAAAATTGCTCCCCAAAATCACCATTGCCACGGCCCAAACCAGTTCACCCCTTCCCGAGTTCCCGTTTTGCCTCGATTCGCGTGAAACCTCATATTTCGATCAAATACGCCCCCTTCCACTCCGAAACACCGTTTCACACCACTTTTCGTATCCCGTATACACCTCCCGAGCCAAAGGAGTCGACCCTAGCCATAGGTACAACTCCCTCTCTCTAATCTCTCGTTCCGTCTCGGTTTACGCGCCAGTCGCTATAACCATTTCGGACGAACAACGTTGAAATGTAGACGCCTCCGTCTAATGGGGTCCAATACGTTTTAGCCCCTCGATCCTCTTCTATTCCCGTAAGAGAAGTAATCACGGGTTAAAACGACGTTCCGACCCCGTTCCGTTTAAATTTCTGTCATTTACCATTCCACATCGATCGATCCGTCGATCGTCATTTACTTTTCTGTCATTTACAATTCCGGACAGTTTGATCCGTCGAACGTCATTTACAACTCTGAGCTGTTTTTGCTCGTCGATCGTCATTTACAATTCAGAGTCGTTTGGCTCGTTGATCGTCATTTACGATTCCGGATCGTTTGATTCCGTTGATACTGCTTTAAATACTGTCATGTACAAAGTCCAACCCGTTTGGATCGTGATAATATTTACTTTTCAAAGTCCGAGTCGCAACCCGATTCGTTGATTGCAAAATCATTTAATACGCTTTTTTCCGTAAAAATCGTTAACAACGTAATGCCCGGTTCAAAACCGGAGTTCGACCTTCGAACTCTCTTTCAAAACACGCGAAATGACATTTGGCATCCAAACGCTCATCTTCAAACTAAAAGCCGACTTTTGACATTCAAAATCATTTAATACGCTTTTTCCCGTAAAAATCGTTAACAATGACTCGCCCGGTTCAAAACCCGGAGTTCGACCTTCGAACTCCTTTTCAAAAACCAAAACCGACGTTTGCCACGCAAACGCTCATTTCCGTCTCAAAAACCACGTTTGTCATTCAAACGCTCGTCTTTTCAAACAAAGTCACCTAATCAACATTTGACATTCAAACCAAGATTGAGCTTGTCATTCAAGCCTCCATTTCAAACTGCAAACACACACACACCCACACGCACACGATTTCGAGAAAGGTAGAAAGACTCGTCATACGAGGCATTTCGGATGATCTCGTAATACTCTTCCCGAAACGTAATGTGACCTCCGAATCTAACAATCTCTGGTACTAAAAAATATTTTTACTCGTTTTTGCTACCAATAAAAATGACCCCCGTTTGCAAAGCTTTTTCCTAAGTTTTTGCTACCAATAAAAACGACACCGTTTTCACAATAGCCGTTTCTCAACGTTTTGTGCTCAAAATACAAAAATCGTGTGGCGACACCTCATTCCTTCCCGAAAAAGCGAGGTCTCAGACACCAACCCTCCGCGAAAGAGAACCGCGTTTCCCGCGTCCGCGCGAGAATCCCCGGGTAATTTCAGCTGGCGACTCCGCTGTGGAACTGGATACTTTTTTCAAAACTGCCGTTGTTTTCAAAAAAGCCTTCCGTGGGTCAAACTTTCGTTTACCCTTCCTCGTTTTCGTGTGCGTGTGTTACTTTTAAACCTCGAACGGTTTTTTCCAAAGGCTTTACATTGTCATCTTTTCAAACTCATACCATGTTTGTGCATCCCCATTCATGTTTGATTTTCATGCTATCTTTGAACTGCGCATCAAAATTCTTTAAGACACATTCTGAAAAATCTCTGTTTTACTCAGAAAAAAAGAATTTTAGTGACCACACACTACTCGCACTTGCTGCCTCGGTACACCGCGCTTCACGTGCACTTGCTGCCTCGGTGCTGGCTGCCTTCTGACCAGTAACCCGGGATGGCCTTATCGGTTGCACCTCGGTTGGTGCTCGGACACCGTTCGAGGGCGCACGGGGTCGTCCCAAACAGCCCATCCTAGCCCGTGTAAGCCATGCACTCTTTGTGTCACACTTTGTCCAAGACCCGGTTGGTTTTGGCTTAGTTCGTGTCATAAAGCCTAAGTGTATGTTTTTTACGCGGGTTCCGCCCGAGTCAAGATCGAGAGATTGAGACCGAAGGTCGTTCCCGACCGAAGTCTTGAGCTTTTCGGCCTTGACTTTGACGCGGAGCTCTGTAGAAAAATATACCCGAAGGTTCAATGTGACAGCCGTGTCACCAAACCCTCACCGTATGCCGTGCCGGCCACGACTTAGACAACGCCAAAAGCTAAGGTCTCTCGCACAAGCGAGTCAGGAGAGGTCATGCCGAAATTTTGGCACGATCCCCGCATTAACTTAAGGACGTTGACTTAGACTGTGGCCCGTGCGTCACATACGTTGGAAGTTTGCGTGATCAGCTAGCCTTAAGTTCACTTTTCCCTTTGTCGGTGGAACTCGCTTGCCTTATAGGACCTCTCTCGGGATAGTCCGTCCCGACAAAGATGATCTACAAATGGAAACGAGGGGCTTATAAGCGTAGTGACGAGATCCAATGATTAGAGCTCTAGGATTAGTTGCGAAAAAGAAGATACGCTCTTTTCCAACCGGTTAGGACTCTGAGAAAATGCATTTTAAGTAAACATTAATCGGTAAATGCACATTGCACAAGCCCAAAACCCTGAGCCAAATACCCTTTCTGAAGCCTAAACCCTGCCTTTCGTTCCCTGCAGCGAGTAGAAAGTGGTTCAGATTTCCGGGTCAGCGCCTCGCCAGAATCACGATAACGGCGGCGTCGAGACGGTTCTTCGGTTCCCTCGGTTCCCTCAAATTTCCGACATGTCTAGCTCAGAGAATCGTGACGGGGAAGGACCCCCGCCACCGAACAGATATGACATTGGAAGAAGCCATCCAGGGCTTGTGAGGTTCACAAGAGGCGAGAAAGAAGATCGGCAAAATTTCGTGGTACGGCTTACGAGATGAGCGAGGTATAGATGCTATCCCTAGTCGAGACGGTACTTTTGTCCTGGTCGAGGATGACGATTCCCGAAACCAGTTCACCAAACCTTCAACCAGGTTCCTCCGCCAACTTACGGGATGCCTTCCAACCAAGGAAACAGCCGACCTAGGCTCCATATTGCTACTTCTCGTGGCAACCCTGTCATTTTTAGCCAGCCAGTGCTACTCTATCACTCAATACCACCAGCGCACCGCTGGACCATCTCAGGATGCCAATATCCTTTAATACCCTCCCGGGTTCTTCCCGTTGCCTATACACGAATCCCAAAACACCGGGGACAAACCCCGATACAGTTCAGAAAAGGACCCCATATATCCACATATATCAAGCCTTCCACCTCCAATCACTACCGCTCATGTGGTAGCACCAGGCGTCGAGCCTCACAGTCCACCACTGGACCCTACCTTGGCCTGGATGGTCGAACAGATGAAAGACCTGAAAGCCACCATGAGTAGCTCAAAGCAAGAAACGCTCAAATCTACAGATCCGGGAATGGTCACGCCTCTCCCTGCCAAGTTCAGAATGCCGGAGATGGACCGATTCGACGGAACCGAATGTCCTCAAACGCATGTCGACACCTACGTTCTCGGCATGAGAGCAAAAGGAGCAACCCTCCGGCAAATGGCCGACCACTTCCGGCATACGCTCAAAAGTTCGGCGTTACGATGGTTCCCGAGGGTCAAGCTGCGGATCGCCGCACACAGGATCGGATCGGTAACATCTTCTGGAGCAGTACCGATCCAACTTAGAGTGGGAAACAAGTCGTGAGGACTTAATCACCACCGAGCGTAAAGTGGACGAAAGCGTTGGGAGAATTCTACAAGAGGTGGAGTTGGAAACTCTCCGAGATTATGGAGCCACTCTCCAAGATGACGGATGCGGATCTTGAAGTCACGCTTAAGACCGTCCATCGAGAACTCTCATCGGTCATCATTTCTTCTCGAGATCTCGGGCCATGGTCAATGCGGCTCACGGTTCGAGAAGGATCTTAAGGAAAAGTTGGCTCGCACAGCCATACGAGATACCGCTCGGCGGTTGCATTCAATCCCGCACCGGCCCCGGCAAAGGGAAAGATACGTCTGTCAACTACATCCATCGGGGACAACAATCGGGCAACGAAACCCGGTCCGCAAAGCAACAATTCTACTCGAAGCGGCTGTCGTACACTTCGACAAGTTGGACATGCCACCGAGCAAGATCTTTGGAAGGGTTAATCAAGGAAGGTCTCCTTAAACCCGTTGCAAATTACAAACCCAAAAATTCCCGTAGCCAATGCGGACAAGAGCAAATCTTGCGCCTTCCATCGATATCACGGCCATACCACCGAGCAAGCTGCGTGGGGTTACGATACGAAATCCCGAACTTGATAGAGGAAGGCAAGTTGGAGCGCCCCGTGGGCCCATCTGATCGGAAACCCTTTCGAACAATAACGGCGTGAATTCCATTGAGTGGGTGCCCAAGAAGATTGCCGCAGAACCGGTTTCTCCGCCTCTTCCGGTCGGGTCCTCATCAAATGTCCACATCGGCTACGATGTTTGTGGCACTCCGCTGCACGGAGTACGAGTCTCAGATATGGTCCGGAGCAATCCTCCGAGAAAACAGAAGAAGAAGTCCTCTCAACGGCAAGCGAGAGAAAGATACGAAGGCTGGAGACACCGGTGTAGGTACACTCGGAGAGCCTTAGGGAGGTTTGACTACTACGTCTTGTACTCCGGCCAGTCCTCTCTTCCTCCGGGCCATGCGGCTTTAGAGCAAACGGGGATGGGAAAGCCGAAAAGTCCTGGCGACAACGAGCTCGAGACCACAGGACACCGGAATACCTCGGATCTTGGTAATCTTACTACAAGTCGAAGCCTAACCCCGCGGGATCGGCCAAGATTCAATTTGTCCGGCTTAGAGCTCGGACCGGTAAAGGAAGATCAAAGTCGGCTGGCACTCGCACTCGATCAACGTGCTAACCAAGGGCGGCAACCGCCACAAATGCCTCAATGCAATCCCGAGGCTCCAAAGCAAGGCTTTACCTCGCAAGAGGAAGACAAGAAACGGATGGCTTGATGACTCTCCTTCTCAGGATAGATACCGGATCTACGATTCCCGGCGTATGGCGGTATGATCACGTTACGTGACGAAGACTTACCGAGAGATGCCTCGGGGCACAACGAAGCTCTGTACATCACTCTCAAGCTCAACACCATAACACTCCCGGAGTATTGGTAGACAACGGGTCGGCCGTTAACGTTCTCCCTCTCGGCATGATGCGAGCCCTCCGTATCAATGAAAGCCATACGATTCCGTCTACTCGGACTATCAAGGCCTACGACAGCTCGTCTCGTCCCATCCGGGGACGGTAACTCTGGAACTACGGTTTGAAACCCAAATGGTGCCGGCAAAATTCCACGTAATGGACATTCCATCCGAATTCCAGCTCTGTTGGGGCGCCCTTGGCTACATCACATGAAAGCCATAGCCTCCACTCTCCATCGGTGTGTTAAGTTCATTAACCGGCGGGGAGATATTGAAGTCATCCGAGGGGATAGTTTCCTCATAGGAAACGAAGCGGAGACAATGTGCTGCGTGTCGTACTCGAGCAAGGAGGTTACCTCCTTGAATCAACCAAGGGACTACGGGGCAAATCTCATCGAATCCCTCGAGTCCGGAGATGCTAACTATGTAAACGTACTCGACAGGCGGACCACGAAGCGGTCCGATACATCAAGTTCAAGCTGTCGTTTCCAACATTTGGAGGCAGATTGGAAAGAAACAACGAACATCGCTATGATGCGGGCACATAAACCCCTGATCTCCAATCGGAGATTCGTCGGCATTCTCCAAACCAACTCTCGGCCTACACCGGGCGAAGAGATCTTCGTGATAAAGGTCAACAAGCACCGTCATTCTCGTGATGAATGCATGGAAGTCGTATGGGATGTCCTCCACGAGGAACTACGCTGCGCCCCTCTTCTCCAAATGAAGAGCATGATGTTTTCCTAGCTGCTCCGGCCAAGACGCACCCGGGCCTTGCAATACGTCCCTACGTTTGGATTGAACCGTCGGATGACGACGAATCGGGACTCTTCGGAGTCGAGGATGCGGCAGTGGGACCCGCGGGCGGATCCTCCGGGATTCACATGCTCGGTTTGAGGATGGCACTCCTTCCGATCGGGTCACCTACGACCAAGGCTCCAATACCATGGAAATTGTCAAGCTCAACGTCCGGTACAGGCGGCTATCCGACAATTGGAAGCAAGCTGGTTCCACACGACGAAAGAACTCCCTCGATCAAGTGGGCTGACGACTTCGTCAACATCATCTATTCCGAGATATCCCGATGATACCAAGGATCCGGTCCTTATTGTCGGTCTCGCAATACCAAAGTCACCCTCGACGGCGCTGCTCATGGTAAACGAGGCCTGGCCAAGCGAGCTCGAGCTCATCACTACTTCCAGTACCGGCCCGGTGGCAACCGGCCCGTGCCGTCGATCAAGCTTATACCCTCAGCGCCGCCAGACGAGGGAAGCAGCGAAGGAGACAAAGCTCCTCACCCTGCTACAAGTCGAGATCAACCTCGGGAACGCTTGGCGACCACCCCGAAAACATCGTGAAAGTCTTCCCCGCAAGGCGAGTCGGCTTCCGACATAGGAAATGACCACCTCAGCATCAACATGCTCCGGTTCGATTTTGTTCCCGGCCGTCACGGCCCCGGATTGAGACATCCCGCCGGTCGACTGCTAGCTCGATAGACTTGGCGATCGAGCGAGATCACGAGGCTGACAACATTGCAGAATTCAATACCCTGTGGGTTCAATCAAGCGAGATATGGGCAAATTTCTTGGTAATCGAGATCAAGGAAGGCCGCATGGAATGTCCCGGTCCGACTTCCTTCGTCAACATAATCCAAGTATTCCCGCCATTCGGCGATTTGAATGTAATCACGGTTACGGACACTAGTCGGATGATGCGCACCTACGGAGGCTGCTTAGCTCTCGCAAGGAAAGCCCTCATGGAACTAGCCGCTCAAGAAAGTCGTCTTTGGGACGAAGACCAAGCTCGAAAGACCTACGGGGACCAAGCCCTTAAAGTGTCACGGGCAGCTTCGGACGAAAGCTAGAGGCCACTCTAGACCGGTTCGACCTCAAGGGTTTTGCTCACGGCAACTTCGGACTACCGTCTGTTCTCATCCAACCCCCTGCGCACGACGAGGTGGTCAACGGTCCCGATGACCTAGGAGATGGAACGACACGGCATAACGAATCTCGGCGCTTACCTCCGGGAAAGCAAGTTCTCTGTGAAAGCGGCGAGCGAAGATGATGAAACCATTCTCTTCCAAGCCGGGCATGAAGTCAACAAAGCCCAGGACTCCCAAGGGTCACGGGAGGATGGGAACGGATCATTTCCGCACTCAAATTGAAAGGCTAACTCGGGGAGAAAGGTCTATTTAAAAACAAGAGGAGGATGGAAATTCGTCTCGAGCAACTACTCGGGGAAATTCCACGAGACGAGGCATTCATTTACGAAACGATCAATTGGGACGGCAACCGGTCACATGGGTAGATGTTCGGGAAGCCGTGTACTCACCTTCCGACATACCCGCCACTCGAGATAAAACAAAGGAGAAAACTCTCCCGATGGAGGTTTACCTAGGCTGCCGCACGCGGTTCAAAGAAGCACGGCTATTCTCACGTAGGAAGAAACGCGAGGCATTAACTCTCGACGCGAGCTCCAGCGCAAGAAAGTTGATGGCCCGAAGTGGAGGAAAATTAGCAAACCATGAGTATCGCCGGACCCAACTCGAGAATGCCACTGAGTATGCTCGGCAAGAAGGAAAGGAACGAGATATACCGTGAAGAGATCAAGGAGACCGTTCGCTTGAGCCGAGAACTCTCCAACCTCCCTCGGAGGGTCGGAATGCACGGTTCGGTTGAGCAACCACTATTGTGCGGCGACATTCGAGCATGCGTCAAACCGTAGGCTACCTCCCCGCAGAGGCACCTAAACCGGTATCTGGGACGAGAATCCGTCAAGCCGCCGAAGCTTCGGGAATACATCCACAATCAATGAGTTGAGGGAAGACATATGGCCCTATGCTACGAGGAATCCTCCTCTAACTATGGCTCAACTCACAGCGGCTGTTAAAAGAGACCAAACGATGTCGGCGTTCTAACC
This sequence comes from Adenophora triphylla var. japonica, assembly GCA_022495995.1. Lineage (NCBI taxonomy): Eukaryota > Viridiplantae > Streptophyta > Magnoliopsida > Asterales > Campanulaceae > Adenophora > Adenophora triphylla. The sequence goes on along the minus strand of JAFEMH010001114.1, from coordinate 486,244 downwards.
CGATCGGGTCAAATCCATGCATTACCACCTAAGGCCACCAAAAAGCTGCGGAGCTAGAATCGCAACCCGGTCGGCCCGAAGACGCAAGTTCACCTGAAAGAGGACCCGATCCTCACTCGGCTCAAGCGGACTCGGGCGAACATTTCCCTTTGGTCTTTGCTCACCTCTTCATATCCTCACAAGCTCAAGCTAGAGGAAAGCACGGCCCGTACCATGGTCCCCGTGGGCCATGACCCCGGATGAAGTCATTCGGATGATCGGCAACATCCACTATGGCAACATTATCACCTTCACAGATTTGGACCTTCCAAAATTTGGGGTTGATCACAATGAGCCGCTCTACATCACAGTCCGGTGGACGAGCGTCGCCTTCCCCGCGTGTTGGTAGATGGAGGTTCGGAATGAATGTCTTGCCCGCCAAGATGATGGACTGCTTGACATCAAGCCCGAGATCTGAAGCCTTGATCCACACTTTGTCAAGGCCTATGACTCTACTTCCGTACGGTTCTCGGGGTTGCTACTCTTAATATACGGTTCGGTAGCGGGTGATCCCCACCGAGTTCCAAGTATTGGACATTCCAATCACTTTCGCGGCCATCTGGGGCGTCCCCGGCTGCATCAAATCAATGGCGTGGCATCCACCCTTCATCAATGCCTCAAGTTCATGCAAGGCAACGAGCTAACCACGATGCGGCGACGGCGTCACCACCGAGGGGACCAGCACCAACGACATTCCGGTATTAGAAATCGAAGCATAATGACGACATGGCATTAACTGGATTCACTCGGAGACCTCCAAGATCCAAATATGCAACGTGGACCTTCCACTATCTCACGACCCAGATTCCTCCGCCGCCATGAGATGATGAAACTCATGAACTTCATCCCGGGGCGGGGCTCGGCAAAAGGCTGCAAGGCCAATACCAAGTTATTGAAGTCAAGGACCACACCAAGGTCCAAGGGCTTGGCTACGTGCCAACACCGGCTGATATCAAGAAAGACAAAAGGCTCGCCCGCACCAAGGCAGCAGCCCGTGAAAGGGGAACCTCCGACGGCACACCCAACCTCCGGCCTTACGGCTTTGACCTCGCTCATTACTTCACCAAGGGAACCAACAGCGGGCGAGGGGACCGGCAAGGGAACCGAGCGGCAGAAGCGAGGGGACCGGCAAGGGAACCGGCAGAAGCCGGGGGACCGACGGCGGGACCGGCAATGAGAACCGAGGGACCGACGGTGAACCGATGAAGATGAGAAAGAAGCAGGGATAGTCAGCACCGAGACTACAGGAAGAATGGAACAGCTAGCATGGGACCTCAAGCGTTTCAGAGGACTCAAAGCTAATCCGATAAGGGGAGCGTTCCTCGACATCACAGCTCTACCTGGACCAACTGCCACCACAGTCCAGCATGAGTACACATTCAATGGAATCCCAGACTTGGAGGAGCAACTCAGGGTACTCTCCATGGGAAATAAATTGTTCGGATCAGCCACCGAGGCCACATTCGAGATAGTAACTCCAAAGCAGAAGGAACCAGAATTCATAGAAGACGCTCTCAGTGGACCAGCTCTACAGAGTCTTTTTGAAGAAGTCATGGAGGTGCCAAACCTGATTGACACAGGCTCAAAGCAGCATGATCGCCATGATCGGGACAGCGAAGCCAAGCCTCTCGATCCCGAACCCTCATCAAGCATCCAGCAATGCCAGCGAAGAATCGGGTAACCTTCACCGGACGAGGGCAAGCCGGGCGGGGTGGAAGACAAGCTGGGCCCGCACCCACATCTCCCTTAACCCGGTCTCAAACTCTTTGAGTCAGTCCTTGTCAGAGTCCAGTCCTCTGAGTCATCCAACGGCCTTACGCCGGAGGACTATGATAATGTAGCCAACCATGTATTTCCGTTCTTGTTTAATGAAAAGTCTGACCTTTCGAAGTATCCTCTCATTGCCACTTTAACAACTGATAAGTTAACAAACAACTTAAAAGACGTTAATAATTCAATTGATAAAGAAGCAGACACATTAAACAAACAATACATTAAGGAAGTTCTCGAGCGTGTAGTTGACCAAGAGGACAACCGGGCCCAAGCTGCCGAAGAGGTTATGACCAAAGTGAACCTGGGTCAGTGCAAGAGCCTAAAGAGACACAAGTGGGCAGTTTCTTCGCCGATGCAGAAAAAGAAGCCATGATAAACCTCCTCCGGGAGTATGTTGACGTGTTCGCTGGTCATATCGGGACATGCCGGACTCGATCCCTCAATCGTGGAGCACGAGAATTCCCACGGATCCCGAATCCAAGCCTCGTCAAATGAAGTTGCGCAAGATCAAGCCAGAGTGGTCCTTGCAAGTAAAAGAAGAAATTGAGAAAATGCTCCGAGTTGGTTTCATCAGAGTGATTGAGTACCCGACTTGGCTCTCCAACATCGTGACGGTCACCAAGGCCAACGGAAAGGTCGGATCTTTGTGTGGATTTACGGGATCTCAACAAGGCCAGCCCTAAAGATGATTTCCACCGCCTAACATCGACATGCCGGTCGACACCACGGCAAATTTCGAAGTAAAGTCCTTCGTGGACGGGTTCGGCTGGATACAACCAAATCAAAATGTCCGAGGAGGATCAAGCCAAGACTGCCTTCACACTCCGTGGGGACATGCTACACGGTCATGCCGTTCGGCTCAAGAACGCTGGGGCTACTTACCGGCCGCAGCGGCCTCTTCCATGACATGATTCACAAGGAAATCGAAGTATATGTCGAAGACATGATCATCCACTCTGTGGGATCGGACATGCGGCACATGACGGATCCGAGAAAGTTCATCAACGGACTCGAAAACACTCCATGAGGCTAAACCCGGCAAAGTGCACCTTCGGCGTCAAGCGCGGCAAGGTACTTGGGGTACATGGTTACGAGAAAGAGGTATCGAAGCCGATCCCAAGAAAATCAAGGCCATCATCGACATGAAGCCGCCTCAAACCTGACAGTAAAGAGCTTCATGGGAAGACTTGAAGACATCGGTCGCTTCATCAACCGGTTGACATCTCTTTGCGAGCCCATGTTCAACCGATGAAAAAAATGCCAACATCAAATGGGACTCAGAGTGCCAAACGGCTTTTGAGAAGATCAAGACCTACTTGGTTAATCCCCCAGTCCGTGCCCGCCACATGAAGACAAGCCACTACTCCCGTATCCGACAAGAATGCATACACGTCAATCGGAGCAATGCTAGCACAAGAACAGAAAAGATTCCAAGGTTGAGCATACAATCTACTTCGTAAGTAGGAAGCTTCAAGGAAGTGAACTCGGCTACTCGGCATCGTAGAAAACTTGTACCGCCTTGGTATGGGTAGTCGGGAAAGCGAAACACTACATGCAGGTCGCATTCGGTGCTCCCGGTCTCCAAAGTGGATCCCGTCCGATATCTCTTTGACAAGCCATCCTGTCAATGCGGCTAGCCAAGTAGTCATTCTTCTGGTGAGTTCGACATCAAGTACATGGTCGAAAATCAACAAAGGGTAGAGTCATGGCAGATCAGTGGCCGACTTCCCGAGCGGTGAACCTAAGGGTCACGATCCGCAATTTCCCGACGACGGAATCTTCTCAATCGACAGCGCAAACCGCCGGCAACTCTTCTTCGATGGGCGACCAACAAGAAGGGGAATGGTATTGGAATGCTCCTTGTCGATCCCAAGGACGAGCATACTCCCATAGCCATCAAGTCGAATTTCAAAGCAACCAACAATGCGGCAGAATACGAAGCCTGTGCAGCAGGTTTGGAAGCCGCCCTCGAGCGCAACATCTCAGAGCTGGATGTATATGGAGACTCAGCATTGTTCATCAATCAAGTGTCCAACAAATGGAAGACGGTAGATTCTGGCCTTCAGAAGTACCACGCGTACATGGAGGAGCTCATTGCTCAGTTCAAGGACATCTCTTTTCATTATTTACCAAGAGACAGGAACCGCTTCGCAGACGCCCTGGCAACCCTCGCCTCTCTTGTCGAAATTCCCGATGGGAAAGCAGTAAAACCCCTCAGAATAGCCAGACGGGAAATTCCTGCCTATTGCTGTGAGATCGAAAAAGAAAAAGAAACGATCGACGAACCCTGGTACAATCAAATTTACCAGTACCTCCAAAGCAGAGAAGCTTCCTTCACAAATGAAGATGGAAAATACAAAGAAGGGATCAAAGCCAAAAACATGATGGCATTAAAACGCCTGGCATCCCATTTCGTCATTCTAGGGAGTATGTTGTACAAGAAGCGCCACCAAGGGCCACTCCTTCGGTGTGTAAACAAAGAAAAAGCCAGCAAGCAAATGAACGAAGTTCACAACGGAACCTGCGGTCCGCACATGAACGCCCGAGCATTGACACAGATCATCCTCCGTATGGGATACTACTGGGTATCAATGGAAACAGACTGCATCCAGTTCGTCCGAAGCTGCGACAAATGTCAACGGTTCTCCAACCTCAATCACATTCCTCCACACGAGCTCTACTGCATGACTATGCCATGGCCTTTCGCCACATGGGGAATCGACGTCATTGGCAAGATCCCTCCACCAGGGAGCAATGGTCACGAGTTCATTCTAGTCGCAGATACTTGGACGGAAACCCTTTCGTTAACCCCGTGAACGGAAGCAAGCTCCGCAGATACTTCGTTTGAGGAAGAGCACGAGTCAACTCACCTTCCCCATACACCGTCCCCTTAGTAAAATTTAAAGTGCTAAAAGAGTAATACCCAACTGGATACATTCTCGCTAATGATCCAGGTAAAAAACAGGGTCGCACTTCTTTTGCCTTTGTTTTTCTCAAATTCACCTAAAGTGTCGAACTACGGTGACCTGAGCCCCTTAGTCCAATTGTAAAAGGGGAACGTAGGCAGCCATCATTGGTTCGATCTAAAAAACAAAAAAAATACAATAAGCATCAATTGCTTGTGTTTCGAAAAAACTCTTTTCATTTAACCTACAAATTCATTACGGTTAAAACATTCTTTGATGAGTTCAAGCACGGTCAACTCTTGACTCGCTACACGCTAGCAAAACTACAATAAAACATTAATCAATTAATGTGTCTGCAATGACAATGGGTGGATACTCGGACAAGGTCAACCTAGTTTCCCGTACTTGGTCCTTCATCCTTCTTCCCCTTCCACTTTTCCCCGCGAGTGTTCTTCACCTTCGCAGGAAATATTCCGGTAGGCCTTCTACCTCGGCTCGGGGACTCTTCCCGACGCCTCCGTCAAGCTTGTGCCGTCTAACGCAGCCCCTTTCTCTAGCTCGTCTCGAGCCGCCTCGCTTCGAGCCATCATAACAGATGCTTTGATTGGCCTCCCGATCAGCACTTGTCTCATAATCAGCCATGACATCGCCGCATACGATTCCCGTGGTTAGCCCTTGCTTCGGCCCTCCTCAAGGTCGAGCCGTCCAGTGTGATCGCACCCAACACGGCTCACTCCGTCTCCACAAGATAGCCATTTGTGTCTCCCTATACACTCTTCGTACCCAGGTTCGGATCTTGGTCGGCCGAGCAATGCCCTCTCTCCAGGTGAAAGAGAACCCCGGCAGGAAAGGACGTGTATTGCCACCACCGGTGATCGCCAATAGCGTCGAAGGATCTTCCATCCGCAGAGATCCCACCTCAAAGGTAGCAAAGATAACTCGATCGCCAGTGGCACTCCGCTCCACTGCATCTTGTCGCAGAACCAATGATGGAATATAGAAAGACGTCTGAGACAGCCTGTAAGTACCCAAATCCGGATCGTCAAATCCGTCAGAAAGTTAACTGAAATCCGTTAACTGGCCCGCTCCAGGTTAACCGGAACTCGTTAACTCCCCGTTGCCTAGCCAACGAGACGTCTCGGGACTGCCCCGTGCATCCCGACGTCAAGCCTACTTAACACGTGTCATCACACGTTAAAAGCATGGCTTTCCCTGAAAAACGCACTTTTCGGCACTTTCCGGGGGCGTTTCGGACATTTTTCCGGACTGTTATTTAAAAAATGGACAAAACCGGGACCCGGGGATAAACTTCCACCTCAGCTGGTGACTCAGGGGGCACGTGGCACACATGCCACCTCCCTCTAATCACTCGTCAATCACAAATCAAGGCCAAAAGACCAAAATACCCCTGGTTTGCAAGCCTAGTCCCACGGGACTCACATGCACTTTTCATGAAATTGCCAGCAAGTCCCCCAGATTTCCAAAATACCCAAAAACCCCCTGGATTCAGTCCAAGTCCGTCCGGACTCCTATTGCAATTTTCACCCTATAAATAGAAGTTGCTGTCAAAGGCAAGAAGAGGAAAAATTCACTCCAAAAATTCACCTCTCATACGGCCCAAGCCAGTTTCACCCCTTCCGAGCTCCCGTTTTGTCTCGATTCGCGTGAAACCTTCGTATTTCGATCAAATATGCCCCTTACACCTTCGAAACAACCTTTCGAAACACTTTCCGTGTCCCGTACACACCTCCCGAGCCAAAGGAGTCGACCCTAGCCATAGGTATAACTCCCTCTCTCTAAATCTCTCGTTTCGTCTCGGTTTACGCGCCAGTCGCTACAACCGTTTCGAACGTCGTCCCTGAAATGTAGACGCCTCCGTCTAACGGGGTTCGATACGTTTTAGCCCCTCAATCCTCTTCTCTTCCCGTAAGAGAAGTAATCACGGGTTAAAACGGTGTTCCGACCCCGTTCCGTTTACTTTTATGTCATTTACAAGTCCGGATCGATCGATCCGTTGATTGTCATTTACTTTCTGTCATTTAACAAACTCCGAGCCGTTTGGCTTGTCGATCGTCATTTACCATTCCGAGCCGTTTGGCTTGTCGATCGTCATTTACCATTCCGAGCCGTTTGGTTTCGTTGATCGTCATTTACGATTCCGGATCGTTTGATTCCGTTGACACTGCTTTAAATACTGTCATTTTCAAGTCCGACCCGTTTGGATCGTTGATAGTATTTACTTTTCAAAGTCCGAGTCGCAACCCGATTCGTTGATCGCATATCATTTAATACGCATTTTCCCGTAAAATCGTTAACAATGTAATGCCCGGTTCAAAACCGGAGTTCGTCCGTCGAACTCTCTTTCAAAACGCGCAAAATGACGTTTGGCCCACAAACACTCATCTTTCAAACTAAAAGTCGCCATTTGACACTTAAAATCATTTAATACGCATTTTTCCCGTAAAAATCGTTAACAATGACTCGCCCGGTTCAAAATCGACGTTTGCCACGCAAACGCTCATTTCCGTCTCAAAACCGACGTTTGCCACGCAAACGCTCGTCTTTTCAAAAGTCACCTAATCAACGTTTGACATTCAAACCAAGATTAAGCTTGTCCTTCAAGCACCCATTTCAAAAATCACACACACACACACGCACGTTTTCGAGAAAGGTAGAAAGACTCGTCATGCGAGGCGTTTTGGGTGATCTCGTAATACTCTTCCCAAAACGTAACGTGACCTCCGAACCTAACAATCTCTGGTACTCAAAGCTTTTTACTCGTTTTTGCTACCAATAAAAATGATCCCCGTTTTCAAAGCTTTTTACTCGTTTTTGCTACCAATAAAAATGATCCCCATTTTCAAAAGTCTTTTCCTAAGTTTTTGCTACCAATAAAAACGACACCATTTTCTAAAGCCATTTCTCAAAGTTTTGGGCTCAAAATACAAAAACTGCGTGGCGACTCCTCATTTTCCTTCCCATGAAGCGAGGTCTCAGACACAACCCTCCGCGAAAGACAACCGCCTTTTCGGCGCCCACCGCCGCGCGCGAAAAAGATCGGGTAATTTCAGTTGGCGACTCCGCTGGGGACAAGATACTTTTTTCAAAACTACCATTGTTTTCAAAAAAGCCTTCCGTGGGTCAAACTTTCGTTTACCCTTTCTCGTTTTCGTGCGTGTGTTACTTTCAAACCTCGAACGGTTTTTTTTCAAGGCATTACATTGTCGACTTTTCAAAATCATACCATGTTTGTGCATCCCCATTCATGTTTGATTTTCATGCTGTCTTTTGAACTGCGCATCATAATGCTTTAAGACACATTCTGAAAAAAATCTCTGTTTTACTCAGAAAAGGAACTGTAGTGGACCGCACACTACGCGCACTTGCTGCCTCGGAACACTGCACACTACGTCCCTAACCCGGGATGGCCTTATCAGTTGCACCCCGATTGGCCTGCCATATGCCTTTCGGGGGCGCACGGGGTCATCCCAAACATCCCATCCTAGCCCGTGTAATCCATGCACTCTTTGTGTCACACTTTGTCCAAGACCCCGGTTGGTTTTTGGCTTAGCTCGTGTCATAAAGCCTAAGTGTATGTTTTTTACGACGGGCCCCGTCCCGAGTCAAGCTCGAGAGGTTGAGACCAAAGGTCATTCCCGACCCGAAGTCTTGAGCTCTTCAGCCTTGACTTTGACGCGGAGCTCTGCCGAAAAATATACCCGAAGGTTCAACGTGACGCCGTGTCACCAAACCTCGTCGTATGTACCGTGCCAGCCACAACTTGGCCAACGCTAAAAGCTAAGGTCTCTCGCACAAGCGAGTAAGATGAGGTCATGCCAAAATTTCGACACGATCCCCGCCTTAACTTAAGGACGTTGACCTCGACTATGGCCCGTACGCCACACACGTCGAAAGTTTGCGTGATCAGCTAGCCTTAAGTTCACTTTTTCCATTTTGTCGGTGGAACTCGCTTGCCTTATCAGACCTCGCTCGGGATAGTCCGTCCTGAGAAAGATGATCTACAATGGAAACGAGGGGCTTATAAGCGTAGTGACGAGATCCACTGATTAGAGCTCTAGGATTAGTTGCGAAAAAGAAGACTTGCTCTTTTCCAACAGATTAGGACTCTGAGAAAACACGCTTTAAGTAAACATTAATCGGTAACTGCACATTGCACAAGCCCGAAACCTTGAGCCAAATACCCCTTTCCGAAGCCTAAACCCTTCCTTTCGTTCCTCCCCTGACGGCGAAGCAAAGTGGTTCAGATTTCCGGGTCCGGCGCCTTGCCAGGATCACCGTTACGGCGTCGAGGACAGGTTCTTCGGTTCCTCGGTTCCCGCCTCAGAATTTCCGACATGTCTAGCTCACCGAGAAATCGTGACGGGGACGGACCCCCGCCACCGGTAACAGATATGACTTTGGAAGAAGCCATCCGGGCTTGTGAGGTTCACAAGAGGCAGAAAGAAGATCAGTTCTCAAATCTTAAGAAAGCCTTAAGCTTAGCTCATGATGAACTTAATCTGTACAAGACGGAGAAAACTGTGATGAGGTCTGAAATTTCTAATCTTAAGGACCAAATCAAACAGATGACTCCTCTTGCTGATCAAAACCGCATCCTTGAAACTAAGGTTGCTGCACTTCAACTCAGGAATGATGACTTGGTAACCCAAATCGATGATCGCCAAAAGATTATTGATTCGTGGCTCAAGTCTCAATCCACCAAGGATAAAATCTTGGACTTCCAAGTTCCTCCTGGAACTAAGGATGGTCTAGGGTTTGGATCTGAGGAAGAGGAGAAGTGTGCATCCTCGAGTGAAAAGGATGAGGAATTTCCAGAACTAACTAAAGAAATTCCCAAAGGGAAGCATGCTAAAGGAAAGGGTAAAGGAAGACAAGTAAATTATGTCTACCCTAAAGGAAAGCAATATGGGAAGAATTACGTGTTAAAACCTAAGAATTTCGTGGAAGCACTGAAGAGGAAATGGCTTATGGAATTGGTAAAATCCTGCTCCAACCGCTTCTAGTGGAAAAGGCGGTTCTGCTAACTCCTGTGTCGACCGCGCTTCTTCTTCGACCGCTCCTCCCGCCTTCAAAAGCGGGAATAGCGTTCCAGAAAATACGTGGTCAAACCAAAGCCTGTTCCCTTCGTATCGAATTTGGAATGTTAGCTGGAACTGCTCCTCCCAAACCGCTTCCTTGTCCAAAACCGCATGCAACTCCTAAGAAGAGTAAGGAGTTAGTAAAACCTCATGAAGCTTGTAGCTATTACAAATGTTACGTGTGTGATGGTTTAGGTCACAAGGCTGCAGAATGCCTTTTGCGGTTCACATCCAATGCCAGGAAGAGCAAACCTCCTTCGTCAAACAGGTGTGGGTCGTAAGGGTTGCTAACTTCAGGACCCAAGGAATAAAGGGGGACCTCGTTCTTAATGTTTACATTTCGGGTCCTCTCGCTTCATGATTTCGGTCACTCCAAGGATAATGAATGGTATCTTGACGGTGGCGCTCAAGACATATGACCGGAGATAGATCATTACTTGAAGATGTCGTTGAAGCAAGTGGTCCATACCGTAACCTTTGGTGATAACAACAAAGGCAAGACCATTGGATATGGTGTGATAAGGAGAGGAAACCTAACTATTGAGAAGGTTTCTCTTGTCGATGGACTCAAGCACAACCTCCTTTCAATTTCTCAATTTTGCGACAAAGGAATGCTTTGCAACTTCACGTCATCAAATTGCTTTATCAAAGATAGCATTTCCGGCGTCACCCTACTCACGGGGATTCGTAAGAGTAATATTTACATTATTGATCTAAATTGCATGTAGTATTACTAATCTCTCGATTTGTAGCTAAGAATGTGAGCGAAAATAGTTGGCTATGGCACAAGAGGTTGAGCCACTTGAACTTCAAGTATCTTGCAAAGATTGGTAGGGAAAACCTCGTTCGTGGTTTACCCAAAGTGGCTGACCACCATCCGGAGAAATGCGGTGCATGCCGGCAGTAAGCGGTCCGTCGTCTTTCACCAAAGAAGACCGCTCCATCAACTTCAAGATGCTTACAATCGCTTCACATAGATTTGTTTGGACCCGTAACCACTTGCCGGCATTGGAGGAAATAGATATACCTTAGTGGTGGTGGATGATTACTCAAGATATACGTGGGTTGAGATGATGATTTCCAAAGATGATCAAGCTATGAGATTCTCACCGCACTTTTTAGACGGCTCCAAACTCAAAAAGAAGACGACATCGTTAGTGTTCGATCGAGATAATGGAACAGAATTCAAGAACAACGGTGTTGCTCGGTATTGTGATGACCATGGGATTGATCACAATTTTTCCACATTGGTGTTCCACAACAAAATGGGGTTGTGGAAAGGAAGAATAGGACGTTGATTGAAATTTGGAAAGACAATGATATACGAAGCGAAGTTGCCTCGGTATTTACGGGTTTGAAGCAATCAATACCGCATGCTTCACTCAACCGCTCCCTCATCAACAAAACCTATAACAAGACTCCCTATGAGCTTTGGCGAGGAAGAACCCCCAACATTGCATTCTTCAAGATCTTTGGCGCAAATGTTTTGTCCTCTACAACGGAAGAGAAAATAGAGGTAAATTCGGAGCCAAGGCCGATGAAGGTATTTTTGTTGGGTATGCTAAACATTCTAAAGCTTTTCGTGTTTTCAATAAAACTAGTTTAAAAATAGTAGAGTCTCGTCCATGTTACTTTTGATGAGCATTCTCTCCTTGAGCCACATTTGGCTCCAAATGTTCTTGATGATTTTGTTGAGCATAATGAACCAGGTGAACCATCTCAAACCGCACCCGAACCTCAACCTCAAAATCCAAAGCACCCTCAACCGAAATTCCCAAAACCGCAATTTTGAAACCGCACTGAAGATCCCTCTCCGAGATGCAACTCCAAGGGAAGAAGAAGTTGAGAATTCCCTATCCAGCTTATAGAACCTCTTCGTCAACTAACCTTCCATGACTTATTTGAAGGATCTAACGATGTTACAATTGAAGATCTTGACAAACCTCGATACAACCAGACTTACCCAGGAGGTTCGTGAAGTCAGCAGTCACCCCCTCACAAATGTGATTGGTGATCTGTTTTCCGGTGTTCAAACAAGGAGATCAAATTATGATGAGCATACTTCTCTTTTATCTCAAGTTGAACCCAAGAAGATTGATGAAGCACTCCAAGATTCAAGTTGGGTCGTTGCTATGCAAGAAGACCTCAACCGAGTTTGAAAGATGCAAGGTCTGGACTTTGGTGCCTAGACCTCAGGATCAAGGAGTGATAGGAACTAAGTGGGTATTTAGGAATAAGATGGATGAGAATGGAAGCATCACTAGGAATAAAGCAAGGTTGGTTGCACAAGGATATAGGCAAGAAGAAGGAATTGATTATGATGAAACCTTTGCTCCAGTTGCAAGATTGGAAGCTATCAGAATTTTCTTAGCCTACGCCTCTTTTAAGCGTTTCAAGTTATATCAAATGGACGTAAAGAGTGCATTCCTCAACGGCGAACTGCAAGAGACCGTGTATGTTGCCCAACCTCCTGGATTTGAAGACTCCAAATTTCCCAATCATGTCTACAAACTCCAAAAAGCTTTGTATGGACTTAAGCAAGCTCCAAGGGCATGGTATGAGACTCTTTCTAAATTTTTACTAGAAAAGGGATTTAAACGTGGTAAAATTGATACAACTCTTTTTATTGCCAAATATAATGAGCATACTTTACTTGTTCAAATTTATGTCGATGATATTATTTTTGGTTCTACTAATGAGTTGCTTTGTAAGCGTTTCGAAAAGCTAATGAAAAGCAAGTTTGAGATGAGCATGATGGGAGAATTAACATTCTTCCTCGGGCTTCAAATCAAGCAATGTGAAGAAGGTATCTTCATCAGCCAAGCCAAGTACACCAAGGAGTTAATAAAGAAGTTTGGATTAGAAAATGCTAAAGCATATGATACTCCTATGGCCACCGGCAATAAGCTAGATAAGGATCTCAAAGGTAAGAAAGTTGATCGGACTTTATATCGAGGTATGATCGGCTCATTACTTTACTTAGCGCTAGTAGGCCCGATATCATGTTTAGTGTCACGTGTATGTGCACGCTATCAAGCGAGATCCTAGAGAAGCACATCTTATTGCGGTCAAGCGTATAATCCGCTATTTATACGGAACCACTAACCTTGGACTTTGGTATTCCAAAGATTCGAACTTCGATCTTGTAGGTTATTCGGATGCAGATTATGCGGCTTGTACTATTGACAGGAAAAGCACTAGTGGTACTTGTCATTTCCTCGGGAATAGACTAGTTGCTTGGGCCGCAAGAAGCAAGCTTCGGTTTCGGTGTCAACCACGTAGGCCGAGTATATTCTTTCTTTGGAAGTTGTTCTTTGTCAAATCCTTTGGATGAAGCAGCAGTTGGTGGACTATGGAATCCATGAAGGAAACTGTCCTATCATGTGTGACAACACTTCAACTATTTCAGTCTCCAACAACCCTGTCATGCATTCCAAGACCAAGCATATTGATATCAAGTATCATTTCCTCAAAGACCATGTGGAGAAGAGGAATATCCATTTAGAGTACGTGGGGACAGACAACCAGATTGCTGATATCCTCACAAAGGCTCTTGACTCCAAGAGGTTTTCATTCCTTAGAGGAGAAATGGGTATGCTTGAACTTAAATAAATTCCATTCTTTTTATTAACTAACTTGGGTGTTGAGTATAGTTTCCAAGCCATGTTGAAACCGCGTGCATCAAACCGCAAGGATGTCCAACCGCACTGCAGCCAACCGCTTCACTCAAACCGCATGCTGCAGCTCAACCGCTTGGACCTCAACCGCGTTTCAACTTGGAGTATTTTCTAACTTTTACTTATTTAAAAAAAAAAAAAAAACCTGCTTCAACTTCCTTTTATTTATTTTTCAGTCCTTATTTTTTTCTTTTAAGGGTTTATTTGCAAATGTTTTCCCACGAAAATTTAAATTTTAAGAGCATTCAATGCAAAGGGAACATTAGCATTAAATGGCCTTCATGTCAGCCGTCATTGTTTGACGTGTTGAAGCTGAAAGGGTGCATGCTTTGCAATGATTCACTGAGTTGGTGAACCAGTTTGTCCTTTCAACTGCCAAACCCTAACTTTTTCCTATATATAGAAGACATAAGTCACCTTTTAAAACTTTCTTGTCTTCTCTCTCTGCCGTACCTCTGTCAGTCTTTCTACCAACTTATTTTCTCTCTCTAACCTTCATATCATCTTAAAATTCTAAGTCTTTCTTCATCAATGGCACCCAAACCCATTGAAGACATGGTATGATTTCTTAAACCTAAACTCTTTAATATTCTGCAAATTATACATGCTATTGAACTGTTTCTGCCATTGATGAACACCATGAAGCTTCGAACACCCATAACTGACTTTTGTTCATACTTGCTTCAAATCTTGATCATTTTGCTTAATATTTGTTGGGTTATGTTCGGAATCTTGACTAGATTAGGATTATATACTTTATTTTATGATCAATGATCATCTAGGACACTGATTTTGAACTTTTGAAGATGTTTGTTTCGAAAACCCACTTTATAATTTCTTCATTTTCTGGGTGATTCTGAGTAAAGTAGATGTTTTTATTGTTATATTGTTAATCTACTACTCAATGTGATCATTTTGACATGTTATTTGTTCATTTTGGTTAACTTTTTCAAAATCTTGTTCTTGGTGTTCTTCGTGTTCTTCATGCACTCAAGTAACTGTTCATCATGCTTTTTCAGAAAAATTCTTATGTTTTGGCTTGACCTAATTTTCAAACTTGTTTTTCCATACTTAGAAAATTTCTGAAAATTTTACCTTGTTGCATGTTTGAACCGCATGCCTTTGAACCGCATCATTCATAGAACCGCATGTTATGAAACCGAACATATAATTACTTATGTTTGTGTCAAAACCGCATTATTAAAACCGCATGTGTTTTGGTTCTTCAACCGCAATCTCAGAACCGCATGACATGTTTTCAAAACCGCATATACATTTTCAAACCGCATGCTAGAAAATTACTTAAGTTTTACTAAGTATATAGGCTGGACACCATAAATTTCCTCTCTAAGCACCGCTTGCAGTGTGGGATAATTTTGGATTACAATGCCACGTGCTAAGTATATACTTTTGTATTTCTCTTATTTGTTTTCCTACCTGTGTTCACAGTTTCCTTGTGGTTGGAAATTTTCATTTCCAAAACCGCACTATTGCCAACCGCATGTGTGCCCCAACCGCTTGTGAACTGTGATTTTCCTAAAGTATTCTAACTTGTGTGTTTTCTTTGTAGAATACCAAGTACTTTCTACCAGGTTGGGAAATCAATGAACTGAGTTGCGGTCCGATGCTCACGGGAAGAGAGATGATTAGAAAGATGCAAGCTTACGGAATCCTTCCCCTCTTCAACAAGAACCAAACCTATACCATCCCATTATTCATTGACCAATTTTATGAAACCGCAGTCAAGGGAGTGACTGAGCTTTCAGATGGAACCAAGATACCCAGCTTAGTGGGAATTGTTGAAGGGTTTAAGGTCTCAATTGATTACCTGGACATCAGGAGCACTTATGAGTTTCATGTATCTGGTGCCCCAGTTGAAGTTTCTCAGGAGGTCCAAGATGCTACCTGTTCAACTCTGACAGGAAAGCTAGATTCTCTTGCTGGCCATTACAAGACTACGCCACGAAAAGATTTTGGTGAGATGATGAGCCACCTGTGCTACCTTGTTGGGAAGTCTGTTTGTGGGAAGACTGGCAACCACAACAACTTCACCTCTCTCCAATGGCAAAGTATTCTTTGTGCCATCTTCAATGAGATAAAGCTCCATTGGCCCAAAATTTTGATGCGAGAACTTGCAAGCAGCATAGATGCCTATCAACAGAAGACCAAAGATGTGCATGCCAGATGGAGACCCTTTGGTAGATTGCTAACCGCCATTTTTGCAAACTACCAGCACTTGGAAGATATGAGAACTTCCACTCCTGATATTTGCTATCACTGGGGACTTGAAGAATCTCTTGGGCTCAAGGCTTGTCACAGTTTCAGATTTTCCTTTGGGAATGTTGATTACAAGACTTTATATGATGCTGATACTTCTCAGACCAAGGAGCTATTTGTGGAAATGACCCCTGAGACTGCTGCAACTGCTCTTGGAAAAGCAATGAAAAATGTTTCAAGGAAGAGAAAAGTTCCTACTGAATCGCTCCCAAAGCCTTCCAGAACCGCACCATCCAAACCGCGTGGTTCAACTGGTGCAGGTCCCAGTCAGAAAAAGCCAAGGAAGGAAAAGGAGAAGATGACCCTTAGAGATGAAGTCATTGAAGAAGAAGAAGAACAAGAAGATGCAACTATCCCTCCTTTAATTGCTAGAGCCAAGAAGGCCAAGGAAACTCAAGCTCAATTGGCAAAGATGACTGATGAGGAGTTGTCCAATTTTTACAGAGCTGAGATTGAGAGAATTGATAAAGCAAGAGCTGAGAAGGTATCTGTCAAAGGTAAATCCAAAGAACCCATTCCCCAACCGCCTCCATCTCAACCGCCCATAACCCAACCGCTTGTTCAAACCCCTCCTCAATCTCCCATTCATTCCCTTCAGCCATCACCTGAAAAAGCACCTACCAAAGCCCCAACACCTGAACCGCATTCTCCTCCCCAACCACAAAGAGCTGCAACCGCTCAGGGGGAGAAGCAACCTAGAGTCAAACAGATTGCCAAAAGGAGAACCCCTGTGAAAGGCCCCAAACGCTTTTTGCACCGCCTTTCAAGACAAAAAACTCCTTCACCCCCTTCTTCCCATTCCTCTTCACCTTCATCTACTCATTCATCCTCTGACTCCTCTACCAAATCCAACTCTTCCTCAAGCCAATACAATTCTCAAACCTCCTCACCTCAAAATTCAAACCGCTCCCCTTCTAAACAAAATTCAAACCGCTCCCCTTCTAAACAAAATTCAAACCGCGCCCAATCACCACCTTACTCACATCACACCCCAGCCATCTCAATCTCCAACCTTAACCGCGACAGAACTCCTTCCCCAAACCGCAACAATACTCCTCCTCCTGAAAATTCACCTCCTCATAAATCACCTACTCCTGACCGCCTTCCTACTCCACCTCCTCAAACCTCACCATCCAAACAAAGAACCCCTCCTCGTTTCTGTCCATACGGCCCCATACAAGTTCCTCCTCCGATTCTAACCCTATAACTTCACGGGATTCCAACCACCAACATTCCACCCTCAACCGCACCTATCTCAACCGCACCAATCCCCTCCATACCTATCCCAACCGCTTCTATCCCCTTACCCCAAACACAACCAATTCCTTCCTCAACTGCTTCACCTTATATAGTCCCCGCGCCCGCCTTTTCCAAACCCTACTACACCCCATTTCCCAAACCGCACCTACAACCCAATCGCAACCTCCTCCATCAATTACCCAAATCCCAATCATTCAAACCGCTCCTTCGACTACCTCCAAATTCTTTCCACCCTCCAACCGATTCAATCACGGTTGGTTGTAAACCAAGGTCATATGCTTAAACTCACCGAATCTAACATGGCCTTAACCGCATCCAATGCCAACCTTGAAGCCTCCAACCGCATCCTTCTTTCCAAAGTGGACTCTCAAGCCACTGAACTGGCAATCATGAAAGCACAAATGATTGATGCCATTAAGGGGGAGAGAGTTTCCACAGAAGCTGTCAAAACCGCAGCTACTGAGTGCTTTCAAGCGTTTAAAGAAGATTTAGCAAGAGGAGTGCTCAAAGCTATGGGTGATGCGGTTTCTAAGACTCAACTCCAAGAGATGCTCTCCAAGCTATCTCGATGAGTTTGTTTCTTCAACCAATGTTGCTCTTACCTCCTTTATGAAATCCATTGAAAATTCCCAACCGCAACCGCAACCTCAACCGCAATGAAGCCTCCACTTGGCCCGCCCCTTCTCAAACCGCCTTGGATACCTTGCAGCTCAAAATTTTCAATGAACTGGACTCCCTTAAAGACAGAATAAATGTTGATCTCAACATAGTGGGAAACAGTATCAAAGAGCAGGTAACCACCTTTGATGGAGATATCTCTTTCAGGTTTGAAAACCTCAAGGCAGGTTTTAACCTCAAGCTGGATAATTCTATAAAGGAGCTGAAATCAAACCTGAATATAACTGTTGATTTGGATCCATTGAAAGATACTTTATCCAATCAAACAGTGACCATTCAAGATGAAATCTTCACCTTTTTCAACTCTTTGAAGGCCAGTTTCGAAGCTTTTTCTACTCAAATCAAAGATAGTGTTGATGCCAACTCTAGATCTGTTGATGCTGTTGGAACCGCTGCTGCTGATTCCGTAACCGCACTGCGATCTGTTGAGACTACTCTTGCCAGACAGGCTGAAGACCTCAGAGCCCTCAGAAGAAATATCAGAGGTGAAAGCTCAGCCTTCAGACCTTC
This sequence comes from Adenophora triphylla var. japonica, assembly GCA_022495995.1. NCBI lineage: Eukaryota > Viridiplantae > Streptophyta > Magnoliopsida > Asterales > Campanulaceae > Adenophora > Adenophora triphylla. Next base: position 468,025 of record JAFEMH010001114.1, on the reverse strand, counting down.
TGAACCGCAGCTGCCCCAGCAAGAAGTCAATCAACCAAGAGAGCAAGCACGCCATCTACATCAACCGCGCCATCATCAACCGCATCATCAACCGCGTCAGCATTAGGATTTCTCATTTTGTAATTCCTTTATCCTTTTTTTGCTGAACTCCTATTTTTTGTTTTGTTGGACCACACTCCATGTAATTTTTGTCCAACTTTCTTTTGTTTTTGAAACCTTTGTATTTTGCTTCTCTACCATTGTAAGTGTAACCGCATTGGTAGTAATGAAAAATGCATCATTGGTTCCAAAACCTTGTTCATATCAAACTACTTGTTTGTAGAACAATGAAATCTCTTATGGTTTATAAACTCATTCAAATATTTTCTAAACTTAAAATCACTATTTTGAATTGATGTTTAAACATTCAGTTTGAACCGCACTTTGAACTTAAACTCACAATTTCTTAAGTGCACTGAATGCATTTCTATACTTTCCACATTGTAAGTTTTCATCTTTTAGAAAGTATAGAAATCTATAGCTTAAGCTAAAGTGTGTGCATTGACTTGGGACATGAATTACCATGTTAATTCTTATGGACATGTTCTTACCAAGTACAATGTTTGCTTTTGTTATAGTAGGTAATGGCATCAATCAAATAGGGGGAGATTGTTGGGTATGCATGTTTTAACCCTCCTATTTTGTATTAGATTTGATTGATACCATAACCTCCTGTCTATTTTAAGGACTTTAGGACCCTATGTAATGAAGCTTAGACTTCAATTTTTTAGCTAAGTCCATTTTATAGAATAGGTTAATCTTAGGCTTGAAGACTGGCACAAGTTTCATTGGAAGCAAGGTTGTAGTTCCTGAAGTATTCAAAACCGCACCATGCAAACCGCAAGTGTAGTTCAAGTCTTGAACTTGCTTCTTGAACCAACCGCATGCAACCGCCCTTGAACCGCACCTGTGCAGTTCATGTGCGACCGCATCCTTGCAACCTCTTGGTGTAGCAAAACCGCACATTCCTAACCGCGTCTCACCAACCGCATCCAATGATTGGCTACTTGGAGTGAACAACTTTTTATCCGTTGAAATCCACGTCAGCAATATCAAAAGTCAACCACCATATCTTGTCACGTGATTCAATGTCGAAAAGATCGCAAGGATCTTGAAAAGGTGACAGTGTCCTAACCTCATTGCTTGCGGTGAGCACGATCGGCTTTACTGCAGCACTGTACCAAAGGACAAAAGTGGTTCTTGTGGACCAATAGGATTGCATCAAGTACCGTCCTTCAATTTGTATCCAACGGCTAGTTTCTTGATGCTTGGGTATAAATACCCCTAATCTTCACCATTTGAAGATTGCTTGAAAAATTGAGAAGTGCTGTGTTCATAGAAGCTGAAGTTCTGTCCAGAAATTATTCAACCCTTTGAATCTTCATCTTCATACTTCAAGAAATATTCCTAGCCCAGAAATCAAGCCTTAACACAATCAAGAATCATTGTGCTCTACATCTCACAGATCTAAAGAGCCTTGATCTTGTTCTCACACACTCACCTCACTTGTTCTAATCACATAGATTAAACACTTGAGATACACTGGTTATAGTTTTGGATTTGTTCTTCATAGAAAAGATTTTATTGTACTTTGTAATCTCACAATACTTAATATAAAATCTCTCTTAGAAATCCAAGACTAACCATCTTGGTAGTGGACGTAGATCGTTTATCGATTGAACCACTCCAAATAGCGTGTTCTTACTTTCTGCATTTATATTTACTGTGCTTGCTAATTATTTATCTTTGTCTCTGTTTGATCTTTATTTAGCTATCCATTATTGTGAAATAGTGTTTGGAGTTAACAAAGTCAAAACCACGTGTTTGTAAAACTGCACTTCCCAAAACCGCACCACCAAAACCGCATTTTACAAACCACCTCTCAAAACCGCTTTACACTCTATTATTCCGCTGTGCATTTTACACTATCACTTGCAGTCTATTATCAACTGCTAGAGGATTTTGTAAGCAAGAGGTTCAGTCTTTAAAAGAGGGAGAAAAATTTTAAACAGCTATTCACCCCCCCCCCCTCTAGCTGTATTTTCACCCTTGTTGCCACCTTTGGGACCAACACGTTAAATTATATTCCCAGTTGACGTTTGACATTCAAACGCTCAATCATGTCTCCGGACATTCCAGTTACATTTCCGTCTCCAGACGTTAAATTATATCCCCAGTTGACGTTTGACATTCAAACGCTCAATCATGTCTCCGGACATTCCAGTTGCATTTCCGTCTCCCGACGTTAAAATGTCCAGTGGTTTTCACCATCGTTCACTCCCCCGGCCGCCAGTCGTAAGCCCGATCGTCCCCTTTCAGCGGCAGCTGCAATAAGCCCGAACCCCAAGGCACGAACGCCTTGCAACAATCCCTCTTCGGCCATCCTCGTAAGCCCGAATATCTTTTCACTTCAGCAAGTGAACATTCATCTCCCCGGCCGCCAGTCGTAAGCCCGATCGTCCCCTTTCAGCGGCAGCTGCAATAAGCCCGAAACCCAAAGCACGAACGCCTCACAACAATCCCTCTTCGGCCATCAAGGTAAGCCCGAATGCTCATCCCCAGCAGGATTCTAAAGAAGAAACGTCGATCCTTCCGAGTTGTTAATAACGCCAGTTTAACACAACCGTTCTCATCAGTATCGCCGTATCCCCAGCAGGATAAACCTGACAACAACAATAAGCCCAGTACCCAAGGCACGAACGCCTTCATATCAGGATAAACGTATCCTCGCAACTCCGGTTTGAGGCGCCATACGCCCTCGTCAGTATCAGCAACTCCGGTTTGAGGCGCCACACGCCCTCGTCAATATCAGCAACTCCGGTTTGAGGCACACGCCTCGTCGAGACAAGAATCTCGGTTTGAGGCGCCACATGCCCTCGTCGCATCGTAACTCCGGTTTGAGGCGCCACACGCCCTCATCAGCATCATCGACTCCGGTTTGAGGCGCCACACGCCCTCGAAGGTTACAGAAGTCCCAGGTTCAGACGCCTCCGAACAGTCTCGCTCAGGTCAAGGTCCCCACGCGCGGCCCTTGCACCTTCGAACTACGATCGGCTTGATTCCCGCTCGGGATACGTAGGAATCCTTTTTCTAAGGGTCCAGCCAGCTGACCGCCCAGGTCTTTCAAAGTAAGGCATCCCGATTTGGATCCTTATCTTTTTTCAATGACCCCACCTCCTTCGAAGGAGACGTCGCTGAGGGGCTAACTATAAGTACCCAAATCCGGATTGTCCAAATTCGTCAGAAAGTTAACTGAAATCCGTTAACTGGCCCGCTCCAGGTTAACCGGAACTCGTTAAACTCCCCGTTGCCATGCCAACGAGACGTCCTGGGACTGCCCCGTGCATCCCGACGTCAAAGCATACTTAACACGTGTCATCTCACGTAAAAGTATGGCTTTTCCTTAAAAACGCACTTTCCGGAACTTTCCGGGGGCGTTTCGGACATTTTCCGGACTGTTATTTTAAAAAACGGACAAAACCGGGACCCGGGAACAAATTCCCACATAAATTTGGTGACTCACATGGCACGTGGCGGCCATGCCACCTCCCTCTAGTCACCCTTCAATCACAAATCAAGCCGAAAAGACCAAAATACCCCTGAAATTCGGGCCAAAGTCCCTGACTTCTGAAACTTTCTGAAATTTCCAAAGAAGCCCCTCAGAATTCCAAAATACCACAAAACCCCCTGGATTCAGTCCAAGTCCGTCCGGACTCCTACTGCAATTTTCACCTATAAATATAAATGGCCGTCAAAGCCAAAAAGAGGAACTTTTACACCCCAAAATCACTCTACCCCACGGCCCAACTGATTTTCACCCCTTCTGAGCTTCCGTTTTATCTCGATTCGCGTGAAACCTTCGTATTTCGATCAAATACGCCCCTTACCACTTCGAAACAACCTTTCGAACTACTTTCCGTGTCCCGTACACACCTTTCGAACCAAAGGAGTCGACCCTAGCCATAGTTATAACTCCCTCTCTCTAAATCTCTCGTTCCGTCTCGATTTACGCGCCAGTCGCTACAACCGTTTCGAACGTTGTTATCGAAATGTAGACGCCTCCGTCTAACGGGGTCCGATACGTTTTAGCCCCTCGATCCTCTTCTCTTTCCGTAAGAGAAGTAATCACGGGTTAAAACGGCATTCCGACCCCGTTCCCTTTACTTTCTGTCATTTACCAATTCCGAGCCGTTTGGCTCGTTGATCGTCATTTACAATTCCGAGCCGTTTGACTCGTTGATCGTCATTTACAATTCCGAGCCGATTGGCCTCGTTGATCGTCATTTACGATTCCGGATCGTTTGATTCCGTTGACACTGCTTTAAATACTGTCATTTACAAATTCCGACCTGTTTGGATCGTGATAGTATTTACTTTTCAAAGTCCGAGTCGCAACCCGATTCATTGATCGCATATCATTTAATACGCATTTTCCCGTAAAAATCGTTAACAATATAATGCCCGGTTCAAAACCGGAGTTCGTCCTTCGAACTCTCTTTCAAAACGCGCGACATGACGTTTGGCCCCCAAACGCTCATCTTCAAACTAAAAGCCGCCATTTGACATTTCAAATCATTTAATACGCATTTTTCCCGTAAAAATCGTTAACAATGACTCGCCCGGTTCAAAAAACCGGAGTTCGACCTTCGAACTCCTTTTCAAACTCAAAATTGACGTTTGCCACGCAAACGCTCTTTTCAAAGTCAAAATCGACGTTTGACATTCAAACGCTCCTTTCCGTCTCAAAAACGACGTTTGCCACGCAAACGCTCATTTCAACTCAAAATCGACGTTTGTCATTCAAACGCTCGTCTTTTCAAACAAAGTCACCTAATCAACGTTTGACATTCAAACCAAGATTAAGCTTGTCATTCAAGCCCCCATTTCAAAAAACACAAACACACACACACACATTTTCGAGAAAGGTAGAAAGACTCGTCATGCGAGGCGTTTCGGGCGATCTCGTAATACTCTACCCGAAACGTAACGTGACCTCCGAACCTAACAATCTCTGGTACTAAAAAGCTTTTTACTCGTTTTTGCTACCAATAAAAATGATCCCCCATTTTCAAAGCCTTTTCCTAAGTTTTTGCTACCAATAAAAACGACACCATTTTCTAAAAGCCGTTTCTCAACGTTTGGGCTCAAAATACAAAAACCGCGTGGCGACTCCTCATTTTTTTCCTTCCCATGAAGCGAGGTCTCAGACACCAACCCCCCGCGAAAGACAACCGCCTTTCGCTCGCGCGAAATCCGGGTAATTTCAATGTGATGCAGCCAAGGGCGTCCCAACAGAGTTGTGAACTCGGATGGAATGTCCATTACGTGGAATTTTGCTGGCACCATTTGGGTTTCGAACCAGAGTTCCAGAGTTACCGTCCCCAGGATGGGACGAGACGAGCTGTCGTAGGCCTTGATAGTCCGAGCTGACGGAATCAGATGGCTTTCGTTGATACGGAGGGCTCGCATCATGCTGAGAGGGAGAACGTTAACGGCTGACCCGTTGTATACCAATACTCCGGGGAGTGTTATGGTGTTGAGCTTGAGAGTGATGTACAGAGCTTCGTTGTGCCCCGAGGCATCTCTCGGCAGGTCTTCATCACAGAACGTGATCATACTGCCGTACAGTCGGGAATCGTAGATCTGGTCTCTATCCGGAGAAGGAGAGTCATCAAGCCATCCGTTTCCTGTCTTCCTCTTGCGAGGTAAAGCCTTCGCTGGAGCCTCGGGATTGTGTTGAGGCTGTTTATGGCAGTTGCCTCCCTTGGTTAGCACGTTGATCGAGTGCGAGTGCCAAGCTGACCTTGATCTTCCTTTACCGGTCCGAGCTCGGAAGCTGGACGAATTGAATCTTGGGCGATCCGCGGGGTTAGGCTTCGGCGCGGCATAAGATTACCAAGATCTGAGGTATTCCGATGTCCCAGGTGCGAGCTCACATTGTCGGCAGGACTTTCGGCTTTCCCATCCCCGCTTGCTCTAAAGCCGCATGGCTGGAGGAAGAGAGGACCGGCCGGAGTACAAGTACGTAGTAGTCGAACCTCCAGGAAGGCTCTCCGAGTGTACCTACACCGGTGTCCCCGGCTTCGTATCTTTCTCTTAGTTCTTTGTTGAGAGGACTTCTTCTTGTTTTCGCGGAGGATTGCTCCGGACCATATCTTGAGACTCGTACTCTGTGCGGCGGAGCGATCACAAACATCGTAGGCCGATGTGGACATTTGATGAGGACCCATTGGAAGAGGCGGGCGGTTCTGTGTCAATCTTCTTGGGCACCCATTCAATGGAATTCACGCTGTTATTGTTCGAAAAAGGGTTTTCGATCGTATTGGGCCCACGGGGGCGCTCCAACTTGCCTTCTTCTATCAAGTTACGGATTTCGTATCGTAACCCCACGCGGTTGTCGGTGGTATGGCTGTGATGCCGATGGAAGGCGCAGTATTTGCTCTTGTCCGCATTGGCTACGGGATTTTTGGGCTTGTAATTTGCAACGGGTTTAAGGAGACCTTCCTTGATTAAACCTTCCAGCATCTTGCTCGGTGGCATGTCCAACTTGTCGAAGTGTACGGTGCCGCTTCGAGTAGAATTGTTGCTTTGCGGGACCGGGTTTCGTTGCCCGATGTTATCCACGATGGATGTAGTTGATCGACGTATCTTTCCCTTTCTGGGGCCGGTGCGGGATTGAATGCAAGCTGGCTGAGCGGTATTTGTATGGGCGTGCGGTAGCCAACTTTTCCTTGAGATCCTTCTCGAGCGTGAGCCGGCATTGACCATGGCCGGAGATTCGAGAAGAAGTGATGATCGATGAGAGTTCGATGGACGGTCTTAAGCGGGACTTGAAGATCCGCATCTGTTCCTCTTTGGAGAGTGGCTCCATGATCTCGGAGAGTTTCCGGCTCCACCTTTTGTAGAATTCCCCGACACTTTCATCCGCTTTACGCTCGGTGGTGATTAAGTCCTCACGACTTGTTTCCCACTCTAAATTGGATCGGTACCGTTCCGGGAATATGTTACCGATCGATCCCAGTGTGGCGATCCGTAGGCTTGACCCTCAGAAACCATCGTAACGCCGAACTTTTGAGCGTATCTGGAAGTGGTCGGCCATTTCTTGGAGGGTTGCTCCTTTCGCTCTCATGCCGAGAACGTAGGTGTCGACGTGCGTTTGAGGACATTCGGTTCCGTCGAATCGGTCCATCTCCCGCATTACGAACTTGGCGGGAGAGGCGTGACCATTCCGGATCCATGGATTTTAGCGTTTCTGCTTTGAGCCGCTCATGGTGGCTTTCAGGTCTTTCATCCGTTCGACCATCCAGGCTAAGGTTGGGTCCAGTGGTGGTTTGTGAGGCTCGGCGCCGGGTGCTATCACGTGAGCGGTAGTGATTGGAGGTGGAAGGCTTGATATATGTGGGTATATGGGAGCCTTTTCGACTGTATCGGGGTTTGTCCCAGGTGTTTAGGGATTCGTGTATAGGCACGGGACGAACCCGGGAGGGTATTGAGGGATATTGGCATCCTGAGATGGTCGGCGGTGCTGGTGGTATTGAGTGATAGGAGTAGCTGGGTGGCCAAAAATGACAGGGTTGCCCCGAGAGGTAGCAATGTGGAGCCTAGGTCATTTGTTTCCTTGGTTGGAAGTCGTCCCGTAAGTTGGCGGGGAGGAACCTGGTTGAAGGCTTGGTGAGCTGGTTTGGGGAATCGTCATCCTCGACCCGGTGACGAAAGTACCGTCGGCGGGGATAGCCGCTATACCTCGCTCATTCGAAGCCGTACCACGAAATTCTGCCGATCTTCTTTCGCCTCTTGTGAACCTCACAAGCCCGGATGGCTTCTTCCAAAGTCATATACGTTACGGTGGCGGGGGTCCGTCCCGTCACGATTTCTCGGTGAGCTAGACATGTCGAAAATTCTGAGGGAACCGAGGGAACCGAAGAACTGTCCGACGTTGCCGTAACGGTGATCCTGGCAAGGCGCTGACCCGGAAATCTAAACCACTTTATGCTCATTGCAGGAACGAAAGGAAGGGTTTAGGCTTCGGAAAGTGGTATTTGGCTCAAGGTTTCGGGCTTGTGCAATGTGCAGTTACCGATTAATGTTTACTTAAAGCGCGTTTTCTCAGAGTCCTAATCGGTTGGAAAAGAGCGAGTCTTCTTTTTCGCAACTAATCCTAGAGCTCTAATCAGTGGATCTCGTCACTACGCTTATAAGCCCCTCGTTTCCATTGTAGATCATCTTTCTCAGGACGGACTATCCCGAGCGAGGTCTGATAAGGCAAGCGAGTTCCACCGACAAAGGAAAAAATGAACTTAAGGCTAGCTGATCATGCAAACTTTCAACGTATGTGATGCACGGGTCACAGTCGAAGTCAACGTCCTTAAGTTAAGGTGGGGGATCGTGCCAAAATTTTGGCATGACCTCTCCTGACTTGCTTGTGCGAGGGACCTTAGCTTTTGGCGTTGGCCAAGTTGTGGCTGGCACGGTACATACGACGAGGTTTGGTGACACGGCGTCAAATTGAACCTTCGGGTATATTTTTCGGCAGAGCTCCGCGTCAAAGTCAAGGCTGAAGAGCGCGAGACTTCGGGTCAGGAACGACCTTTGGTCTCAAACTCTCGAGCTTGACTCGGAGCGGGGCCCGGCGTAAAAAACATACACTTAGGCTTTATGACACGAGCTAGGCCAAAAACCAACCGGGGTCTTGGACAAAGTGTGACACAAAGAGTGCATGGCTTACACGGGCTAGGATGGGATGTTTGGGACGACCCCGTGTGCCCCCGAAAGGTGTCTGGCAGACCAATCGAGGTGCAATTGATAAGGCCATCCCGGGTTAGGGTTGTAGTGTGCAGTGTTCCGAGGCAGCAAGTGCACGTGGAGTGCGGTGTACCGAGGCAGCAAGTGCGCGTGGTGTGCGGTCACTAAAATTCTTTTTCTGAGTAAAACAGAGATTTTTTTCAGAATGTATCTTAAAGAATTTATGATGCACAGTTCAAAAGACAGCATGAAAATCAAACATGAATGGGGATGCACAAACATGGTAAGATTTTGAAAAGTTGACAATGTAATGCCTTTTGAAACAAAAAACCGTTCGAGGTTTAAAAGGAACTCACACACACGAAAACGAGGAAGGGTAAACGAAAGTTTGACCCGCGGAAGGCTTTTTTGAAAACAACGGCAGTTTTGAAAAAGTATCCATGTCCCCAGCGGAGTCGCCAACTGAAATTACCCGGGATTTCGCGCGGGCGCGAAACGCGGTTGTCTTTCGCGGAGGGTTGGTGTCTGAGACCTCGCTTCATGGGAAGGAAAAAATGAGGAGTCGCCCCGCGGTTTTTGTATTTTAAACCCAAACGTTGAGAAACGGCTTTTGAAAATGGTGTCGTTTTTATTGGTAGCAAAAACTTAGGAAAAGGCTTTGAAAACAGGGGATCATTTTTATTGGTAGCAAAAACGAGTAAAAAGCTTTTTAGTACCAGAGATTGTTAGGTTCGGAGGTCACGTTACGTTTCGGGAAGAGTATTACGAGATCACCCGAAATGCCTCGTATGACGAGTCTTTCTACCTTTCTCAAAAACGTGTGTGTGTGTGTGTGTTTTTTGAAATGGGGGCTTGAATGACAAGCTTAATCTTGGTTTGAATGTCAAACGTTGATTAGGTGACTTTTGAAAAGGCGAGCGTTTGAATGACAAACGTCGGTTTTGAGACGGAAATGAGCGTTTGCGTGGCAAACGTCGATTTGAGCTTTGAAATGAGCGTTTGCGTGGCAAACGTCGATTTTGAGTTTGAAAAGGAGTTCGAAGGTCGAACTCCGGTTTTTTGAACCGGGCGTATCATTGTTAACGATTTTTACGGGAAAAATGCGTATTAAATGATTTTAAGTGTCAAATGGCGGCTTTTAGTTTGAAGATGAGCGTTTGGAGGCCAAACGTCATTTCGCGCGTTTTGAAAGAGAGTTCGAAGGACGAACTCCGGTTTTGAACCGGGCATTACATTGTTAACGATTTTTATGGGAAAAATGCGTATTAAATGATATGCGATCAACGAATCGGGTTGCGACTCGGACTTAGAAAAGTAAATACTATCACGATCCAAACGGGTCGGACTTTGTAAATGACAGTATTTAAAGCAGTATCAACGAGGCCAATCGGCTCGGAATTGTAAATGACGATCAACGAGGCCAATCGGCTCGGAATTGTAAATGACGATCAACGAGGCCAATCAGCTCGAAATTGGTAAATGACAGAAAGTAAATGACAATCAACGGATCGATCGATCCGGAATTGGTAAATGACGTAAGTAAACGGAACGGGGTCGGAACGCCGTTTTAACCCGTGATTACTTCTCTTACGGAAAGAGAAGAGGATCGAGGGGCTAAAACGTATCGGACCCCGTTAGACGGAGGCGTCTACATTTCAATAACGTTGTTCGAAACGGTTGTAGCGACTGGCGCGTAAACCGAGACGAAACGAGAGATTTAGAGAGAGGGAGTTATACCTATGGCTAGGGTCGACTCCTTTGGCTCGGAAGGTGTGTACGGGACACGAAAATTAGTTCGAAAGGGTGTTTTGAAGTGATGAGGGGCGTATTTGATCGAAATACGGAAGTTTCACGCGAATCGAGGCAAACGGGAGCTCGGGAAGGGGTGAAATCAGTTTGGGCCGTGAGTGAGGTGATTTTTGGGTGAAAAATGTTCCTTCTTTTGGCTTTGACAGCCACTTCTATTTATAGGTGAAAATTGCAGTAGGAGTCCGGACGGACTTGGACTGTTTTTCAGGGTTTTGGGGTATTTTGGAATTCTGAGGGGCTTGCTGGCAATTTCAGGAAATTTGCACAGGGAGTCCGGCCGGACTTTGACTGAAATCCAGGGGTATTTTGGTCTTTTCAGCTTGATTTGTGATTGAAAGGTGACGAGAGGGCTGTGGCATGGCTGCCACGTGCCCTGTGACTCACCCTTTATATGGGAGTTCGTTCCCCGGTCCCGATTTTGTCCCTTTTTTAAAATAACAGTACGGAAAATGTCCGAAACGCCCCCGGAAAGTGCCGGAAAGTGCGTTTTTCAGGGAAAGCCATACTTTTACGTGAGATGACACGTGTTAAGTACGCTTCGACGTCGGGATGCACGGGGCAGTCTCGGGACGTCTCGTTGGCATGGCAACGGGGAGTTTAACGAGTTCCGGTTAACCTGGAGCGGGCCAGTTAACGGATTTCGGTTAACTTTCTGACGGATTTGGACGATCCGGATTTGGGTACTTACAGTAATTAATCCTCCTCAAATCTCGGGTTGTTTATCTTCAATCCTTGACTTGGTCTTTTATCCGTTTGAGAAGAGTACAAGAAAGGCACGTTTCCACGTTCTTGTTTTTACCCTGAATAATAGATATAATTATTAATAAATAATCATAGTAATTTATTTTACCTTAACTGCAGGGCTCAGGTTGTTGACATGCTGACTATCTTCAAGACGTCGTCATCTGAAATCTTACGCACAACATCCTCCATATTCCTCTTGATGCATATTGTTATTCCTTCTTTGGCCTCCTAGCATCCATAGTAAGAAAAGGTGATACTGTCCAAACGCTATTCAGCTCGTCTGGATACTTAGGTGCAAAGTGCCCCCGGTTCGCACGTTCTATCCTGGGAGACAAGCGTCCCAACTAAGCTCAAGCACACTCGGTGAGGGGACGGATATGTCTTAAGGAGACAGTGAATTTCATTGGGCTCGTGCAACTACAACAACTATCCTTTTTTAGTATTCTCAGTTTATTATTTTCTGAATATTAAAAATCTGTAATTTTCTTTATTTCTGTAATTTTCCTCTGCAAGCTTGTAACAGCTACAACGACGCAGAGAGGTGATGCTTCCCGCTCCCTCTATCAAGAATATTATATTATAAAATATATATTGTGTTTATTTTGTTACCAAACTTAGAGATTGTGTATATCAATTAAAGATTCAAATCTTATAAACCTAGGAATATTAGTATAGAAAATTCTCTTGTAACCTTATAAATATGTACATCTTGTTATCAACCCTTATTCTCCCATATATATGATTGACTTCGTCTAACCCTTTTTCACTCCAATATGGTATCAGATCGATATGATCCATAATGAGACTTCTCCGTCAAAACCTGCGTCAACCCTAAGCCGCCCCACCCAAACACCACCACTCACCTACACCATCTTCACCATCTACCAACACCATCAGCAAAACCCTAATAGCCGAAACCATCTGCACCTCCTCACCACCACTGCTTCCGCTACCAACCATCAAAACCCTACCCTACTCCAACTCCAAACATCACCCTCAACAAACCCTTATAGCCGAAACCCTATCCCCCTTCCACTACCAACTTGTGGAAAACCCTAAGCCGCCCCACCCAAACACCACCACTCACCTCCGGCATCTTCGCCATCCACCATCCAAAACCACTACCCTTTTACACCACACCACCACCTTCGTCTTAAACCTCTCTAAAACCGAAATCCTATTTTTCTTTTCTTTATTTTCTTCTCCAACTTCCTTCTCTACCCTTCTAAATCACATCACCCTCGGCAAAACCTCATAGCCAAAACCCTTTCCCCTTCCACCACCAAACTGCGGCAAACCCTAAGCTGCCCCATCCAAACACCACCACTCACCTCCGCCATGTGCACCATTCATTCACCACCCTCGGCAAACCATTATGATGAAACCACCCTAATTCCATCACCCACTTTCGTCTCCTCCTTTCAAAACACAACCCTTAGCAAAAAACCTAAAAAAAAAGCCAAAACCTAACACTACCACAAAAAACACGCACTTTCGCTTCTACCCCCTCCTATACCATCATCGACTAAAGCCCATGGCCGAAACCACCTACTCTCCAACTTCCTTCTCCACCCTTCTAAATCACACCACCTTCATCAAACCATAGTGGCTGAAACCCTAAACATGTCCACCTTGGCAAAATCCTAGTTTTTGCAATCTCAAGTGTGATCACACTAACTACCAAACCAACCTTTCTTGTCGTGTTCAAAACCCCCTAGTTGTTTCCCATACCTTACTTGAGGCACAACCTATAGCCGCCCCACACTCAAATACCATCATCGACACAAACCCTAGAATTGCCGAAATCCTTCTCCACTACAGATTCCACCATTACCACCAATCGGTCATACAATGGTTTTGAGAACCCACAACCCCACCGTCTCCGACATAGTCATGCAAGCCACCACCTTTCCAAAACTCGTGCATCCAACACTACCACTATATCACCACCTCGGATGTGAGAAACCACGCATCCAATCTCAATACTCAATATCCAATGGAGCCTATAGCCGAAACCCTATTATTTTTATTTTCTTCGGAAAAAAAAAAACTTCTGGTGTCATCACACTGGCTCTCACACCAACCAACTCAACTGGCTGATCAGCTGATGCTACCCTTGATGATGCGATAACACCAACAACTACATCACATCAAAAACCACATACGGAAACACATCCATCTTCACCCGCTCCATCAAAGCCTGATGGAGGAAATCTCCCTCTTATTAAAATTACCTAGCAAGTGTACTAGTTACCGTTGTAGTAGTATGCACAAACAAGGGTCGAATTCACAGAAACTAAAGTGAAACAAGTATATTTTATTAGTATATAAAAGTAACCAAGAAAAGGAGTTTGATTGGTTGAATTATTAATCCTAAGAAAGCAAAATAAATCAAGTAAAGAAATCAAGACACAAGGGATTCATGGATTGGAGATCGTAACAATTATCACTTTATGCTATTTAAATTATGTAAAGAGAATTCAATCTCATTCTTGGGTTCATTCACAAAAGTATAGGGTTAAAATATTCATATATTCTGCTAGGTCAATAAGAACATTAGAACCCTAATAACTCTATCTTGTTTATAACTTCCGCTAGGTTGATATAAACATTCACGAGATTCAATTTTAAATCACAAAAACATAAGAACCTAGATTCATATGAATTCCGCTAGGTCATCAATTGAATCTACTCTTCTCAACAATTGTCAAATTACAAATCATCCACGCTAGTACAATGGTTTATATCCAAATAAATTCAAGATATCAAAATTATATTCCGCTAAGTCAATACAATTGATCTCAAGAACAATAGTTAAGAATGTTGAGAAGAATAAGAACGAGAGAGAGATAGAAAGAAAGAATTAAAACCCTAGCATAAAGATTCAATTGTCACTTACCTAAATCTACGAATCAAATAACTTAGCCTTGAATGGCCATTAAAATAAATAAACAAAACCTTGTTCTTTAATCTTCAATCCTTGTAACAAACCTAAACTATGTAATATATTATAAGGGGAAGAAAAGATAGAGAGAGATACAAAAATCTAATCTAGGGTCCTTTATATAGGAGGAGGGAGGAAGAAATCCTAATTGGAAACCAAAATATGATAAAATCCAAGTCAAATTAGGATTTTTGCCGAAATCAGTCACTGATTTTGTGGCAAAATGTTGAAAATCTGGTTTTAATTCTGTGACGGATTGATTCTGTCACTAAATTTCGTCACTGATCTATTTGCCGGCCATGGTGCAATCGCCCGGCCTCTCTAGGCGCGATCGCCCTTAGTTTCTGCCCAAATGGGGCGTTCGCTCGGCCATTCGTGCGGTCGCTCGGCCTTGTGGCCCTATTTTCTCGGCCAGCTTCCTTCCTTGGCCGGCCACTGCCTGTTTCTTGCCCAGCATTGTCGGCCAGCTTTTCTAGTTTCCAGCTGCAGCGCTCCTTTTCCATTTAATTGTAGTTTAGCCCCTGAACTTTATTTAACCAATTTTTCTCCTTGTTTTCACCTTGTTTCACTTTGGTCCCTTCTTTTTTCAGATTTGCACTTTGGCCCTTGAACTTTATAAAATCAGTTTACTCCCATATTTTTCATAATTGCAGTTTGGTCCCTGAACTTCCAAAATAAGCTCAAATCCTCCATTTTCTCAGTAATTGCACTTCAACCCCTGAACTTATAAAACACTAACAAAACACGTTAAATTTTCAAGGTTTCAAGCATCAAATAAGCTAGGGATCAAATCTTTTGGATGGGTAAAATCACGCCCATCAAACCCGTTTGATCTCATCACTATTTAAGATTTGACTTATCCAAAGATCATCAATCTTGCGGAGGCATATTAAAAATATTATATTATCAAATATATATTGTGTTATATATCGTGTTTATCTTGTTACCAAATTTAGAGATTGTCTTGTAAACTTAGAAAGATTAGTCTAGAACATTCTCTTTTAACTATATAAATATTTACCTCTTGTATCATAATAAAATTGAGTATTTCATATCATCTCTTGTTCTCCCATGTATATGATTTGTTTCGTCTAACCCTACTTCACTCTAATACCCTCACCTTAAATTTTTGTCACATCTTTTAAGTTTTTAATATTCGCTCCCTTGTTCATGCTCAAATTTTTGTCACATCTGTTAAGTTTTTTTTCTGTATTTTTATTTACACAAAATATGCCTATTAAATTTATGAATATTAAGTGTAACAGTGAGTATCACTAGTTACCAATCAAACAATACTTTGAAATATACCCATTGGTTTAAGCTATTCACTTTCTTGAACAATTAACACTTTGATTGGCTTGTAATATCTTGTAATACTCACATAAACATTATTATTTGAACAAATAACATTAAAATAAAGAAAACAATTTCCACTCAAAAGAGAGAATTGAAGGATCATCATCATCTCTTCTTACAACCGGAAACAGATAAATACAACTCTGGTTTGAACATAGGGCTGAAGATGATAAAACTTTTACAAAGTAACCCAGCCAAAGTATTGTTTGGCTTTCTATAATCTATCATCCCCATGAGGCATTGATTAGTTGGGTTGTTAAAACAAATGTAAACTGTACCCTAACAGCCCCTTTTATAGTACTACATCCGCCCTAAAATGAATGTGCGAAAAAACTTTCAAAGTTTGCTCATGATGAAGAGTAATTTTTTTTTTAAGATGAACATTCATTTGGGACGGAGGGAGTACTTTTTGCTAAACCAACTCTGAAGTTGGCTTCGGTTTGGAGATGAGATGACTTACGGATCTCCATGATGGTCAAATATAGCAGAGTCGAGACGAGAAGCTCTTGCATGAAGGCTGCTCTTCCAGTTGCCTGTCTTATTCTCTTCTCCCGCTCTTCATAACTTAAAGATGGTTCAAAACTGTAACTGTATGAAACGTAGAGAAGTGTACGTTAGTCCTAGTGTAAATGATGTACCATCAACTATACTCACTCCGTCCCAAGAATGAATGTTTATTTTTCATATGGTATCAGACGGATATACCGCTACCGCCTCCAGCGAACCAATCCATGAGAATGTTGGGGGAAATAACCCAGGCACAGATGCAGGTGCTGGGAATCGTACTGCCAACTTACCCCCTCCTCCACCTGGTTATCCCACAAGGAGGGCCACTCGTTCCGATAGAGTAGCCGACGAAATAGGGATACAGGATAGAAGAAGGGATAAAAGGCCCATGCCTAATTAAGGAGTGAGCCAGCAGGCTATAAAGTTCCAAACAAGTCGAATAGCTGCAAGCGACATTGCAGGTCCCTCAGTTTCTCACCTTAGTAGGAAGGAGATCTTGATGGAGCGAGTTATAGATTGCTGTAGAGCTTGCTCGAGGTGCAAAATGAGTTGCTTGAGCTCCCGAGTCTCCTAAAAAGGACGACATAAGATAACAAAGGGTAGCTCCTTCTCTTACCTCTCACATGCATGCTAACGGAAGCCCCAGGTCGTCCGAGGAAGAGAGGAGGAGTGAGAGGCCTCCCCCTACCCACATCTCCGTAGACAGGACTAGCGACTTAAGGGATAGGCTCAACTAGCAAAGAGAGCAAGGTGTCGACTCAGACCAGAGAAGGCATCTCGAAGCTGACAGAGTTCAGCGTAGGTCTCCCGAAAGAGGAGAGCGATCACTTCACATACAGGATAGAAGGGAAAGGACCCCTCCAAGAGACGAGAGACAGAGGACACTCTCTAGGAGGGAGCACTACCGTAAGGAGAGACAGAAGTCCAATTCCATTTCCCATCAAAGAGGTGACCTGGACGTTAGGGAGCTTCTCAATCTGAAAAAAAAAAGGTTAGACGATATGGAGGCAGATCGTAAGGCAACTGATGGGAAGGTCAAACGAAATGATTGTACTATTCGACATTTGGCTAAGGACATGCTCGACAAACAACCAAATGTCATATTTCGAAAAACATTTTCATTTTCTAAAAAATGTTTTCTAGAAACCATTTTTCGAAAAACATTTTATCCCAAACAAACGTAGTCTAATATTAGTTAAGAATATCTTTTATTTTTAATAAATATAATTAAAATTTAACAACTGTCAATCATAATAAAAAATAAAGATTTTTTAGCCAAACATGAACAGATTAAAAATTTGTTATCCATACATTTGTAGTGTTTAATTGATGAGTAAAACTAAATTTACAAAAAAAAATAAAAAATTAAAACTAAAATTTTGGTTACAAATTTAGTTGATAATGAATTGATTAGATTTAGATGTTGTATTTTCTTGTCCCGAATACTCATTAATTTGACATTTAATTATTTATTTTCAATTATATGTGTAATCAAATTTTTGTTAACTTCCTGTAACCCTAGCAGTGTTCTTAATTGATAACGATTGGAGTAGTTGATAACATCTTAGTTTTTATACTCATATAACTTAGATCACTTACACTTTTTTTACTTCCCGTGTCCAAAATAAATACTTCCTCCGTCCCATTTCATGCTTCACACTTTTGATCATGCACGCAAATTAAAAAAAAAGATAAGTGAAAAAAATGTTGTCAGTGTAAAAGTAAAATATGAGAGAGAATGAGTAGAGGAAATAGTAAATTTGAAAAGTATTGTGAGTATAATAGTGAAATAGGAAAGAGAATTAATGGGTGAAATAGTAAAAATTCTTTGCCATTTTAGAAAATGTAAAACTTTTAACGGAATATTCATTTTGATAAAAAGTGAAGCTTGAAATGGGACAGAGGGAGTATGTAATTTCTAATTGGATGGAAGAAATATGGATCAATTACTTTTGCAAATCCATCATTTTAAACGAAAAACTAAGTATTTGTAAGATTGACTTTTTTTTGACTTTTTTATACATGTTTTATTTGATACAAACAAAATACAAAAAAAAGCTTTTTATATACATACTTACTAATAATCTACTTTTTTAATACGTTTCCGAATAAAAGTCCTACTTTATTTTATTTATAAAAAAATAAATAATGAATAGTGACATGGACATTTATATCCTCTTATTTTAATAGATTTATTTTTAAGAAATCAATACTCCCTTCGTCCCCATAGAAGCTTCTCATTTTGCCATTTTGGGTGTCCCGTTAAAAGCTTTCACTTTTTTTTTTTGACAAATGAATCTTTACTATTCTCTCTCCTACATTATTTTAATACTCACAACACTAGTATAATTTACTATTTCCTCCACTCATTCTCTCTCCTATTTTCAAATTACACTCACAACACTTTTACTTTCTTCTCATTTTCTTAATTTGCGTATAATCCAAAAATTAGACAGCTTATTGGGATGGAGGGAGTATTTATTATCCTATTTTTATCCATTTGAATCATTAATGCTTTACACTCTTGATATGATAGCACTCTTAGAAAATGTATAATTTGATAAATTCTAAAAATAATAAAATAATTTGATAAACCAAGTCACCAGCTACGGGAAAACAACTGTCGTTCGTTCTGAATAGAAACTAGGTCTTGGAAAGATCAAGAAGAAACATACACACGCACTTGGTAGAAAGACGCTAGAAAATCTCCAATTTCCATTTCAATGGCCGCGACGTCGACAAATTCACAGCAACAACTAAGCAACGGCGGCGGTGGAAGTTCAAATGGGGTGAAAAGGAAGCCGGTATTTGTGAAGGTGGGTGAATTAAAGCCAGGTACCTCCGGCCACAACCTCACCGTCAAGGTCGTTTCATCTACTACCGTCTTGGATAAGAAGTCTCGTAACCCTACATCCTTCAGTCGCTCCGGCGCCGCTTCCGCTCACACTCGAATTTCCGAGTGCCTCATCGGCGACGACACCGGCACTATCCTCTTCACAGCCCGCAACGACCAAGGTCCTATCTCCATCTCCGTCTTTTCATTACTCTCATTTTGAATCTGATCGGGTACCGTGATTAGTTGCATTTCCAGCTTGTGATTAGGGTTTTTGAAATTGTGACCTTCATTGTGTTTTCTGTTATTTGATTTTGTTTATGGCTCATTATTTTACCCTTGATTTCTGTTACAAATGTGAATTGTGGTTGGCTGAGTTGGGATTCATGATGGAAATTTGCACTTTCCTGATTATGAAATGGACTTAGTTAATAAGTGAACAAGGGTACAACATAGTGGCAGATCTAGTGTCCGCTCCCGAGTTTTAGATGGAGAGGAGAGGAGAGGAGAGGAGAGGAGAGGAGAGAAGGGAAGGGAAGGGAAGGGAAGGGAAGGGAATTCAATATTTCCCTTTAGTGCTCCCGAGTTTAGGAAGGAAAGTGAAGGAAATTTTTTTAAATTACACTTATACCCTTAATGAAAGAAGGAGAGAATTATATTTGAGGGGTAAAGTAGGTATTTCAAAAATATTTGTTAATGAAATTTTCACTTCCTTCCACTTTTGGGAGGAAATGAAAGGAAGAAAAATGTTAAAAAATTTCCTCCCCTTTCCTCCCACTTCCCTCCTAACAAAACTAGGGAGCACATCAAGGAGGGAAGTTTTTTTGGACTTCCTTTCATTTCCTTCCCTTTCTCTCCTATTTTAATCTCGGGAGCACACCCCTAGGATTTTTTGACAGCGGGTGCACAATTTACACTATAAAAGTTCAAACTAATTTTTTTTCAAACTCGACAAGATTATAATACATAATTTAAAACATAAGTTAATTATAAACATCTGCTAATCTTTAACCCAACGTTTTCTTTTTATTGTTTACTTGAAAATAGTAAGCTTATGTCATGAAGAAATAAAAAAAAGTGCAATATTTACATTATTGTTGTTTTAATGATCACATCATTTTAGGAAACATTTCTTGAAATTAATCTTGTGATTTATTTATTATATGTTTCGAACTTACTTTACTTACAAATAATAAACGATGAAAAAACTAATAAATAAATAAAATCATTTATATTAATTAAAGTAATGAGCAAAAGAATCTAAATATTAGAATAAAAAAATCATTTATCATAATCGAGGCAAAATTTTTAACTTGAATAATAAATAAAAACTATTTATGATATGATGATAAAAAAAAATTTAACTAAGATTTTGAAAAAGAGTTCATTTCTCATAATGGAGGCTAAAAATAATTTGAATTTTTTTGTAGATAGTAGGATTTGAAACCTAATTCAAGTGATAAACTCTAGCAGCTTATCAACTGAACTGGTCATAAGATTTGTCATGCAAGGGCATAGTTATTAAAGGCTCAAGGCGCACCAAGGCGCAAAAGGTGGGCCCGGAGCCTAGGCGCAAGGCGGGCGCGCGCCCGAGTGACGAAGCCCAGAAAATGCCTTAAAATAGTAAAAATATATGTTTTAAGTCATAATAGAAACAAACATAAAAGAAACAAGCATAAATAGATGTTCAAACAAGCATAAATAGAAGTTCAAACAAGTATAAATAGAAGTTCAAACGGAATTCTAAGTCTAAATCCTATAAAATGATAAGTAGTTATTGGTCATCCTAAGAACCCTTCATCCTTCCCAATCATCATCTTCATACACATTATCTTCTTCCACATACGTCATTTCTTCTGCCTCTTCTTCAAATTCTTCCTCGTCCTCTGAATCTCCCTCTTCTTCATCTATTAGGAGAAGAGTACGACGATTAGCTGTAGAACGAGATGAACTTGGACCAACAGCTCCCTTCCCTCTCGTAGTTCCCACTGTGGGAGTAGCACTTGAAGCTGCTCTTGCATTCGAATTCAATCTAGTAAAATGACTTGGTTCTTCAACTTCGGCAGCTCTAGCAACAGTAGACCATGTCAATGAATCATCATCATCAAAGACTCGGTCTTGATCATCATCCTGATCCTCCGCAATTCCTGTCAACCACTCATTGCTCTCATCAATATCATCCAATAAGATGGGATCAATAGTGTCTCGTATATTATATCTTCGCTTTAGCGCCCTGTTGTACTTCACGAACACCAAATCGTTCAAGCGAGATTGAGTCAACCTATTCCGCTTCTTGCTATGAAACTGCATAATGTCCATATACTTGTTATCTATATTTCCTTCTAAAATCAATTCACTAATGTATTAGAACTTAGAACATGAAAATCATAAAGAAAAGACACATACATGTTCAAAGAAACTCCAGTTTCGCTCACATCCAGACGAGCTACATGTTAGACTAAGGATCTTAATGGCGAACTTTTGTAGATTGGGAGTTGAACTACCAAAAGCAGCCCACCATTCAGTTGTTAAATGTATACATTAAATTAGTTTTTGTCAACAATCACAAGTAAAGTAGAATATATTATGCAAATGCAACTTCATTGAGTTTCACTAACCTGGTGCTATTGGATCCCTTTGTCTAATAGCCATAGCTTTATCAAAGAGGCCCTCAGCTTTCTTATAAAGCGTTAACTCCCCAATGATTTTATCCTGAATATCAGCCTCGGGTACTAGCCTCTCAATGCACGTATACAACCCATTAACAACTTCATCATCAACCTCGATGCTCTCATTCTTGTAAAAAAATTCTGGATTCAAAAAGTATTCAGCTGCATGTAAAGGTTGATGTAACTGGACATTCCACCGTTCATCTATTAGTTAATTTTCACCCTTAGGGTGAAAATTAACTAATCTTATCCGTTTGTGCACTTAGTAAATAGCGTTTTTTTTAACTAGAAATAGAATTTGACCGGGTGCACGTGCACCCCCACCTCCTATATAAAATCTGCCCCCGGTACAACATGAGAGTTGTTACATAAATCAGTAAAATTGTTGAGTAAGCCCATAATGATAAACTCACCCCAAAATACTTGCACTCAACATAGCACATACCCCCACTTTTTCCCATTTACCCTTTCGAACCCTAAACCACACACCTACCTCCAATTTTTTTCCGGCAACTAATATCAAAGAAAAGGGGAAAAGGTGTTGAATACAGTAGAAGAATAAAAATTTGAACTTTATTGTTTGTTTTCCTTTGTTTTAGCGTGGTTGAAGATCTAAATATTAAAAGTTGCAAAGCTGAGCTCCCACGTTAAGAGAAAGAGGATTTGAACTTACTGGATTTGACGATTATAGTTTGGCCTTGGATTTTCTTGAAGAGAAAAAAAAAAGGAGTTTTGATTTGCTTACGCACACAAACAAACACACAAAGAGTGGATCAGTCAATGGTGACAATGTGTGTTTTGACTTAGAAGAGATGAGGAAGTAAAAATCGGGGCTGAAAATGGAGTCAATAAAATTCGGTCACGGGCCAAGAAAAGTTGAAGCATTTGGCCGGGTGTGGCTGATTTTTCAATAAAATTTCGGTCACAACCGGCTGAAATAAAATCGTAATTTTTGGCCGGGTTTGGCTGATTTTTTTTATAAAATTTCAATCACACCCGGTTGAAAAAAATTGCGAAATTCGGATGGGTAAGGCCGAATGAGGAGAAATTGGGCGGCAAATGAGGAATTAGAGTGGATCTTGAGGCGGTGATGGGAGGTGGGAAGAAGATGAAGTTGGTTTGGGTGTATAAGGATTTAGGGTTAATTCCGTCATTTCCTTGGATGGCTATTTTGAAATAACTTACATACGGGTTTATATAACAACTCTTGCACTCCAAAAGAGTTCATTTCTTAATAACAATCTATGGAGTTCTTTCTCATCAATTTCTTGTTGTCAGTAATTTGATTTCTTTAAGATTTTGTTGTATTTCCTCTTTCTAGTGGTTTTTGTATTAGCCTTTTAAGTGTAAATATTCTAGAATGATTTGGTGACAGTGTTGGAGAAGGAAAGATAAATCCCTTTGTCATGGAGGAGTTTTCCTCTAGTCCTCTTTTCTTTCGTTTTGCTCTTCCACCTTCCAAGTAATGGAAAATCATTATTGAATTTTGTTTTTATGTGTAAAATGGATAATCATGTTTACCTTTTGTTGCAATGACATAAGAAATTCACCCCTCCCTTTCTCAGGCTTAGCTCTCTTTGTTTTTCTTAAATTTGACGACCTCAAGGAAGTAGATACTTGGATTAATTAATGGAGTGGATATTTTCATTGATCTGTTGCGAGTATCGCTAAATATGTTTTTCATTTCAGGGCGATTTGCTAGTTTTTTGCATTTCGCATAAAAACTATGGACACCTTGGTTCTACATTTGCTACCCAGCTACACTAACAGTTGGAAGCAATATTCCCATGTCAATGTTAATTGGAATGTTGATAGTATTCAACTGTTGATGAGGTTTCTGGTGCTGGAGTAAATGAAAACAGAAAATTAGTTGTATTGATATATACCTCAAAAGGTTCACGATGTGGTGTTATCCTCTATTGCCATTGGAGCACATCTAGCATGTTATATCCTATTTCCTTTCTGCTTCTGTTAAAACTCCACATTATAATCATATACAATTGCTTAATGCGCACAAATATGAATAATAGACACAAGTGGGGCAGCAAAATGCCAAAACTGTCGGGCGATATCATAATCGCATATGGGATATCAACGTCCTGTTCAATTATAAGCAAAACCTTTTTGTCTGTACTACTTTCACTATCTCAGAAGGACAACAGTAGACTATAACGAGGCGTGGTTAGATAGTGCCAATTTTGCACTCATTTACCATCCTGCACCTAAAGGGAGACTAGGTTTTGCAATGCTGTAATGTTTGTAGCAGAATGTCATGCTGCTGATGTCATTAAGTAGGTGGATTACAGGAACCGCTTCAAAAGTGAATAAACCTACTTTAGGAAGGTTGCAGCTTACTGGAAGGAATAACACGTCATGCATTGCATTGATTTATTCTTGATGGATCTTGTAAAATAATTTGTACTTAGAAGGGTTGTTTACTTGGCTATTAATGAAAGTCGCTCGCCTTAAGCAAGAGTCCAAGGCTTTCATCACATCAAAGAAGTGAGGGTAGGCATGTGTCTCTCACCTTACTTAGCCTGGAATGCTAGAGGGAAGAAGTGTGCTTTCGCACAGACAATCAGCGGCTGACTGTTTACCCCCCCCCCCTCCCTTTTGACACAGCATATTTTGAAGGGGGGGGGGGGGGGGAACACTGTATTGAAAAATAAAACTCAATAACTATGTGATTACGATATCCACTTCTCACTGCATCTTTGACTGTGCAAGTGACCTCCAATGACATTGCAAGGTACTTATCTCGCAATTTTCACTTTTATTGTTGATCCTTTCCCCTTCCTAAGAGAAATGAGCCTCTTTGAAGAACTTGTAGAAACATACTCTAACGATGGAACAAATATTTACCTTTTTCTTTCAATTCTCTTGCTTTTTGTAAATTATGTTTTTCTTTTTAAACTGAATGGACTGCTGAAATACACTTCTCTACCCTAGACGGGAGTGGTGCACGCCTCTCTCGCGTCTTAATTATCACCCTGCCCGACCATTCGGAGCCAGGTGGCTGCCTGTCATATGAATGTAGGGTTGAGAGCTTGGGTTGTGCCCCATATATCTAAATGTGAAGTGACTTGGTTTAGTCAAGCACCTTCTGTAAGCGACTAGGATTCACCTTGTCATTAAGTTCATAGAGGGACACTGTTTAGGCTGTTCTGATTTGGTATATATTCTAGATACAGTTTGCTCCCGCCACCCTTTGATAAAGAAACAAGTAGCAAATACTGAAAGCTTAAAGTGTATTTAAATACTGCGTTATGGTGTTGCTAACTTGATATATTTGTGCAGTTGAGTTGATGAGGGCAGACAACACTGTAATCATCCGTAATGCGAAGATTGACATGTTTAAAGGATCCATGAGGTTAGCTGTTGATAAGTGGGGACGTATAGAAGTCACTGAACCTGCAGCATTCACCGTTAAAGAGGATAACAACTTGTCTCTTGTTGAGTATGAGTTGGTGAACGTCGTAGAAGCATGACAGATCGTCCCTCTCTCTTGACACTGCTTTTGCATATCTTAATATCTGGCGACGGTTTTTGTGGTAATTAATTAATAGATTTGGTATACAAATCTTACTGGGATCAGTATTAGGATTATTTAAATGTAGGATAGTCAACTAAGTTTGTTTAGTAGTTGTTAAGAGATTGATGCTTCATTCACTGATTCTCTGCTTGTTGGTCAAATCAGGGAATCTGAAAGATTGAATTGTCCAAGTGTTTATAGCTATCCTTGAATGTTTATAACCCTCGTCTTTAATGTGTTTTTTTTTTTTTTTTTTTTAAATGTCTGCATGTTTAAGGTTTACTATTTAATTTTGTACTTTTCTCATCAATAAGTGTTGCAATCTATAGTATAAATTAAACCACTCCAATGAACAGTTGTATGAACAGTTACAACCGACAAATTTCCCATTTTGCCCTCACTATTTAATCCCTTTCCCATTTTGCCCTTTACTATTCGAAGTGTAAGGCCCTCGCTGACGAGCTTGAGGTTCATCCAACAGCGCTTGGTTGAAATTGAACCCAGGAGGAGACGACGACGGAAAGCTAGGTTTAGGGTTATGGTTTTGGTGGTTGAAGAACTCATGAGGGGCAAACGGAAGGGGAGGAGACTGTTGGTGAGTCCACGGCGGAAGAGGAGGGGGGCGGAAGAGGAGATCGTGGCCGCCGTTGGCTGGAAACGAAGATAATGGCGGTTGATGAAAAGGAAGAGTGGGACCTACTACAGCGACGACGGGATCGTGAGGAAATGGCTGAGACGATGAAGGAGGAGTTGGGGGTTGGTGGGGAGGGTTTTTGAGCAGTTGGAGGAGGAATCGACCACCGTCCAAGGGAGGTACGTCACCACCTCCGCTGGCCATGGTTGCCGTTTGGTGGTGCAGCGGTGAGACCGGGAGAGATTTATAGTAAAGCAGAGGCCTGGTAGGAAGTGGAAAAGGAGTAGGGGACCAAGTCATAAAAGGTTCATGTAATCTCTTTGGATCTAGAAGGACTAATTACTTTGCTTTTACCCCTGAACACAGAACAGCAATTTTTTTTAAATATTAATTTTTAAAACTATGAAATACTATCTATTTCTATTCTATAGTATAAATGGCAACATGAGTGAACAGTTGAATGAACAGTATCAAGTGTTGAATTTCCCATTTTGCCCTCACTAAGTTGTCCCTTTTCCATTTTGCCCTTTAAAAAAAATATTAAATTAAAAAAAAAAATGTGTCCTATAGATACTATAGATTTTTGTAAATGAATTTTTAAAACTATGAAATACTATCTATTCTATAGTATAAATGACTTTATGTAAATGACTTTGTAACTATATAATGTTTATGTTAATTAAAAAAAAGACCCGTGTCCTCGGACACGGGCATATGTACTAGTTGATGAATATGATATAACTCGGCGTTACTATACAAGTCGAAATGTCATGTCACATATTATCACATATTACGTTCGAAACATTATTGTCGAACCCCATATCTGCAATTAATGTTTCTTTTTACTTACTACTTATGTGTGTACTTGTTACTACTTATGTGTGTACTTGTTGTTCGTGCATTATTACTTGTATCAATGTACTCCCTCCGTCCCAGACCAAGAGTATATGGGGGGGATTTCACGCTTCTTAAGAAATTTTTTAAAAAATGAATAAAAGTTAAATGTGAGATAGGGAATAGTAATTAAATGTGTGGTAGGAAATATGAGAGATAATGTAAAAGTTAAATGTGTGGTAGGGAATAGGAGAGAGAATGTAAAAGTTAAAAATATTTAATAGGAGAGAGAATGAGTGGGAGGAATAGTAGTTAAATGTGTGGTAGGAAATAGGAGAGAGAATGTATAAGGATATAATGAATGGTTTTTTTGTAAATATATGAAGATGATAAGGGTATTAATATATTCAAAAATTTGCCTTTTTTGGAAATGAACTCTTGGTCTGGGACGTCCCAAAAGGGAAAGATGAACCCTTGGTCTGGGACGGAGGGAGTAGTTGTTTTCTTATTCAGAAACGTGATAGGTTATAATCGAAAATAAAAACATAATACAATACTCGTACTTATTACTCTCTTTCCTAAACTTAATGACGATTTTCAAGAAATATTGATATTGGTACCAAAATGAATGTCAATTTTTAAATAACTTTGTCTCTAAATATATTTTTTTCATTAATAACTGGATATTTACAAAACAAAATGTTTGGAAAGTGAAAAATACAAATATTTATATTTTTTTGACAATTATATAATAAAAAGCATACTCCCTCCGTCCCATAATTGTATAAACTTTTTGGCCCGGCACGGAGATTAAGGTAAAAAGTGATAAAGGTAATGTGTTGTGAGTGTAAAAGTAAAATAGGAGAGAGTGAGTGGAGAGAATAGTAAATTTAAAAAGTGTTGTGAGTAGAGAGAAGTGGATCCCATTTTTATTTTGGAAAAGTGTAGATTATTGTGGGACACCCAAAAGGGATAATTTTTTATATATTTGTGGGACGGAGTGAGTATTTTTTTAGAGTTTTTCTCAAATTAAAATTTAGAGATTGATTTAGAAATAGTGGGAGTTATTTAAGTATATTTCTGGGTAGGCAAAACTAGATGTACAATAAAATGTTGATTTGGTGCAATAGGGTAGATTGATTTCCATACAACTAGATAAACCTCAATATGAAAATTGAAAACAATTTAAGATATTGTTTTCAAAAGTAAATTTAATTTAATTTTTTTTTTTTTTTTGAACATTTATCTTAGGAACAGAAATAATAACAAATTATCAAAATAATTAAACTCCCAAAACATTCAACAAATCATAATCGCTCAAAAAGTTCATTATAGTCACTTAAAATAAAGAAACAACTATATTTTGAAATCTGTAATTCCTTCGGTCACTAGCAATTTCAAGCCACTTCACAACGGCTACTGCTACTGCTACATATCTGAAAAATAATAATATATGAGATGCAAACTTCAGAAAATATTAAACTAATTATATTCAAAATTTAGAGTCAACTTTTAACCACTTTTGCAATATGCCAATATATGGCTCAACTTTGATTTCTCTCTTCTACAATTTTTGTAAAAGGTTATTTTTCTATGGACTCATTGCAATGTGATTAACTAACTTTCAGCCATTTTTTTGTCATTTTGGTTGGGTAAGTATTTGACGAAGGATGAAAATAGTAATAGGGTGTCGGGTTATTGGTGGCAGGTTTGAAAAGGGGCGATATTGTGGACTTAGAGGGGGGGGGGGGAGTAGGGGTAGGATGAAGTGGACATGACAGTTAATTCCTTTCATTACCGTTCTTAAACTTCCATTAACTACTGTTAGATTTCGTTAACTTTTATAAACGAATTTGGATTTCGTTATGGGATTTGGGCATAATGAATACGTATATCAAGCACGTTGGTTAAAATTGATAAAAATAAATATGGATAGTTAGAAGCGAAGTTTACGATGATGTGCATTTCTCTTCAAAGCATGCATAATTATCATAGTTGCTAGCATGCTTTAATGTTAACACACACAGCATTCAACTCAAGACACCAGGAATGATAAATTGTCAGAATAGCTAGCTCCTGATACTTGTTTTTTCATAAGAAAAATCTAAGATCCTATCTAACCTCTGACGGACCGACTCTAATATACCAGAAAAATAGCTTCAAACTTTGAATTCAAATTAAAGGAGGAGAACGGCTTCTCAAATAACAGCGTTATATAGAATTCACCAACAACATCCATCCGCAGCACAACGAACAAGACCAAATGCATGCATCCCAACACATTTAACAATCATCCATCTACAATAAAATGAGTACAATTACCACTTTGTTTTTTTTTCGAAAAAAAAGGGAATAAATAAGAGTAACTAATGTATCCAAAAAGCCATAAGCAGGAGGAACACAAACAAGACCAATGTATGATTTCAAAAGAAAGCTACAAGCTGACTTTTCATTCAAGTGCAAAAGTAAACATGGAAAAAGAAAAATTCAAAGGCAAATATCGCAAGTCTTCAAGCCCTGACAGTTGACCAGTACGAAGTAATCACAGACCTAAACAAAGAAAAGCCTAGGTCAAGGAAGAAGATAGAACACAATTTTATGGACCCCACAAATCACAATGCACTAGATCAAAAGGAGCACTAGATTTGATAGAACTCACTGGAAATTGAAGTTTATGCTGTTTAGCCAAAGGACAAACATGACAGAACAGTAAGTCTTTATTACAAGTAGATCTTGATTGAAGTTTATCACATAAACCAGGAATTTTAGACAATGTTTATAAAGAACAATGACCTAACCTTCTATGCCAAAGATTAGAATCAAAAACAATAGAAGAAGTACTATGAGAGGAAGCAGGTGTATGTTGAGCATGGCCATGAAGCAAATATAAGCCATCATGCATTTCCCCAATGGCAATGATCTGCATCAAATGCTGGTCCTGGAAAGTGCATGCAGAGTTATCAAAATGAATTTCAAAAGAAGACTGAGACAACAATTTGGAGATAGACAACAAATTATAATTGAAGTCAGGAACGAAAAAGACACTGTGTAGAGTTAGATGAGGATTAGTATAAGCAGAGCCTATAATGCTGACTTTAACATTGTGACCATTAGGTAATGACAGAAGAATAGGAACACTGAGGTGTGTGATAGAATGCATGAGTTGCAGAGAATGACAAACATGATCAGTTGCACCTGAGTCTATCACCCAAGCATATGTAGAAGATAAGGATGCAATAAGATTCTGAGAAAAAGGATGAGTCATTCCCGAAAAAATGAGTGGTCATACCAGACATGTGTGCACCAGCTATAAGTGTCCTTGGTCCAGAAAATTGGCAAGCAACATGGTCCTCTGGACTGTTGTATTCCTTTCTGTTGAGAAGAGTCATAAGGTGATTGAGTTGGCTCTGCATCTGTACCAAATCATGTGTAGGACTGCTAGCTTTGTTAGAATCATCACTTGAATTGACATGCATAGCTCTATGTCCAAGATTAGTATTGGAACTCTTGGAAGGCTCTTTAGCATAATCCTGACCTTTGAAACTTCTAGGTTTGGTTAGTGCTGGATGACCAGCAGGAAAACCATTTAGCCTATAACATTTAGTCCTGAGATGTCCCTCCTTGGTACAATAGCTACAGAAAATTCCTTTCTTAAAAGGTGTTCTGTTGTAGGTGGACTTAGAACCACTATGAGGTGGACCACCAATAGCTGCTGCAGAAAGAGAAGCAAACTGATAAGAGGATGATGAAAAGGATGCAGCCATTGGGAGATTGTTAGAAATATAGCCTTGCCTAAGAGATTCCTCTTGTATAACCATAGAATAAGCTTCATCAACAGTAGGCAGAGGTTTCATACGCAAAACTTGGCCTCGAACATGAATAAAACTATCATGAAGCCCCATAAGGAACTGCATAAGTTGTTTCCTTCTCTCTCGATCAATTTGAGCTCTATTAGCACCACAAATACAACTACGACATGAACAAGCAGTAACTGTGTCTATATCATTGCTTTCATCCCAAAAACCTTTCAACTTATGGTAATAAATCTCTACCGAATCATGTCCTTGTTCTAAATTGTGGAGATCCTTTTCCAAATGAAATAATCTGGGCCATCAATACTAGCGAACTTCTAATTAAGTTCCTTCCAAACAGTGCAAGCAGATGTGACATAGCGTAAACTATTACTTATAGTTTCACTCACAACATTAAAAATCCACGAAATCACCATATCATTAGCTCTAGCCCACAGATTAAACAATGTTGAATTGATTTCAGGAATAGGAAAGGATCCATTAACAAGACATATTTTATTTTTCACAGACAACGTAATTTCCATTGATCTCTTCCAAGCACTAAAATTAACACTACCAGTAAGTTTGATCGAGACAAGGACTAAACCTGGATGATCATTATTGTGCAGGAAAAGTGGATGCATATTAGAATCTAAGCCGATCTCCATTGTTGTAGACGACAACGAGACTGGAGCTACTGGATCCAGTCGAATTATTCTGAGCAGGTGCGGAAGCCATAATCGAGAAGAGATTTCACAGGAAGAGTGAAATCAAAAAGGAAATAAGATGATCCAAATGGAAAGCCCTAAAAAATGGAGCTGCTTCGATGAATCGAGCCGTCGAATTAATGTTCGACAGGCTCTGATACCATCTCAAGTTCAGCCAAACAACTGAGAATTGGAAGGAGAAGAAGCTGAACTTCCATTGAAATCATGAAATGTGTAGATCTGTAATGAGCTCAGAGAGAGAATTAACAGGAAAGGAAAAATTGTTGTATTCGAAACTGAATGTTCAGAAACACATAGCAAGCTATTTATACTCACCTATTACAATATGGTCCTCTACTTATTCTACTATTTACAAATAAGGCCATAGACTTAGGGGGCGTTTGTTTTTTTATTTTCAGCCTTGTTTGCCTCTTAACACTTACTCCCTCTGTCACATTAGTATTAGCACAAACACTGTTTGCGCGGGAATTAAGGAATATGATATTTTAATAAAATGTTGTGAGTGTAAAAGAATGAGTGGAGAGAGAATGAGTGGAGGGTGTAATAAATTATAATAGTGTTGTGAGTATTAAAATAATGTAGGAGAGAGAATGAGTGGGGTTGGGTGAATATTTTATTAATATAAAGTTTTCTTTTTGGGAGTGTGCGGATATTAGCGGGACGCCTAAAAAGGAAAGTGTGCTAATATTAGCGGGACGGAGGGAGTATTCATTAAGAGGATTAGAGAAATAAGTGTGTTTGTTTTTTTTTTGAAATAAGGCTTGTTAGGCTCTTAAAGTCCTCTTAATTTTAAGTGGTTAAAATGTTGTTGAATTGTCTCTGAAAGCCTCTGAAAGCCACTGTTTCATATTTGGTTTTGGTTAATTTTTTTTAAAACTGTTTACTGTTTCATATTGCATTTACGTTTTTTTTTTAATTTTTTTTGTTTTTATCATTTCGAGATAATGAATTCGAGATAGAAAATCAAACAACTTATCGGTCGAATTCGGTTTTCGATTCTTTGCCTCTTAATCATTCAGCCATTTTCAGAACTGAAATCAGATTTCAGCACTTAACACTTAAAAAAAACAAAAACCCCCTTAACAAACATAACAAACTTCTCACTAGGTCCATTTTGTGCTAGATGCAGTCATTGCAAAATACCCTTGCACTCCATGGTTGAGATCCTTGTTGTCATTGATCAAAGCATTAACATTTGCCATACCATGAGATGTCATACTATCATCGCCAATAATGATTTATCTCCACCCATTTTAACTGCTTTTCATGGATCCAAGAACCTGAAATTTTGGTGCCAACTATTGTGAAATGATCATGCGAAAAAGATATATGTGCGAGAATAATCAAACAACAAGAACAATAAAACACATATGAATTGTTTACCTAGATCATTAAATCGTATGGGGCGATTTCAAGTCAAGATATTTCACTTCCTCTATTATTTGTAGTATTACAAAGTACAAATAAGTTGCCATCATTTTTTTGGCCGTCACTAGGTATTTATATGAGTTACCAATGAAACCCCTACGAGAAACATGAAACAATTCTGAACCCCCATCGGTCGTCGTATGGTGAACCACTACTGTTGTATGGTGACACCCTGCCACCTTATGGCGACCCCATGTCACTGTATATGACTTATGCACTTTTGTGTTATTTTCAACCTTTCTCGTGCTTTTGCCAAAATACCCCGCCCCTTAAATCTTAGATTAAACGCCTCCTTTAGTGCCAATTAATTTGGGGGTGCAATGCGTTGGTAGTGTGACTTGGCAAACAACATCACATCAAAATTCATATGTTTTTCATGATTTTTCTAGCCTCTTCACAACATGGGTTCGTTAATGGGGTAGGAATGAGGAGGACAATATATTATTTTTAATTAATGTCATTATATGTAATATTACTAAACGAAAGTCGCTAATATTAGCGATGCTAGGTGGAAACTCCTTATTAAAAGAAAATTCTTCCTAAATCAATTGACTCCTTATTTTTCTCGGGGACATAAAGGGAAATATCATATATTTGCTCCTGTACTTAGCTATTAGACACAGATATACACCTCAACTTCATTTTTCGCATATATGCCCTCATATAAGAACATTTAATTAGGGGAGATTTGACCAAAATTAACTTTGTGTCAAACTTTTAACGAAATTGCTGACAATGATGGCTTTATGATAATTTTGCACATCCACGTCCTTTAAGTTAGCCAAATAAGCTTGCTGACCCTCAATCCAAAACTACGTCGTATTCACATGTTGAAGAACATCCCTTTCTCACACAAAACCGACGTCGTATGTTGAAATTGTTATAATCATTTGCACATAAATTAGGGCAAAACGGCCATTGAATTTAATCGACTAGTTCACCTGACATTTGGCGTATAGGTTGAAAAATATACTCCAACAAGTGACTTTATTTGTCTATGTAACTTCAAAGGAAATTATTTAACAATATATCTTAGTAATTTAATTCATGAAGCACAAAAACGACAGAAAATAAGTGTATAAGTATAATTAAGCTCCAGCCTCACTTTTTTAATACTTTTTATTTGATTCGATATCACCTTACTGAACATTGCAAATGAAGTAACTTTCAAGAGGTGAAAACAATCAAGAATCCATGGTCACAACTAGACATGTCCAAATAGAACCGGGAACCGATGGAACCGGCGGGTAAAATCGGAACCGGGAACCGGCGAGAATCGGGAACCGCCGGAACCGGGAACCGAACGTAACCGGGAACCGGATTGAAACGGTTCGAATACAAATCCACCATATTGGGAATCGAGGAACAAGCGGAACCGGAAACCGACGGTTCCGAAATCGGAAACCGAAATCGGGAACCGGGAACCGGCGATTGATCAAGGTAAGTTAAATGTAATATTTAGCATTTATTTAGTATTTGTACTTGTACTTGTAGTGTAGTGTTGTTTTATTTAAATTAGACTAGAATTTAGATAAATGTTGTAATATAGACTATAGAGATATAGGCTCCTTTTATCTACCCTTGAATAATAAAAGGGAAAGACTTGGTTGTCCCCCTCATTGTAATATTTTCAATTATATTAATAAAATAAGTTAGCGTCTTTACTGTCTTAAGATGTTTGGATTTAAAAAAAAAAGTTAAATGGTGATGGAACCGGTGGAACCGTTGGAACCGGAACCAGAACCGGCAGATAGAACCGGGAACCGGATTAATATGGTTCGAATACGGTTTCGGCTATTTGGAAACCGGGAACCGACTGTTCTGAAACCGAAAACCGGAACCGAAACCGTTTGGACATGTCTAGTCACAACCTTAACTGCTAATTACTTGCTTAGAATTGTTGTATACATAAATTCTCATCATAATATCAAGATACAGATAACAGGCCCATATATCCACAGAAAGCCACACGCAATACATACAAAAGTAAGTATAAATACATGCACACACAGTGGTCAATGCAGAACAAAAAGAGTAACCTAATTATGCCCAATAAAAGTACAAACGCCACACGCTGAAGATGGAGGGGGAAATCGAGAGTCCATAGATGAAATGGAAAGAGTGGGTACCTTTTTCGCGTGGGTGCTGCAAATCGGACGACGGAAGTGGCCGGGAGGGAGAGAGAAGGTGGACGGAATCACGACGAGGGTGGCCGGAATCACAACGAAGGTGGTCGAAAGGGAGAGAGAAGGTGGCCGAAATCACGGCGGAGAATGGAGGCCGGCGGCTAGAGAGAGAGGATCGTGCTTGCCGCCAGCTACAACAGAGAGATCGTGTTCGCCGCTGTGAGAAGTGAGGAGAGAAAGAGAGAGAAATAAATAAATAAATCGTAGTAAAGAGAGAGAAATAAATTAGGTCTGGCTCGCCTGATTTATACAAAACATTACCCACGTAATATTTCGTAGTTAATTAATGTCTATACTTATGAATTTTTCGTCGGTAATATTCACGAAATTTGGTTTGTGGGTAAATTAAAAGATTACTTACGAAATTTTAATTAGTGGTTAATTAATGCATGGTAAACAATTATATTTTGGTACACCTGAAATGCTTACTCATTTTTTTTATTGTTTCCTACTTGTAAATACGAAATACGGATTACTTATTTTGAGATTACTTATTTTGAGACGAATAAAAATAAAGATTTACATTTATTTTAATACAGATTAAATAATAAGAGTGGCACTTATTATTATTGGACATATATAATATTAGTAATATGTGGTTGTAAATTGAATTGAGCTTTTCATGTTTCATATGGGAATGGATCTTAGTAGTTTAAGTTGTTACTTTACAGCATTTACACCATGGATTGCAATGAGAAAGAAAAAAAAAAATATGATTTTTATTTAATATAGAAATTAATATGTTGGAAACGTGAGGATTTAAGAATTAGTAATAAGCCACCCACTTAGACCTTGCAAATGATGAACATTCATTCCATACACTTTAATTACTTTCATCATAAGATGCTTCTTAAGGTCCCATTTATTGAGTACTACTACTTTCGGACTATAATAGTCCGTACTTTGATCTCTATCTATTTCCTTTTACTTTACAACTTTTCTTTTCCTTTTTATTTCTTGTTTTTTTTTTTTAATGCAACTCTAACTCTAACCCGGAAGTCTATCGCTTTGAAGTATCACCGTTTACACGTATGCTGAGACTCATCAATACGGAAGGATGGTAGGAAATGTGAATGTAACAACGGGGGCTCCAATGATGGATATCGACTCTTTTGATGACTACTATAATGAAGAAGATAAGAGCGCATTCAAGTCTAAAGGCCGAGGCTTTAAAAGATATCGAGAATACTATAAAAGACATTGGAGATATTTTTTTTGGTTTGCTTATTTGTTGATAAGTGATAGTTTTGGTATATTCCACCATCACATTTTATTTTCATATTTTAATAAAACTTAGGAGGCTTTTTGCAGCCCTTTTCGATTTAAAAAAAAAAAATCCTTTTTTTTGTTTGTTTTAGTTTCTTTTTTAGGTTATCATTTGTGGACATGAGAGATGGACTTATTTACTTTGTTAGTTAGTGTGGTAATTCAATTGAGTTTTCAAGTTATCGTTACTCTTTGTGGATTTAATTTTTGTGAGTAGTAATAAGACGTAATTTTCAAATGTATAGGGCGGGCATATTGAGTATGGATATTAAGACCATCCACTATGGTGACTCTCCAAGTGAGAGTCACCCCCCAAAAGAAAAAAAAAAAATGAAAAAGCAAAGGAAAGTCACGACCGAGCATGACTCCGGGCAATCAGCCAACCGGCGGTTGACCCCGGTTGGGCATTTTCTTTTTTTTTTTTTTTTTTTTTTTGATTTAATTATTTTGATTTTGTATTTATATAAATATATTTTTAAAATTAATATATTTTATATATTAATTTTATTTTTAAAAGGTTGGGTTGGGTTGGGTTGGGTCGAGGTCACTGATGGGAGTATAAATTATATAAGGTTGGGTTGGATTGGGTTGGGTGAGAGAAATTAATATTTTATTTGAGGTTGGGTTGGGTCAGGGTCACTATAGTGGATGGTCTAAGAGTGGCTGAGCCACCATTAAATCAATAAAGGGGGTGCACAAACTAATACTCCCTCCGTCCCAATCTAAATGTCCAAACTTTCCTTTTTGGGCGTTCCATTGAAAATGTCCCATTTCCAAAAATGGAAAGTTTTTTTCACTATTCAACCCACTCATTCTCTCTCCTACTTTACTTTTACACTCACAACATTCTCTCTCCTAACTATTCCTCCCACTCATTCTCTCTCCTATTTAATTTTTCATACTCACAACATTTAAACTTTTTCTCTTTCCTACCTCACTTTTTCTCTTTCCTACCTCACTTTCCTTAATTCCCGCGCCGGACCCATTTTTGGACATTTAGATCGGGACGGAGGTAGTAAAACATCAGTGGAAAGCGAATCTGAATCAAGTAGTTTCTTAAAATTTATATAAATATCAATACAATATACTCCCTCCGTCCCATTTATAGCTTCATCATTTTGAAAGTGGCACACAAATTAAGAAAAAAAGTTAGTGAAGAAAGTGTTGTGAGTATAAAAGTAAAATAGGAGAGAGAATGAGTGGAGAGAATAATAAAGTTGATTGGTGTTGTGAGTATAAAAGTAAAGTAGGAGAGAGAATTAGTGGGTAGAATAGTAAAGATTCTTTGTCATTTTAGGAAATGTGAAGCTTTTAACGGGACACTCGTTTTGGCAAAAGGTGAAGCTTCAAATGAGTCGGAGGGAGTATTTATTATGGGTTATGGGTCGGGAGACTTTTCATTTATTTCAATCCAAACAAATTGTAGTTGTAGTAGATAACGAACCTAAAATATGGGAGAATTAAATACAATACCAACCCAAGTTGCTTTCAATAAAATGGGTTGTTCTTATGGTTGAACTATAAATAAATAAAAAAAAAAAAACTAAACTATTTGAGGCATTAAAAACCTAAATGTGTTCATTAGATTTCTACCTAAAATTACAACCTTTATGTCTAACCCATGCTAATTGTAGGTGCATCCGATTTCATACTCCATTATTCACATAATTTCATAATAAACATTACTCAGATCCAAAATAATTATCACGTTGTTAAATAAGAAAATAATCTTTGATATATTTTTATCATCGTATAGGCGGTATAAAAATAAGTATTTTTTTTTTAAATTAGACAAGTCAACTATGTCATCTATTACTATTACGATGGCTTTTACTAGCCTCACTATACAAATAGTACAAGCCCCATAACGTTGCCATCAACTTCTTGGTTCAACCCAAAATGGTAAACTACAAATAAAGGTATTTATACTACATATTACAATGAATAAAGGGAGGAAATGAATTTTTGGTGATGTCAAGGCTTCTCTTAATTAATTTCTAACCTTTTTTTTCTTTGTATTTAAAGCATGGAAAGAAAAAGAGTCATATGCTTAACTTTTTATTAATTGAGAAACTTCTTTTCAGAGTAGGGTAATAAATATATTTGGTTTTGGTATTTAGTGTCCAATAATGATTCAATAGAGGGCTAGAATCTATGATACAGAGTAGTATTTTTTCGAGTTGGTATCATGAAAACGTTTTACTATATGAAGTGGAAAAATGGGTTTTATGTAGTTGTCAGTTCTAATATTATAAAGTGTCAGTTTTAATATTATAAAGTGTCAGATTCAAAATGACACTTATATAAACATTTAAAGTGGTATTATTAAAGGATTGTCAGTTATAGTGTTAAATAGTGTCAATTGTAGTGTTGAAAATAGTATTATGAGTCCTAGTGTTAAAAAGTGCCGGTTGTAGTATTGAAAAGTGTCGGTTATAGTGTCCATAAGTGTTAGTGAATTTTTATAAGTTACGATTATTTTAAAAAAATGTCACCGCACATTTTAAAAAAATCAATTTATTTACAAAGATGTCACCACGGATTTTAAAAACACGTTTTACACTAAATGAGCGTAAAACAAGTTTTTTTCTGAGATATTATTATTTTTTCAAGTTTATTTTTCTAAAAAGAAAATCAAAAAAATCTGTGCATTAAAGCATGGAAAGCAAAAGAGTCATATGCTTAACTGTTCAATTTCTAGCTTGTTTTATATAATTATTAAGAAAAAATAAATATTGTGAATATTAAAACAAAATTAAGAAAGAGAAAGTTAGTAAGAAATAATAAGTTGATTGTTATTTTGAGTATAGTAAGTGTACCTCATTATCCATTTTAAATATAAAGCAAACGAAACGAAACTGAAAGAAATGGAGCGGCTAGGAAGTGCACAGAAAGTCACAGAAGCCTGATGTGAGTTCTGATGCTATCGCACCAGCACTAGCACAGCAGTGAAATGCATCGGAATAAAAAATAGAAAAGAAATAAACAAAGGTTAAACACTTATCTACAGCAATATACTGTAGACAATAAACTTCTCTTATTAAAAATAACTTTTGAATTGATTACAAAATGTAAACTAAGAGAATGACAAAATAATCAAAATGACCTCTCACTAAAACAAACTCCTCACAGCCTGAAATCTCTTCAGCCTTTTGGAGTGTAAAAATCGTCTAATGTAAACTGTCTTGGCCTTCGTATTTATAGTCAAGGTAACGGGTAAGGATAAGCTTGGATAAAGAGCTTGATCAATCTTCAATCTCTTCAATCTTCTTTATCACTTCAAGTCTTCATTTATCCATGTGAGAGCCCTATTTAAATAACCAAAATAATACTAAAAACATAATAATTTTCGGTTAATAGGTTAGTTAAATAAAAACAATATATAAAGTATTTACTTAATTTAAAATACAATGAAAGTAACAAAACATAATTAAGTCAACCTTTTTTACTTGGCCCAAGTGTGATGCTATCACACTTTCAATCTCCCCCTGTTTTGTTGCTTTCTGTTCAAAAAACAAATCTCAAGCACAATATTTTAAACACAATTAAATAAGCTAAATATTATCAAACACAAGATATGAGATGGAGAGCTCGAACGCTCCCCCTAAATACTAGCTAATAAAAACCATAAAGCACCATGTCCAAAACATATCCAAACAAACCAAACCAACTAAGCAAAAAACAAATCACCATTGTTCCTAATTTAAAAACACGAAATTAAAATTGTTTTCAACCACATCATAACCCCATTCAGAAAAAAGTCCTGCTCCAGTTCAGATTAGGATTCTCCTCCATTTCAGCTTGTGTTTTTGCCAGTAGCTCCCCCCTGAAATCATGGCTGACTTCTTCATAGACACGACTTGAGCTAGCTCCCCCTTTTTGATCAGAAAGCTCATCTCTTGCAGCCAACAATTTGTTCCTTCTCGCTGAGACTTCCTTGAACTGTACCCTTGTATTGAGCATCCACCTTTCCAAAAACTTGATTTCATCAGAGAGTACTTTTACTAGGTTTACAGGTGGTGCTGGGGATGATGTATGCACATCGTCAGTAGCATCAGCAGGTTCATCTTCATCAACATCTTGTGCATCAATTACTGGATCATCTGGGAATGCTACAGGTAGATCTACACTCCTTGTGGGACATTCTAACACAGGCTGAATGTTAAAAGGCTCAATCTTTTCCACAATCCTATCAGACATGAGAATTTCTACCCCTTGTTTCAAGCACAAACCAGTAATTAAGCAAGGAAATGGAAAGTCAGAGGGAAGCTCTTTCTCAGCAAACTGAACTATACTCCCAAAAATAACTTCACCCAAGTTGAAATCAAGACCATTAAAAATCCTATAGATTAGGTCAGCATGAGGGACAGTAACAATGTTTTTGTTGGAAGTGGGTTTCCAATTGAAGGTTGATACTTTGAATAAGAAACCACATAAGGAGGTGAGCATGGTACACTTGAATTGTGTGTGCCATGTGGGGTCAAGACCATTGGTTATAGAGTTGGCAATATCATTTTTAGGTGCCATGGGTGGAAGGATGTGAGGAGATGGAGTATGAAGGAAAATGTTGATCATAGCAGGAGAAAAAGAAACAATTTGATCACGAACTTTCACCTTTTCAAAACTATCAGACCTAGGATCTTGAATTGCTTGGACAAGACTAGCATAGAATTCACTAACAAGTGAAGGGTAATAGAAAGTGGGATAAGAGACAGAGTGTAAGAGGCTTTTTTCTTCTAGAAACCTTTTCATACCAACTTCATCAAAAGTTTTGTCAATGACCCTTTCAACCAAAAAACCTTTCTTTCTAAAGAAGCCAAATCTTTCCTTAACTGACTTGGACATAAATTTCTCAGGATAGTGGGGGCTTACCTTTCTTGAGGAAGGTTTAGCTCTTGGGGAATGCCTAGGCTTAGGCAATTCAGCTTTGGAGGCACTGGTCTTTCTTAGGCTCCTTCTTGGTGAGGATGCAGATGTGAGTACATCTTCAGCAGCATCCTTCCTTTCAGTTTCTAGCTCATCTCTCCCAAGTTTAAAAGTGTCATCTTCAGCTTCATCATCATCTGACCCAATGTCAGATGCTTGGGCAGAGATAGCCCCAACAGCTTTGGCCTTTGCCTGCCTCACTTTGCCTTTCCCTTTCCTCAAATCCAAGAGAGCTTGCAGGGGAATATGCTCATCCTCATCCTCATTACCTTCTTCAATTTCATCAGTTCCAGAATGAGCCCCAGAGTACCAGTTGCCCGGAGATGATCGAGCAGGGGCAACAGGAGAGTTGGAAGGAGGGGATGGAGTTGGAGATGCATTAGTACCTTTGGTAGCACGAGTAGGTGACTGTTGAGATATGGCGATCCTTCTAGCATGTAAATCCTCAGGTGTCACAATGACGTGAGGGAAGTCATCTCCAAAGTCCTGATCAACAGAATCAATTATATCCTCAGCTTCCTTCAACTCCTCAAGCTCTACGGATTGAGACCTTCTAGACACAACTTTGTATGCCTCAACATCCTCTTCTTCAGAATCACTTGAATACACAGATAAACCACTCACATATTTTCTCTTCTGAGGCAAGGGTTTACCAGAGGAGCTCCCAGAATCACTAGCCTTAGCTTTTCCCCTTTTTCTCTTGAGATCAGCAGAGGGATCAAAGTCCTCATCATCCTCGCCTTCAATGAACTCTGGCTCTGCCATGTTTGGACGAACCCTAGGGGTGTACTCCCCCATGTTAGGAGAGAAACCCCTCTGCCTCAACGCCAGTTAGGGCCTCTAGCTACCCCGCCATTGCACCCACAGCTTTCAAATCCCCAGGATTATCAGCATCAATGGCATTGTCTGGAGCACCAGGGAGCGACATTGAGACAGGGGAAGCATCGGTGTCGACAAACAGCTCCACGGCGGCTTCGGTTGGGTCCACCGGAGATGGAGGCGATGAGCTAGCAGCAATCGGAGAGGGAGACTTGGACGGAGACGCCATGATCAGAGGAGCAAACTGAAAGAGACTTTGGAATTTCTAAGGGTTTTGATCACAATGGCCTGTGAGGGTTTAAAGGAGGAGAGGGTTTTGGTATTTATGTTGATGTGATAGCATGTCATTAAATCCTAGTAGGCTTAGGTCACTAAAGAGAGTTTTAATTTCAAATGAACTAAACTAAACTAAATCCCTTTGGCCGGTTAGGATACAAGGAGTTAAATGAGTCTTAACTTCTTTGGAGATTAAGATGATAAAGAAAAAAAAACTTTTTAGTTTTAGATAATGTACTTACCATAGATGGAAAAAAATCCACAGACTCCCCCTAAACATATGGACATTTAAAAATTTATAAGAAATTTTGTTGAGCATAAAATATTTTAACAAAAATTAATTCGAAGTAGAAAAGCATTTGATTGAAATTTTCACCAAGGACCAGGTTGACATAAAAAATCTAAAAATAATGATGCATAATTTACACACATGTGAAGGATAAATCTCAGTATATGTGTGGTATAGTATATAATTACATCAGGGGACGCATTTCCTCTAAGAAAGTCAATGAATCAGAATCTTGTCTTGCTTGGCCTCTAGAATGCTTCCACATATAATTTTTTTTTTCTCGTGGAAAAATATATTATGGGTAGCTTTCACTCTTCATTATTCTCATGGATAGCCCTCTTTCGAATGATCTTATCAATTTGACTCAAACTTTCTCTTGAAGTCATTTTGATCACATTGAAATGACTTCATACCATGAGTGGAGTAGCTGTTTCCCAAAACAATTTTTTGTTTTTGCATCCACCAAGAGACATCTAGTAAGATAAATTTAGAGTCAACAGTTGTTGACTACTATTTAAGAAGGATTTACAATTCAGAGA
Organism: Adenophora triphylla var. japonica; assembly: GCA_022495995.1. Taxonomy (NCBI): domain Eukaryota; kingdom Viridiplantae; phylum Streptophyta; class Magnoliopsida; order Asterales; family Campanulaceae; genus Adenophora; species Adenophora triphylla. The sequence goes on along the minus strand of JAFEMH010001114.1, from coordinate 425,134 downwards.
GGAAACAAATCAAAGATGCACTACAAGTGACCACACTGAGATAAATCATGCAATGCATTTTTTTTTGTTAGAGTTGTAGTATACAGGTGTTAGATATGATGTGTTCACACGGGGGATCACATCATTATATTGCACACAAACTCAGAGATTTCCTTAGAGTGGAAAATCTCTGAAAATCAAGGGCTTTGGTGAAAATGTCAGCCAACTGTTTTTCAGTGCTAATTGATTCCATGCTAATAATTTTTTGCTCAACAAGATCACGAATAAAATGATGTCTAATGTCAATGTGTTTAGTACGTGAGTGTTGAACAGGATTTTTTGATATTTCTATGGCACTTAGATTATCACAAAAACAGTTAGGATATCACTTTTAAGTCCATAATCTTTAATCATCTAATTCATCCAAAGGAGTTGAGAACAACAACTCCCTACAGCCACATATTCTGACTCAGCAGTAGAAAGGGATACACATTTCTGTTTTCTACTATACCAAGATACTAAGTTGTTCCCAAGAAAAAAACAACCTCCAGTTGTGCTTTTCCTATCATCAGTGTTGCCTGCCCAATCAGAGTCACTAAATCCTACCAGATTTGTGTTGGTTTCTCGAGTATAGCTTAGACCTAAATTGATAGTTCCACCAACATATCTAATAATCCTTTTTACAGCTTTGAGGTGGGATAATTTGGGGCAAGCTTGATATCTAGCACATAGGCAGACACTAAACATGATGTCTGGGCGACTTGCTGAAAGGTACAACAAGCTCCCAATCATACTTCTGTATAAGGTGGGGTCAACATCCTCACTATTTTCATCTTTGCACAACTTTTGGGATGATCCCATAGGAGTTTTAAAGTGAGAGGCATTGTCAAGAGAGAATTTTTTAACCAAGTTTTTGGCATACTTACTTTGAGATATAAAAATTCCTTCCTTATTTTGTTTTATTTGAAGTCCTAGAAAGTAGGTTAATTCACCAACCATACTCATTTCAAAGGTGGTGGTCATACTTGTGACAAAGTAGTCTAACATATCTTTGGAAGATGATCCAAATACAATGTCATCAACATAAATTTGGGCCACTAAGATTCCTACATTTTCTTTTAAAATAAATAAGGTTTTATCAACCTCACCTCTCTTAAATTCCATTTGTATGAGGTGTTCAGTTAGCCTCCCATACCAAGCTCTAGGGGCTTGTTTTAAACCATATAGGGCCTTTTTGAGCTTATAAACATGATTAGGGAAGTGGGGATCAGTGAAGCCCTTAGGTTGTTCAACATAGGCTTCTTCATTTAGGACACCATTTAAAAAGGCACTCTTAACATCCATTTGATGTAGAGTTATGTCCAAATAACAGGCAATAGCAAGTAAAAGTCTAATTGACTCTATCCTAGCAACAGGAGCAAATGTTTCTTCAAAATCTATTCCTTCTACTTGGGTGTAACCTTGGGCTACAAGTCTAGCTTTATTTCTTGTAATTTGCCCATTTTCATCAGTTTTGTTTTTAAAGATCCACTTAGTTCCTATTACATTTCCTCCAATAGGCCTAGGGACTAAAGTCCATACTTCATTTTTCTCAAATTGGTTTAATTCCTCTTGCATGGCAACAATCCAATTATCATCTTTCATAGCTTCTACAACATTTTTAGGTTCGATATTGGAAACAAAACAGCAAGAACTAACCTTGTTCACTTGTGATTCAACACAACTTAGCCCAGCCAACTCACGATAGTTGACCCTTGGCTTTTCCCTTGTGCTAATTTTCTCGTTTACATCACCCACTACTTGAGATATTGGATGATTCTTTTGTACTCTGCTGGGTATGTCCTTGGTCCTATCCAAATTACTCTCTTCGCAGTCAGAATCTTCAGTTTCTGAACCGGATTTTGTTTGCCCTGATGTAGGTGATGATGTGATCACATCAGTACCTGCATCTGCTTTCTGCAGTCCATTTTGCTGCGTCTGTTCAGTTTGATTCTGTGGTTCCTGCATTGTCTCTATACAATCTGAGACATCATCTTCAAGAGATTTTAAATTTAGATCAGCAGTATCATCAAAAGTAACATTAATTGATTCCATCACAGTTTTGGTTCTAAGATTGTAAACTCTATAAGCACGACTATTTGTGGAATATCCAATGAAAACAACTTTGTCAATTTTAGAATCAAATTTAGATAGATAATCTCTATCATTTAGAACATAGCATATGCATCCAAAAACATGAAAGTATTTAAGAGTGGGTTTTTTACCAAGGAGGATTTCATATGGAGTCATAGTTGATCCAACTCTCAAATAAACTCTATTTCCTATGTGACAAGCAGTATTAAGTGCTTCAGCCCAAAATCGTTTAGAGATGTTTTTGGAACTAAGCATGACTCGTGCCATCTCTTGTAATGTACGATTTTTTCTTTCTGCAACCCCATTTTGTTGAGGTGTTTTAGGGGCTGAAAAATCATGGGTGATTCCTTTGGAGTCACAAAACTTTGAGAACAAGGTGTTCTCATATTCAGTTCCATGATCAGACTTAATTTTGACAACTTTCTTACCATACAAGTTTTTCACCTTTTTATACCACACTTTAAATACTTCGAGTGCTTCAGATTTTTCTTTTAAATAGAGCACCCAAGTATACCTAGAGAAATCATCTACACTAACAAATGAATATTTCTTTTTACCTAAGCTTTCAACCTCAATTGGTCCCATAAGATCAGTATGTATTAATTCTAAAATTTCAAACGTGGAACTTTGGTCCACTTTTGGATGAGAGGCTTTGGTTTGCTTCCCCTTTTGACAAGGACCACACACACTAGATTGTTTAAAGTCGAGCTTGGGCAAGTGTTTAACAGCATCAAACCTAACTAATTCTTCTATTTTCCTATAGCTAGCATGTCCTAATTTTTGATGCCACAGTTCAAGTTCATTTGTTTTGGAGCTAAGGCAGGATAAGTTGTCACCAAATTTGTAACAATTATCTTGAGACCTTACTCCGGTGAACAAACATTTATTAGTGTTATCAAACACTTTATATTCATGTTTGTCAAAATTGACATGTAAATTGTCATCACATAGTTGACTTATACTAATCAAATTAGCTTTCAATCCTTCTACATGATAGACATTTTTCAATTTAGGCATGTCATTTACACATAAATTACCTTTTCCAACAATCCTATCTTGTGCTCCTCCCCCATATTTTACATTCCCACCTTTGATAGTGACGTAATCAGTGAGAAATTCGGCATTACCTGTCATGTGCCTTGAGCACCCACTATCAAAGTACCATGAGCTAGCAATGCTGCTCTTGAGAGAGGTAAACACTACTTTGCATTCCATGCTTTTCTTTTCAACCCATACGAACTGACCAGGTTTTTGGCGATGTGAGTTGTGATGTGAATGCATTCGTTCACTCATCTTAGGAACATCTTTCCCCAGATCACGAATCCTCTTGTAACAGAAAGGTCTTATGTGACCTGGTAAGAAGCAGTAATGGCACACGAATCTTTTCTTTTTGGTTGATGATTTTTGGTTGTAAAAAGTTTTAGGTTTTGAGGAACTACTTTCTCCCTCTCTCAAAAAATTTGATTCAAAATCAAGACCTGTTTTTGAAAACTTGCTCACATTAAGAACCTCATCAAGAGTTGCCTTTCCAGTATTCATCTTTTCAAAAGTTTTCTTGGCCTCTGTGAGTTCGGTTTTGGTTTTCTCAAGTTCAATGTCACGTTTAGTGAGCATTACCTCAAGTTTGGCAATAGAATCCTTTTGGTTATCATTTTCAGTAGATACACTCTTCAGTTCATCTTTAACTTTAGATAATTCAGTAGAGAGTTTTTCAGTTACCTTTTCAAAAACAGCGATTTTTTAACACGTTTTTCCCAATCGGCATATAGCTCAGCATAGGCATCCAGTAACTCATTGTAATTTCCATCATCTTCTTCTTCATTTTCAGACTTCTTGTTTAGCGAGGAGGTATAACAGTTTATAAAAAAATCTGAAGATGTGATATTAGATGTGATAACATCTGAAGCTACATCAGAGATATGTTCATGATTTGGAGGCGAGATTTCCATGATTACTAAGTTTAGCGACTCATCTTCGTTCTCACTATCACTAAGGGTCGCACTTAGGCTCATCCCCTTTTTCTTCAGAGTATTGGCACATTCATTTGCATAATGCCCAAACCCTTTACATGCTCTACACTGAACAGATTCAGATCTATTTTTAGAAAAACTAATGGGTTTCTTGAAAGTACTCTCATTATCCTCTTTTGGTTTATCAAAAGTAGTTGGTTTTCTGGAAGAAAATTTGGTGTCCCTTTTGTTTTTGAGAAAAGAAGTAAATTTTTTAGTCAAAAGAGCAACATCTTCAGTTTCCAAATTTGAAATATCAATTTCATTTGAGATTTCCTCAATTTCTTTTGGAATTGAGGATGCTTTAGAAAGAGCAGAAGCAAGAGCAACACTTTCAGCTTTATGTTGTTGCTGAATAGAAATGTTCAATTCAAACATGGTTAGCTTACCCACAAGAGTATCTAGAGCCATGGTTGTAGTGTCATTTGCTTCTTCAATAGCAGCTATTTTAATGTTGAACTTATCAGTGACAGTCCTTAACATTTTGCATACTAGTCTAGTATTTGAAATAGGCTCACCTAGTGAGAGACATTCATTTGAAATTTCTCTTATTCTAGCAGAATAGCTTTTTATATCCTCAGACTCATTCATCCTCAAGTTTTCAAACTTGGTCATGAGAATTCTCAACCTAGTGGCTTTGACACTATCATCACCCTCACAGTGAGCTTGCAAAATATCCCAGGCTTTCTTTGCTATATTTTGATTTAAAACAAGTCTAAACATGTGTTCATCCACATGACTTGAAATAGCACCAAGAGCCTTGGAATTGTAGTTAGCACTAGTGACCTCATCAGTGGTCCATTCTTCCTCAGGTTTAATTTTATACACCTTTTCGGAGGTTTCACCCTCTTCTTCTTTATTTTTCATTTCAACCTTAGGAGGGGACCATGGAATAATAATGCTAAGCCATGCTCATTCATCAATTGCTTTGATGAAGAGACGCATTTTAGCTTTCCAGATGGGATAGTTAGTTCCATCTAAAACCGGGGGACGGTATTGACTCAAGTGTCCTTCCATAATGACCACTCTTCCTTGGATCTCACTCAGTGAAGTCGAGTGGAGCTCTGATACCAATTGAAAGAAATGGAGCGGCTAGGAAGTGCACAGAAAGTCACAGAAGCCTGATGTGAGTTCTGATGCTATCGCACCAGCACTAGCACAGCAGTGAAATGCAGCGGAATAAAAAATAGAAAAGAAATAAACAAAGGTTTAAACACTTATCTACAACAATATGCTGTAGACAATAAACTTCTCTTATTAAAAATAACTTTCGAATTGATTACAAAATGTAAACTAAGAGAATGACAAAATAATCAAAATGAACTCTCACTAAAACAAACTCCTCACAGCCTGAAATCTCTTCAGCCTTTTAGAGTGTAAAAATCGTCTAATGTAAACTGTCTTGGCCTTCGTATTTATAGCCAAGGTAACGGGTAAGGATAAGCTTGGATAAAGAGTTTGATCAATCTTCAATCTCTTCAATCTTCTTTATCACTTCAAGTCTTCATTTATCCATGTGAGAGTCCTATTTAAATAACCAAAATAATACTAAAAACATAATAATTTTCGGTTAATAGGTTAGTTAAATAAAAACAATATATAAAGTATTTACTTAATTTAAAATACAATGAAAGTAACAAAACATAATTTAGTCAACCTTTTTGACTTGGCCCAAGTGTGATGCTATCACACTTTCAGAAACGAAGAACCTTATTCCGAAGGAACATGCTAATTTTTTTTATTTTTTTTATAATGAAATGGAGGCATTATTTACAAAATGAAAAAAAAAAAAAAGAATACAAGAAATTTAATTTGAATTATTAAATGACATGAATAAATAAAATGATCCAATCCAAACCCTGAAAATCGAATTTTTTCTCAAATAATACATTTTTAAAATTTTATTTACCAAAGTAACTTACTGTTCAAACTTTTTTCCAAAATGTCCCATTTTTTGGAAACTCGCTACACCGTGTAGCGAGTTTATAATTTTTCAATTAAAATCGCTACACGGTGTAGCGATTTTAAATTTGCTAAATTTTATTTAATATTTATGCTTAAAAAATAAATAAAAAAAAAAAAAAAAAAACAAATTTGAAATCGCTTATTATGGGTGTAGCGATTTCCATTACCACACAACTGTACCAAAACAACTGTACCAAAACAAACAAAGTCCATTACCACGTACACTCTCTCTCTCTCTCTGTAATAATAATAATAAGTACTTCCTTCCTTCGATTTTAAATTACAAAATAATAATATAAAAATTATATATTAATAAAGAAAATTAAATAGAAATATTATTTTTTTCCATCTCAAATAAATATTTTAAAAAATGTATTTTTATAAAAAATATATTTTTCATTTCAAAAATAAATATTACTTTCGACTCAAAATGAATAACCAAAAAAATAATACTACATTTTTTATCCCAAAAAATGAGCATTACTTCCTTCATCTCAATGAATATTTTAAAAATTTATACTACTTCATTCACCTCTAAAATTAATGTTTGTAATGTTAGTGTCTTCTTCTCAAAATATGATATTAATTTTTGAGGCAAATGAAGAGTATTATTTTATAAAATATTCATTAAGACAAAGGAAGTAATGCTCATTTATTTGGAAAAAAAATGTAGTATTATTTTTTGGTTATTCATTTTGAGTTGAAAGAAATACTTTATTTTTGAAAAGAAAAATATTTTTTTATAGAAGTACATTTTTTAAAATATTTATTTGAGATGGAAAAAAATAATATTTCTATTTAATTTTCTTTATTAATATATAATTTTATATTATTATTTTGTAATTTAAAGTCGGAGAAAGTAATTATTATTATTACATTATTATTACAGAGAGAGAGTGTACGTGGTAATGGTCTTTGTTTGTTTTGGTACAGTTTTGTGGTAATTGAAATCGCTACACCCATAAGCGATTTCAAATTTGGTTTTTTTTTTTTTTTTTTTTTTTGAGCATAAATATTAAATAAAATATAGCAAATTTAAAATCGCTACACCGTGTAGCGATTTTAATTGAAAAATTATAAACTCGCTATACGGTGTAGCGAGTTTTCAAAAAATAGGACATTTTGGAAAAAAGTTTGAACAGTAAATCACTTTAATAAATAAAATTTTAAAAATGTATTATTTGAGAAAAAATTCCCAAAAATCAGAAAAATTGGAAAACGACAATATTATAAGAGGATGGAGTTCTGAACACGAAAAAGCCAATTGTGCAATCGGCGATATGAGGGCGAGGGACCAGACCAGAAATCCTAAATGGCCTGCCTTGGATGTGCTCCACACAGTAGACATAATACTCCCTTCGTCCCAAATTATTTTTTTCATTTTTTTTTGAGTTGGTTCTTATAAAAAATTAGTTTTTTCTTAAGTTAAGGAAAAACGTGTTTTTCAAAAGCTGTGCAAAATAAACGGTGGCAATGTTGTAATTACTAGCAACCATGTTCAAAATAAACAGTGACATTTTTGTAATTACTGGCAACATGATAAATGCCAGTGTTAATATTACAAATGACCAGTGATTTCATACTGGCATTTTATAAACATGAAACTAGCACTTTTTACACGGGCACTTTTATATACATGAACCGACACTCTTCACACGGGCACTTTTATATACATAGACTGGCATTTGAAAACACATTTACTGGCACTCAAAAATGCATATACTGGCACTCAAAATCACTGATAATTATTTTTGCTGGCTCTAAAAAAAACATGAACTGGCATTCAAAAACACATGGACTGGCATTCAAAATTACAAGAACTGGCATTAAAAAACACATACACTGGCACCAAAAAACGCTGGTAATCATTTTTACTGACTCTCAAAAATACAAACACTGGCACTTCAAAATACATGAACTGGCACTAAAAAAAACAAACACTGGCATTTGTTTACACTGGAACTGGCACATCAAAATCCCCCAGCAATACTCTCAAAAATACAAATACTGGCACTCCAAAATACATGAACTGGCACTCAATAAAACAAATACGGGCATTAGTTTGAACCGAAACTGGCACTCTATCTCTCGTCTCTCTCTCTATACGCAGGAATCACCATTGTCGTATCCTTCAATATCCGGAATGAGAACCTTACAGAGATATCAATCCCCTCCAATCAATCTTCCGTCGAACAATTTCCGCAGCTAGCAATCATGGATCGGGACGGCGGCTTCTCACCGAGATTGGATTCTAGGGTTCTCGCCGGGAAATTTCAGGTCATTAAAATTGGATGTGCTTTACCCAATTGGAGGTTACGGTGCATTGAATCTACCCAATTGGAGGTTACAGTAGGTGCATTGAGGGCGGCGGAGATGGCGTAGGAAGATTTGCTGAGGCTTGGTTGAGGGATTTGGTCCGGTAATGGAGGTTGAGCTTGGAGAAGAAGAAGACGCAGGCTCCTTTGCGTATTCCGGATAGAGAGAGAACGGTAAAGGTAAAACACGTTTTTTGTTAAGTTAACAAAAAACGCATTTTTTATAAGTTTTTGGCTTTTTTTTTAATGTTATTACAAATTAATTTTGAATAATAATTTTAGATTAATTTAACTATATACAAATAAAAATCTAAACTTGTTATTGAATACCATCAACAACAGCATTAATAAACAGTTTTTAAATTTTTATTAAAATAATTAAATTAATTTAAATGATTATTGGAAAAGCTTATTTTTTTGAGACAGAGAAAATATAGTTTAGAAGGCACATGGGTCTTGTGCACTTAATTTCCCATTATCTCCTTTCGTCCCTCCCTACCCTACCACTCTCCTCAATATCCGCATAATTAAATTATAGAAATAAAATAAAAACATCTTTTTAAGAAAAATAAAAATGGCAAAGGGGACGGAGTGAGTAATTCTTTATATTTTTCTTGAATTATTGAAGTAAAGCGAAACTACTTCACTCTAATGGATATTTTAAGATCACTATAACATACTCCCTCCGTCCCATGTCAATGGACACCAACTTTTTGGGTGTGGGAATTAAGGAAAAGTAGGAGAGAGAAATAGGTGGAGGAGGTGTTTGTGAGTATGAAGAATTAAATAGGAGAGAGAATGAGTGGGAGGAATAGTTAGGAGAGAGAATGTTGTGAGTGTAAAAGTGAAGTAGGAGAGAGAATGAGTGGAGGGAATAGTGAATATTCTTTTCCATTTTAGGCAGTGTCCATTCACGTGGGACGTCCCAAAAAGGAAATAAGTGTCCATTCACGTGGGACGGAGGGAGTAATTGAGAATTATAGAGGTTCTAATTAATACGAATCACAACCTATTTCTCCCGGTCAAAATAATCTTCAATTTACTTAAACTAATCAATTTCAAAAATCAGTTTTGCCAATCAGAAATAATGCTCTACTAAGTAGTAACGGAAATAATTATATTCCAAAATTTTGCATTTTCTTTGCATTGATTGTGGTTCATCATAATCCAATGAAAATTTTTAGTAAATAAAAACCATTTTAATAATGGAAAAATACTCATAATTTTGTGTATATAGCATAGCAGTCAAGATATCAACCGTTAAAACCATTCTTAATGCCGAATGTCCAATTGCACATGCCCATTTTCCCTTACATATTACACTTTGTCCAAAAGTTTGATTGCATAACAAACGCAATCACTTGCATAATTGTTGCTACAACATATCTATTCCCCATTTTACATAAATCTCATTCAATAACAAAATAATGTTCACTAAATAAAAATAATTAAGATTTTTTAAAATGAAAACATCCCTACAAGTAAAAGCTCTCTTTTGTTAAAGTGCCATAATACATTGGTCCACAATCATCACCTAATTTCATGCCCCATTTACACCTAATAGTATACTCCCTCCGTCTCATAAAACATTACCCATTTTACTATTTTGGGCGTCCCATTTTAAAGTCCCACTTTCCTAAAAAGGAAATTTTTTAATACTTCTTTATTCATGGGACCCACTTGTCATACCCACAATACTTTTCAAATTTACTATTTTCTCCACTCATTCTCTCTCCTCCCACTCACAACAACTACTTTAATAACATTATTCCTTATTTTTCGTTCTCAACAGTAAAGGGATAATGTTTTGTAGGACGGAGGGAGTATTTTTTATTTTTTTATTTATTTTTTAATATGTGTGTGAGAGAGAGAGAGGAAATGGGAGCCATCTATATAAGTTTAATATCAAGATAGTTTTTTTCCTACTAGTTAGACACCATCCATTTGCACTATCATCCATCCATGGCTTCCATTGCCAAGCTCTTCTTCCTCTTCCTTACTCTCACAATTTCTCTCCATGTCCAAGCTAGAGATAGCCAATTCTTTAGCAAAGTCCCCAAATTCACAAATACCAATCAAGTCCCTAACCAAGAAGAGCCATTAGATACCAAACAAGACCAAGAGCCAAATTTCATCCCACAAACACAAGAAAATGCCGCCTACGGCCTCTACGGTCATGAATCCGGCCAACTGCCGCCGTCAACCACAACCACCACCACTGCGGTCCCTGGTGTTGCAGCCTACACACTGGCTAATGACAACAATGTCCCTTACAATAGCCAAAATGTCAACCCCAATGCTCAAAACAACAACTATGATAATACCCAAGTTGCTAACTATGAAAGCAATGAGGAGGAGCCACAAGGCATGAGTGACACCAGGAGGTACACCAATAAAGGGTACAACAACAACAATAACATGTACAATGATGACAACAGCATGTACAACTCTGAGGATGTTGACGATGAGGCAAGTTTGATGGACAAAGGGTACACCACACCCATCCATAGCAGCAACAACAACAATGACTTGTACCATGGTGAAAGTGCGTACAACTCTCACAGCCAAGGGTACACAAGTACCAACAATGACAACAATTACAACAACAACCAGAACAAGAACAAGAACCAGAGGGCGAGCAACAATTACAACGATGGTGCCTATTTGTACAATGATCAAAAGCAAAGTGCGAGCAACAATTTTGACAGTGAGGCCAATTTGTACAACAACAACAACAATTATGACAATGAGGCCAACATGTACAGCAACAACAACAACAAGCAGGGGGCGAGCAACAATTACAACACTGGCGCCAGTTTGAACAACAACAACAACAATTACAATTATGACAATGAGGCCAACATGTACAACAACAACAACAACAAGCAGGAGGCGGGCAACAATTATGACACTGGTGCCAGTATGTACAACAACAACAACCATTATGACAATGAGGCCAACATGTACAACAACAACAACCAGCAACAAGGGGCGAGCAACAATTATGAAACTGGTGCCAGTTTGTACAACAACAACAACAAGCAGGGGGCGAGTGACAATTTTGACACTGGTGCCGGTTTGTACAACAACAACAACAATAACAAGAAGATGGGCATGAGTGACACAAGGTACATGGAGAACGGAAAGTACCATTATGACCTCAACATGGAGAATCCAAGAGGGGTAAATCAGTACAACAACAGGGGCAATTATGGGAACAACAATGAGCAGAACAATGGGTACCACTACCTGAACCAAGAGGAGTTCCAGGAGAACCAAGGGGAGCAGTACATGAAGCCTTGATGAGGGTTTTGTTGTTTTTTTCTATAAATTAATTAATTTTCAGCAATATGTGAAGTGGTTTTTTTTTTTTTGAACTAAAAAAAAATAGTTGTCTTTTGAAATGTTAATTGTTAAATTATGTTTTATTTAGTGGGAAAGTTGCAAGGCATACATTAGTTTTTATTTTATGTGTGTTATTATTATTTCAACTTCTTGCTTTCAATGAAGTTTAAGATTACGATTTTGTATTTTGAAGGTGAATAACTAAATAATTTGTAAAGTATGCATGATTATATACCTATTTCTCCCTCTAAATTTTAATTGATAGGGTGATTTATTCAGTAAAAATAAAAAATTACAAAAGGCTAATGCGACAAAGTGAAACAAGAATATATTATGCTTAAAGTGATCAAAGATCGATTTTTTTTTTTTAAGAAAAAGGAACATTTATTTTGAGCGAGAAGAAATAGATATTAGTGATTGATATCGATGGATTGCTCAATTTTTGGATCTGGTCATTAAATGGTAAAAACACCAGTCACGTGATTTTGTTATTAAATATTAATATGGTTGAATAGTTAATTATGACTAGATGGAATGGGTAAATTTGTGTCCCTATAATCTTGCTATTAGCATCTTGTGATTAATACAAAATAAAGATATTTTTTATTTACATTTCATTTTAATCCGGCTTCATTTTCCTTGTACCAAATACCAAATAGCACATACTATAAAATGTCGACATAATAAAAGATTAAATGTGAAAAGCAATCCATGTAATAAAATAGTTGAATTTTCTTGCTAGGCTCCGTTTATTTGGGGAAAATATTTTTCAAAAAATGTTTTTTACATATTCCGGTGTTTGATAAGCACCGACAAATGAAGAAAATATTTTTTCACTTCTCTAAGTAAAATGACTTACAGATTTTTCCTCCGTATTTCATTTTTCGAAAAATGTTAAACACCCACACTCACACACCTAACTGTGAATACACCCCCACGTTACCCACCCCACATCAATCACATCCTACCCAACCCAACCCTGCACTGCACCCTACCCCAACCCCACTCGTAGAAAAAATTACTTGTATTAAAATTATTTTTTACAACTCTCCACCTCCCTCCCACCCCTACCCCCACCCCACCACCACCCCCTAGGTCAAAAAAATAATTCTTTACTCATTTTAAATTTATTTTGACAACTTTCCACCTCCCAACCCCATTCCCCCATCCCAACTATCAGTGACCCACCCTATTATTATGAATATAATATAATATCATTATATTATATTATATTCAGAGTATATATTGTAATATATAATTTAGAAAACACAATATTTGTATTAGAAACACACAATTCTTAGAAATATTCTCATTTTAGGAGATCAATTCTTGTATTAGATTATAATTTTTTTCCTTCTAGGAGATTACCTCCCCATTGTAACCCTATAAATATGTACCTCTAGTATCATAATAAAATTAAGTCATTTAATACAATTCCTCTCTTCCATATTTTGATTGGCTCCGTCTCTCTCTCTAAAATCTAATATGGTATCAAAGCATTAAGATCCATAGAACTTCCCTGCCACCATGCTTCCGCCACCAAAAAAAAAAAAAAATCCTCCTAAATTCTTCTCAAACGTGAGGGGTAAAACCCCTGCTTGTACAAGGTGACTCCACGTGCTCGTCTCACACGTGAGGAGTAAAACCCCTACTTGTACAAGGTGACTCCACTTGCATAACTCCTACTTCAAAAACCCCAAAAAAATAATTTGTAATTCAATTCCCTCGGCTCAAAAACCCTTTTGACCGAAACCCTAATTTTTTTTGTAATTCAACCCCCTCGGCTCAAAAACCCTCCTAAACTCTTCTCACACGTAAGGTGTGAAACCCCTACTTGTAAAAGGTGACTCCACATGCTCGTCTCACACGTGGGGGTAAAACCCCTACTTGTAGAAGGTGACTCCACGTACATAACCCCTACATCAAAACCCCCTCAGCCTAGCCGAAACCAATTCCCCCTACTTCAAAACCCCCTCGGCAAAATCGAAAACTCCTCTCCATAACCCCATCGTCTCCGACGTAGTCATGCATCAACCTATCACCACCTCGGATGCGAGGAACCACATCTCATCAGAAACAACGTACATGTCCGCGAACACATTCATCTTCAACTGCGTCATCAAACCCGGTTCATCTCATCACTCTCCAAGATTGGACTTATCCAAGGAACGTCCATCTTGCGGGGGCATATTAGGAATATAATATAATTATATTATATTCAAAGTATATATTGTAATATATAATTTAGGAAACACAATATTTGTATTAGAAAACACAATTCTTAGAAACATTCTCCTTCTAGGAGATCAATTCTTGTACTCCATCCGTCCCAAAATGTTTGTCCCATTTGACTTTTTTGTTGAACTTTGACCACAAATTTATGAGAGATTAATCATGTTCATGAAATTCTAAAAGTTGTTGTTGGTAATATTATTAATGGTGAATCAATAGAAATTTTTAGAATTTCATGAACATAATTAAATTGTCATATATTTGTGGTCAAAGTTCAACAAAAAAGTCAAATGGGACAAACATTTTGGGACGACAGAGGGAGTATTAGATTAGAATCCTTTTCCTTCTTAGAAACATTCCTCTCTTCCACGTTTTGATTGACTTCGTCTAACTTCCCTTATTCTAATACCTATTCCACCCCCACACCCTACCTTATCACCACCCTATCCTATCCAGGGGCGGAGCCAGGAATTGGCCGGGGGGGGGCAAGATTACACGGGGGTTCGGGGGCAGCGCCTCCGAAATTTTTTTTTTTTGGGTCAGACAAGTAAAAAATGGGTCGGATCCATGAAATACAATGTATTTTAGTTAACAAAAATGATAAAGATAATAATTCAAAGAACGATTGAAATAATGTTGAAGTATTTAACGCAAACAATTTATTAAAATATATTACTCGTACAAAAAAGAAATTCAAATTTGCTAATTAAACTTGGGATAATAGAAAGAAAGACCAAAAACAAAAAAAAATGGGAAAAGCCTATCTAATTAATTAAGATTGAAAAAATGTGAGAAAATTAGGAGAAAGAGAAAAACAAAACTGTTAAGAGAAAGAAATGGAGAGAGAGAGAGAATAGCAAAGATGGAGAAAAATAAAATTAATTGAAAATGTAGGTAGCAAGGTTCGAACATGGACTTGAATGGAAACACCAAAGGCTTTAACTTCACCCCTTCTACCGCTGAACCACACCACTCACTGGTGTTAATCTTGAAGTTAATTATATATATACATATATAACAAAAATATGGGGGGGGGGGCAAAAAAAAAAATTTCCACTGCATTTCCGCCACTGGGATGGGGGCGAGTGCCCCCTCCTGCCCCCCCCCTGGATCCGCCCCTGATCCTATCACCATCTTAACTTTTACATTTCCCCACCACCCTATCCTACCCTATCCCACACCCACCCACCTCACCCCTACTAATCCCCACCCCCTATCATACCCACCTCACTTTCATCACCCTATTCAACTCTATCTTTTTCAACTTATTTTAGATTGTGGTTTTATCAAAAAAAAATTTTTAATTTTTCAAACAAATGAAAATATATTTCGAAAAACATTTTCCTTTGATTTACCAAACAATTGAAACATGTTTATATTATTTTTTGGAAAACATTTTCATTTTTCGTAAAACATTTTACGAAAAATCATTTTACGAAAATTATTTTACGTGAAACTAACAGACCTTATTATCAATAATTTATACTATTTGCATGGCATAATAATTGTAATTTTATTTTATTGAGCTCGTGTACCATAATTATAATGGAATATTGAGTGATACATGTGAAAAACTATGGATAATGAGTATGTTTAATCTCATGATTAGGGGTGATAAAAGTTTATAAGCCAAATTATTCGCGGACTACAGTTTGAAAAGGATTTTTCCAAACGTGTAGAGTTAAGGTTGCCTTAAAACTCAAACTTTAATTCGAATTTGCTTTACTTAAATATATACTCCCTCCGTTCCATTCCAATTGATACTTTTTCTTTTGATTTGTCCCACATCAATTGATATTTACCCAAAATGGAAAGGAATCTTCACTATTTATCCCACTCATTCTCTCTCCTATTTTACTTTTTCACTCACAACATTCTCTCTCCTAACTATTCCTCCCACTCATTCTCTTTCCTATTTTATTTTTACACTCACAACATTCTCTCTCCACTTTTTCTCTTTCTTACCTTTTCTTAATATGTGTGCCCTTTTTTTTGATATCCATTGCTATGGGACGGAGGGAGTATTTATTTATTTATTTATATTTTAACTACTAATAATAAATACTCCCTCCGTTCCGCCCAAAGTGTCTCAACTTTTCTTTTTGGGCGTTCCATTTAAAATGTTTCAATCCCAAAAAGAAAAGTTTTTGAACGGTATAAACCGAGCTACGAACATGGGCTTGCCCGAACCTGGGCCCAACTATATTGGGCCATGGATATTATATATTCATTAAGTGTTAGGGCCGAGCATTATCTTCCTCGTATGCCGAGGAACATTTACCTTGACTAAATGTCGCCATTCTTGGGCCGGCCTGTCTCAATTACCGAGGAGAGAAAAGTCCTTTGCTCGGCATGTCACCAATTACCGAGGAAACAAAAGTATTCTCCCCGGTATATTTTCATGTCGGCCATTTATCAAGTGACGAGGAAGCAGGATCGTTCTCCTCGGCCCATTTGCCAAAGGCCGAGGAAAAACATTTACTTTCCTCTGCTCCGGCAGCGCTACAATCCTTATTCAACAAGGATTATACAATCATTATCCAATCAGGATTATACTTATCAACATCAATTCAAGTCAAACAATGACTCCTCAACAAGATATAATTTTATTAGAGTTATATCTTATCTCTTTACAAGTTTATTCCGACATGGATTCTTTCAATCCAATCCTATAAATACAAGCCCCATGGCTCATCATTCGGTACGTTACTTTTTACATTGGAGAAACTCTGTCAATTTGATTTCTCTAATATCAACCGTAAACTTACTCTCACGCCGGAGGGCCTTTAGCCGGATCCGCCCCGGCTTAGTTTACGTGTTTTCTCTTATTTTCAGGCCTTGCTATCGCCGGAGCATTCGACGCTTGGATTTGGGCTGTTTTGACGATTTTGGCATCATCAATTGGTTCCATTGCCGGGAAATCGATTCAAACACCCATTGTTTGGCCTGGAAAACGCCCATTTAAAGCCAATTTTCTTGCCGAATTTGTTCTTTCTTGGAACGGAATTTTTGGATCGGTAAAGCTCTGTTCTTGAAGCCGGAGTTCGCAAGTTGTGACCGGAGTTTACCTGCATTCCGGTGAAAGGCGTTTTTGGCGTTCAAATTCCGACCCAGTTTTGGCTTGAGTTCTTTAGTTAGAAAAAATCACCATCGTCAGTTTGTTTTTGGTTAAAATTTGCCCTAATTTTAGCCATAAATTGGTTACAGTGAAATTGTGATTTTTGGAAAATTTTTGCACTTAATAACTGCTTTGTGATTCATAATGGACGGACAATTCACAAGTGTTACAAATGAGGATCCCACCCAGTGAACGGGGAAACACGGAGCCGAGGAGCCACCGCCTCCTCCTCCTCCTCTACCTCAAGGCGATGCCATTCCTCCCCTTGCCATGACTCTTCGTTCCACGGGTCGGGCAAATGCCGAGGAGAGGGCAATGACCTTCCTCGTCCTACTCGTACTCGTGGGAGGCAAGCGGGAAGGAAGAAAACAAAAGAATGCCGACGCCGGTCAAGCAGGAGGATCTCAACCCGTTGACCGACGCTCTTTGCTACACAAACAAATGGAGACTTTGCAAAGGATGTATGAGACACAAGTAGCTCATTTGCAAATGGACCCGAGATCATTCCATGGCTCCCTTCATTGTACCATCAATGGGCCCACCTTTGAGAAAGGAACAGGGAGAGCATCGGGCTCCTCCCACGAAGGCTGCCGAACTACCACTGCCGGCCCCAGGGATTCTCCTCGTCCTCGGCATAACGGTAAGCATAAGGAGCACGTGGTCGACACGAGAAGCCAAATAACTCCTAGGGAAGAGGAAGTGAATTCCAAGGACCTAAGAACAAGACTAAGCTTGAATAGGCGCCTATCCCCCGCTCGCCTCATCATGACTCCTAGGCGTCCCGCGTCTCCTCGAGCTCGTCGGCCCGATTCTCCTCGTCCTCATCATTCGATTCTCGTCGTCCTCGTCGACCGGACTCTCCTCGTCCTCGGCATCGAGAATTTGCTAGGCGAAGGACCCCCGAGCCTACGGGATGATACTTGGCGCACAAGACCTGGAACCAAGACGTGATAGGGTCCCCTCCCGGACGTGATGGCCACGCTGGCATAGACGGAGCACGGTGGGAAGCAGGCAAATGATCGCCCTAAAGACAAGTCGGTCGAAGTTCCCAACGAAGTACTCGCTCAAGCGGTGAGAAGGAAATAGAAACAAAACAATGGGAACTATTGAAGCAAATTTGGATGATATGGAGAGGGAAAGAAATATAATGATGACGATTATGATTGGGCCACCCGTCCGTTTTCCTTGAGGATAACTTCGCACCTCCCCATCCTAACCTCAAGCTCCCAAATTTCGAGAAGTATAACGGAACCATCGACGCCTTGAGACCATGTGCAAAGTTTTGAATAAACCATGAATCTCCTCACCACCGGCCGATGACTTGCTCGCAAAGCTTTCGCGAGCACCTTTTCGGAACGGCTTTGACTGGTTCCGTGAGCTCAAGAAAGGTTGCATCGATTCTTTGGAGGGGCATGAGGAGAATGTTCTTAGATCACTTTGCCACGGTGGGAAGAGGAAGATGAGATTAACCGACTTGGCCAACATTGAGCAAGGAAGGGAGAGACCACCCTTAGCTACTACAATAGGTTAGAAAAATGGCGGATCAAGTCGAAGAAAGCCTTGCGACAGGGAGGTCATAGTTTGCTTCAACTCGGGTTAAAATCGGCCCCCTCATTTATGAACTCTCGGCCCGTGGAACCCGGCTCAAGGCCGAATTATACAAAGTGGCTTATGCCATTTCCATGGGTGAGGACAAGACAAAGAAAAGGGTGCCGACAAGACGGAACTGAAGCAACTAACTCCCGACGAAATGACAATGGGAACGGCAAGAAAGGAAAGAATAAAACCAGGAAGCACCGAGAAGTGGAGTTCACCCTCTTACAAAGCCCATCTCCGAAATCATGCAAATGGTGAACCTTCCTCCACCTCGTCCGCTAACAGATAACCCAAAGTATCCCCGCAACAAGAACAAATACCGTGATTTTCACAAGGACAACGGGCACACCACCGATGGTTCTTTGGGCCCTTAAGAAGATAATCCAACAATGGGTTGACGAGGGAAAGTTAGACCGTTATGTCATGAAGAAAGATGGCAAGCGAAAGCGGAAGCAAGAGGAGAGTGAAGATGACTCCAAGAGTGAGGATGAAGATCGAAGGCCTCCTAGGGCTAAACTACATGTGATCCGTGAAGAGGTGACCTCCACCGAAAGCTAAGGGACCGGATCCACGAGCTAAGCAAAGTATACCATGTCCTGCTCGGATCCATAAAGCAGAAGAAATCATTAGTTTTTCTCCGAATGAGTTGGCGGGAAGTCGAGCAGCTCGTGAGCAACCATTGGTCATCAAGGGCCGAATTGACAATGTTGAATCTGAAAGACTTCTTGTTGACACGGGGGCCTCCCGTGACATCCTATACTATTGGCCTTCCAACAAATGGGGTTGAAAGACACAGGCGCTAGAGCCATATCATGGAAGGCTTGAAGGATTCACCAACCATAAGGTTGGAGCAAAGGGAACCGTAGAACTAGAACTCGAAGTCGGCGATCATCCCTTCCGAGCCACAGCTACTGTCACTTTCATAGTCATGGATTTGACTAGTGACTATCATGCGATTATTGGCATTCCAAGTCAAGCCAAACTTGGGATGGTAGCCTCCCTTCCTCACCAACGAGTTAAATTTCCCACTCGTCTTTGGCATTGGATGCGTGAGGGCAACCCCCAAAGATTTCTTGGAACATATTGTCAAGAGCCGGAAAAAGTCAAAAGTGTGGAGATAGATACGCCGAGGAGAACATCAAGATCACCAAATCACGAGAAGACCACGGAAACTAGCTCTAGAATGAACTATATCCGTGAAGTATGGGAAAGTGAGGAAGAGGAACCTATGGTCCTAGAAATTGTGGATGACCAAGGCGTAACTCTACCCACACTTTGGAAGAAGAGCCTATGGTCCTAGAAAGCTGCGGATGACCAAGGCATAGTTCTACCCATCTCCGAGGAAGACCCCATTCTCGTCAATGACCAGAACTCGGGGGCCAACCATGACTTGGGGAAGAACGATCTTCCAGACATCGATAAACTTATGCAGGAAGAAGGCCTCAATGTAAACGACAATGAAGGGAGGAGAATCAGAGAGATCATCATCGAATCCCTGGAATTTCGAGACGGACCGAGAAATGAAGCACGTAGATGAGCTAGAGGAGGTAGTCATTAATCCCGACTATCTGAACAAAAATCAAGCTAGGAGGCCAGCTATCACAGGAAGAGAAAGAAAGAATTATATCCCTCTTAAAAAACAGTCTCGACGTCTTTGCTTGGAGAGTCGAAGACATGAGGGGGATCAATGAAGAAGTAGCCCTCCACCGCTTAGAAGTTGATCCTTTAGCGAAGACCATCTCTCAGACGAGGAGAAATTTTGCAAGGGACAAGGAGGAAGCTATAAAAGAAGAAGTGCAGAAATTACTCAGCACCGGAATAATTCGCGAAGTCAAATACCCCGTTTGGTTGGCTAATGTCGTCATGGTGAAGAAGCAAAATGGGAAATGGCGTATGTGCATAGACTTCACTGATCTAAACAAAGCTCGCCCCAAGGACGGCTATCCTCTCCCTCAGAATCGACAAGTTGGTGGACTCCATTTACGGACACCAAACTCTCGGCTTCTTGGATGCCTACTCGAGGCTATCATCGAGATAAAAATGGCAAAAGAAGACATCGAGAAGGCGCCTTTCAAACACGTGGGAATTTCGCTACATCATGATGCCTTTTGGGCTCAAGAATCTTTGGTGCCACTTACCAACGGATGGTAAATCAAGTTTTTGCAAGTCGAGATAGGTAGAAACATGGAGGCATATATTGATGACATGGTCATAAAGACCAAGGAAGGCGATCACGTTCTGACCTAGAAGAGACCATTCACAACCTCCGAGCCAACAACATGAAGCCGAATCCAAGCAAGTGCGTGTTCGGAGTTCTTGCAGGAAATTCTGGGCTTCATGGTTTCCCAAAGGGGATTGAAGCGAACCCGAGAAAAGATCAAGGCGCTCATTGACATGAAGGAGCCTACCACCATCAAGGAGGTCCAAAGACTTAATGGAAGAATTGCGGCCCTTGGAAGATTCATCGCCAAGTCCGCCGAAAAGTCTTGCCTTTCTTCAAGGTATTGAAGGGTACCAAGAGCTTCTCCTGGACTCCCCGAATGCTCGGAAGCGTTCCTCCGGTTGAAGGAGTACTTGGGTTCCCCTCCCTTGCTTAGCGATCCGACTACGGTGAAATGCTATACGTCTTCCTATTGCCGCATCGATCACTGTCCTTGTTGTCTTAGTTCGAAAGGATGAAGGAATTCGAAGCAGTATACTATGTCTCAAAAAGCTCTGTCCGATGTAGAAAGCAGATATTTTAATGTGGAGAAGATAGCATACGCACTAGTCATTGCTTCAAGGAAGGCTGCGTGCATATTTTTCTCGCACACCCTATCACCGTCTACACCAATGAACCATTGAAGAAAATCCTTCACAAGTTGGACGGCTCAGGACGTCTCCTTAATTGGTCAATCGCTCTAACGGAGTTTGATATCACTTACCAACCAAGGAAGACCCTCCTAGCACAGCCTTTGGTTGACTTCATGGTCGAGACTGCCTTTATGGGTGAGCATCTCCCCACCTCCCGGAAGCAAAACGCGCTGGAGGAAAAAGACTCTCCCATTGAACTCCCATCCAACTGTTGGATCCTGTATACGGACGGATCAGCTACCAAGGAAAGAAGCGGAGCGGGAGTAGTACTAGCAAGCCCAGAAGGAGAATATACTATACAAGATGCCATCCGCTTCAGGTTTCCTGCCTCTAACAACCAAGCTGAATACGAGGCTCTCATATTTGGCATTGAGTTGGCCTCCTTCTATGGAGCAACTAAGGTGGCTGCCTTCTGTGACTCCCAACTTGTTGTCAAACAAGTGAAAGGAGAATATAACACTCAAGACATCATCCTTGCCAAATATAGAGACCTGGTCCTAGATATGACGAAGAAAATGGAATTTTTCGAGCTCAAGCAGATAGGAAGGGAAGACAACCAAGTCGCAGACGTTCTCTCCAAACTAGCCACCATGGACGTGTCTCCTTCGGAGACCAACCCATATGTAGTTTATGCCGAGGAACCTGCGTATGAAAGATTACAAGTCATGCTTCTGGACGAGGAAGAGAGATGCTGGATCAATGACTACATCGAATACATTGAGAAGGAGAAACTCCCAGAAGATGATGCTCGAGCCAAGCTTATCAAGAAAAGGTCGCCAAGATTCTTGGTGATGAACGGAGTCCTCTACCGAAGATCTTTCACGAAGCCCCTGCTAAGGTGTGTCTATCCCAAGGAAACTGAGAACCTCCTGGCAGAAGTACATGAAGGTGTTTGCGGCGGACACCCGGGGCGTAACCTTAGGCGACAAAATCATATCGCTAGGTTACTGCGGCCAAACCTAAGGGAAGACGCGCATGCCTATGTTCGAAAATGTGACAAATGCCAAAGGTTCTCTGACATTCCAAGACTACCTGCAGTCGAGCAAACACTTGTAATACCTACGTGGCCATTTGATATGTGGGGGATCGACCTCATCGGACCCTTCCCACCCGCCCGTGGTAATTGCAAATACGTGATAGTAGCTGTTGATTACTTCTCCAAATGGATAGAAGCCAAGGCATTGGCCAAGATAACGGAAGAGAACGCGATCAACTTTGTTCATGACAACATGCGGTGCAGATTTGGCCTTCCGCATACAATTGTTTCGACCATGGCCTCCAATTCTCCACGGCATTTACAACCGGTGGGAAGAGTCAAAGTACGCCATGCAAAATCTTCGATTAGCGAGACCCCAAGGCAACGGTCAGCGAAGGCGCCAACAAAGCGGTCCTAACCGCCCTCACCAAGAACCTTGAAGGACGCGAGGGTAGATGGTTGGACGAACTTCCCTTAGCTTTATGGGGCTGCATTCGCACAACCACCGAGGGCCAACCGGGAAACCCCATTCGCACTAACTTTCGGTTACGAGGCTATGGCACCGGCGAGAGATGGCCATCCCTACGGTAAGGAACTCCCATTATGATGAGCAAGTCAACAAGGTCAATAGGCTCCTAGACCTGGACACGATAGATGAAAAACGACTAGGCTGCGCGAGATGAGGATGGTGAATTACAAACAAAGGACCAAGGCATATCACGACAAGAGGGTCATCAAAAGAGTATTCCAAATTGGCGATTGGGTACTTAGAAAGATCGAAGCTCCGGTCGGAAGGCGAACGAACAAGCTCTCCCCAATTGGGAAGGTCCCTATATCATCACTCAAGTCATTCGAGAAGGGACCTACAGATTAAGGACCAAGGAGGGGAAGGATCTCAAGCATCCGTGGCACTCCGACAACCTTAGAAAATATTATCACTAGTCTAGTTTATTTTGCAATAGATTAGCTCTTTATTTTCGGTCTTTTATTTTCGGTCTTTTGTTTTCTTTTTGTCTTTTTAGTTGATAGGATTGCAGTTCTATGTAATCGCATTTCAGTTCTACGAAAGCAGTTTCTTCCAATATGCAAAACCACTATCAACTATCTACACCAACTCCGGAAGATGAGGACATTATCTCCAACTCTCTCAAACACACCAGCCAAGATCAAGGATCTTCCTTGACCTGATGGCTTACCATAAAGTCAAGACCAGGGGTCCTCCTTGGCACGATGGCTTACCATAAAGTCAAGACCAAGGATCTTCCTTGGCACGATGGCTTACCACGAAGCCAAGACCAAGGGTCTTCCTTGGCCTGATGGCTTACTAACAGCCAAGACCAAGGGTCCTCCTTGGCCTGATGGCTTACCACAAAGCCAAGACCAAGGGTCTTCCTTGGCCTGATGGCTTACTAACAGCCAAGACCAAGGGTCCTCCTTGGCCTGATGGCTTACACAACAGCCAATACCAAGGGTCATCCTTGGCCCAATGGCTTACCATACATCCCACCAAGGGTCCACTGTTCAGATCACAAGTCATATTCAAAGCTAAGGAAAATTTCCTCGGCATAAATGACGTACGAGCATAGTTAAAGCCGAGGAAACTTCCTCGGCCAAACCACTTGTTCAATATGTAAGCAATAAGGGACCTTTTTTGGATCCCACCTTCTCAAGTCCAGTGCCTCTGCCTAGCATGCAAGGATACGAGCAAGTTATTGAAATAACAAGAATCATAGCAAAGGATTTTTTCATTGATATTCAAATGAAATTACATATCCTATCATCTATTACAAAAAGCATAACAAGAAAAAGCTATTCTAAGATTGTTGAGCATCATCAAAAGGCTTTTCAAGCCAATCTTGAGTAATGGAGCCAGGAGGAGGAAGGTCCGTTTGATTGGTAAGAGCATCAGTTTCTTCGGCCCCTCTTCCTTCCTCGGTTTCCATGGCCTCGAGGCTCTTCCTCGTCCTGGATGGCCTCCACTAAGTCTTTGATGTTGCCGGGGACTACGGGGGCTGGCCTCCACACTTCCTGCATGCTTGAGCATCCTTGGCGCTATCAATTCCAAGTTGCTTGCGAGAGAAGGGGACTAAGTGATGGAGGGCCCTAACTTCCTCACTATATTGGTCCGACATATCGGCATGGCTATTTTGTTGATGTCAAGGCCGGTGGAGGGATCGGCCCAAATGCTCCTCGCAAGATGAAGGTATCCATCTTCGAACATAGTAGCCCAGTTTGCTCGTCCGCGGCGTCTGGAAGGCCGAGCTAGCTACCGCGGCATCCTTGAATGCCGGGCTCTCCTTGAAGCGCGCCACGGCCTCGTTTTCTTTGGCGGGAAGGGCGGCCTCCCGGCCCTTGGTATTTGGCCTCGGCTTCCTCGGCCTTAGCACGGCTCGGCCTTATCAGTAAGAGCTTTGGTCGGCTCCTCTCCTTTAAGCCGAGGCTCGTCGGCCTTGGCTTTCTCTTCCTCGGCCTTGGCCTTGCCTTCCTCGGCCCTCTTCACCTCGGCTTCCACCTTCGCCTTGGGCGCCTCGAAGCTCGGCATCTTTGGCTTTAAGAAGTTTGACCAAGGAAGACTTCTCGGAATCGCTTTTGGCCGGGGCGCCTTGGCCTCATTCATGCGTCTGGTCTTCTTCTTGGCCAAAACATTTTCATATGCCGTGACGAAGCCAGCGAAAGAAAGTTCAATATCATATTAGAAGAATGCATCAAATCAAAATCAATGATCAACGAGCAAGGAAAGGATATTCACCTCGGCAATTAAGAGCCCTTGCGACAAAGCAAGGTATCATCATTGGGAGCCTCTGGACAAGAGCATCATAGGCATCCTCGTCCATAGATCTCTGAAGCCGGGGCTCGCCCAATCGTACTAAGGGCCCCGTCCTAGTTTGCAGAGGAATTCCTTTGAGCCGAGGAACGTTGATGGCCATGCTCTTGCGGCTGACTCGTCGGCTGCTCATGGTCTCAATATTTTGGATGGTTAGAGGAGGAGGAGGAGCATCAACATGGGGAGCCTCAACGTGGGAGCCCCACCAACATTAGCCTTCTTAGTTACGGGCTCCTCGGCACTCGAAGCTTGGGCTCTTTTGGAGCCGGATCTCCGAGCAACGAGGCGGCTTTCCTCGGCTCCGCCTCCTCGGCACCGGTAGAAAGGTCGGCCATGTCACCGGTTATGGGTTCAACTTGATCCTCGGATCTTTGCGTCCTCGGAATTAATCTCTGATGCACTTTAAGGGGTAGGGGCTTATCACCACTGGACACCGAGCACCAAGTTACGAGCATTGGCCTCGTCCTTCCTCTCCACTCCTTGAGAGCCAGACTTCTTGCTCGGCCTTTCTCTTCACTTTGATCGGCTCACGAGGACTTAGTCTCTCCATTGCAAGGGTGGCTTCTTCCTCGGTAGTCAAATCTGTAAAGACAAGGAAGAAATGGTCAAGTACGAGCAAGAAGATCCAAGGTCGAAGTACGAGCAAAATAATATGTAAAAATTACAAGTGTAAGATAAAAGTTTACGTCCAACAATGTTAGGTGCTCCAATACATTGGTCGCGGGGACGCTCATCGTGGCACCTAATACAGTCCTCGTGAAATACGAAGCCTGGATGTACCGTCCAATCATTGAAGCGACGACCTCTTTTAACATTTACAAGGAGCTACCCCGTCCTCGTTCCCCGGCATCAATCTGCTGGATATAGAAATGATCCGAGGATTCGACTTGCTTCCAATCCAGGACCCCTACCCTGGCAAACTCTTCTAGGCGTTTGATCAAAGCTTTGGTCCACTCATATTGTTGGACAGCGAAGGTAGATGTTGGGTCACCACAAGGAGACTGGAACTCCCAACCTTGGCGGCTCTCAACTCGGATGACATGATGATCCCGTGTACGGAACTTTACTAGACATGGGGAGGAGCAATTTTGGTTTCCTATTGGCACTCCTAATTACTACCGGCCATTGTTCCTTGATGACTTGGATAATGTAGAAATGACGGAAGGCTCCCATGGTCGGCTCATAGCCTAAACTACTAGAGGATGATGAAGCTAACCCGGCACCCTAGTGCCGTTGGCTCCTAGCATGGCCGGCGCCTTTACATCGTCCAAAAATTCGCGAGATGAAGGGGTCCAGAGGAAGACGAAGCCCCTGTTGGGCTGTTTATAATAGAAGTGGACATAATCTTGGTTGTAGTAGAAGTTCGTCTCCTCCTTCTCCGTCTTCGGCTCAATCTTGCCCATATAAGTTAACTTGTACTCATCCCGGTTCACCTTGTACTTGGAGTACAATTTTTCAATCATGGGATCCCCAGGCTTTGGTGCCCTCTCCACTTGCTTTCCTCGGCTACTGCTCCTCGGCCTCTTCTTCGGACGAGGCGGGCATCGGCTTGTGCACCTTCAACGAAGGCGTCAACTATACGAGTAGACGAGGAGGGCTCTCCTTCTCTTCCCGTCATATCTGCAGAAAGACGAGGAGACCAAATTATTTACCTCGTCAATGGCTGATTAAATGACGGGGAAGGAAGATTCCCTCCTCGTCATTCCATAAGGCCGAGGAAGGAAGATCTCCTTCCTCGTCATTTCATAAGGCCGAGGAGGGGCCGTACCTCTCGAGACGCTCACGCATTTCGCGATGGGAGGCGGGTAGAAACGATTCGATGTGCTCCACCATTTCAGCCCTATCCTCAAAAACTATGATGTTGGGAGAACCGGACTCAATCCTATCTATTCTTGTGGAGTGCAGGGTATTGAATGAATAAACGGGAGCGGCCGTAACCCCTCAACCGCTTGCTTATATCATCCAAGTTCGGCATCATCCATGGACCCCTCTCTCTACGATAAACCCTCAAATTTCGAGTATGATATCCATAACGGAATCGGGAGAATGGTCCCAAGATCGAGCCATTTCTAAGGGGAATCAAAAACGAAGGGGAGTTCATTCAATATTCCGTAAATTTCATATAAAATGCAAAGAGAATTAAAGAACTGAAGTTTTTAAAGTTTTTATCAAGAAAAGCTTCAACCTTCAACAATGGTGGTTCTTGGCATGGACAAAATCACTCCTAAACCTAGAAAGCATTTGGAACATGAAAAGAAGTTGTAAGAAAAGGAGAAATTTCATACTGAGTTTGCAAGAATGAATGGGATCAATGCGAAGAAGCGACTTCGGGCCTAGGAAAAATCAAGCTCGCGGGAGGCCAGGTTTGAAGGTTCTTTGTGATACTTTGAAATTTCTTTCGCCTTTGCTCTCGGTGCTTGGGGTTTGTAAAGAGTAAAATGAAAGGGGTTTTAGTTTTTATACCCCTCCAATCCGGGTCAACCGTGGGTAAAGCAAAGATCCAGGTCCGGAGTCCCAAGAATTAAATGCGAAATGATGGGTTGAGGCGTGACAAGACTGGGGGGCCCAGAATGGCAACCGTCATCATATGATGCGGCAGAGGACACGTGTCAAACTGTTCGTATTCCATATGCCGAGGACGAGCTAACTTTCTATTCGTCTAAGCCGAGCTAGAAAGTTGGGGGCGTGAACGGTATAAACCAGAGCTACGAACATGGGCTTGCTCAGAACACAGGCCCAACTATATTGGGCCATGGATATTATATATTCATTAAGTGTTAGGGCCGAGCATTATCTTCCTCGTATCTTGGGAACATTTTACTCTCACTTCAAATGTCGCCATTCTTGGGCCGGCTGTCTCAATTACCGAGGAGAGAAAAGTCCTTTGCTCTAAGATGTCACCACCGATGCAGGAAACAAAAGTATTCTCCCGGTATATTTTCATGTCGGCCATTTATCAAGTGACGAGGAAGCGAGGATCGTTCTCCTCGGCCCATTTACAAAGGCCGAGGAAAAACATTTACTTTCCTCGGCGTTAGGCTAACGATTACAATCCTTATTCAACAAGGATTATACAATCATTATCCAATCAGGATTATACTTATCAACATCAATTCAAGTCAAACAATGACTCCTCAACAAGATATAATTTTATTAGAGTTATATCTTATCTCTTTACAAGTTTATTCCGACATGGATTCTTTCAATCCAATCCTATAAATACAAGCCCCATGGCTCATCATTCGGTACGTTACTTTTTACATTGGAGAAACTCTGTCAATTTGATTTCTCTAATATCAACCGTAAACTTACTCTCACGCCGGAGGGCCTTTAGCCGGATCCGCCCCGGCTTAGTTTACGTGTTTTCTCTTATTTTCAGGCCTTGCTATCGCCGGAGCATTCGACGCTTGGATTTGGGCTGTTTTGACGATTTTGGCATCATCAGTTTTTATTATTTTTATACTCTTCCTACCCCACTCATTCTCTCTCCTACTTTACTTTTACACTCACAACATTCTCTCTCCTAACTATTCCTTCCACTCATTCTCTCTCATATTTAATTTTTCATACTCACAACATTTAACCTTTTTTTCATTCTTACTTTACTTTTCTTAATTTTTGCGCCGAGCTCATCATTTTGAGATACTTCAGCCAGCCGGGACGGAGGGAGTATGAATGATCACTTATTTAAAGAATTTTAAAGTACAAAAAATTGCAAAATTACTTGACTCAACAGTACGACCTGAACCATCACTTCTCATAATGAAATGACCTACCAAATTGGACCTTGGATTGTGCTCTTTAGGTGAATGCATTTAAGATAATATTATTATGATGGTACTATTTATACTTATTTCCTTGCTTTTTTTGGATGGGACCCTTTTAACATTTTGGGACCAAATTTTGTCACAAATACTTTCTCCGTCTCCCTATAAATAAGTTATAAATAGGTGAGATTGAAAAAAATACTCCCTCTAGCACACTACAATCTACACATTTTTTTTTTTTTGGTGAGTGTCCCGTTACAAACTAAATATTTATTAAAATGAAAATATTTATTATTTTTATATTAATGTGACTCACATGTAATACTTACAAAAATAATTTAATTATTATTTTCTAACTCACTTTTCATACTCAACGTCTACTTCTCTAAAAAAATTCTTAATTTTTTTATAAACAGTAACTAATACTCCCTCCGTCCCGCCCGAAAGGGCAAAGTTGGTGTCTTGCACGGGAATTAAGAAAAGTGATGTAGGAAAAAGAAAAAGTGTATAGTGAAATAAATGTTGTGAGTGAAAGGTGATATAGGAAAGAGAAAGTGAGGTAGAAAATAGTTAATGGATATTTATTGTGAGAGTATGATAAGTGGGTCCCACAAATAAAGAAGTAATAATAAACTTTCCATTTTTGGATAGTGCCCTTTCAAATGGGACGTCAAAAAAGGAAATTTGTGCCCTTTCGAACGGGACGGAGGAAGTAAGGTTGTAGTGAAACAGAAAGAGTATATAATTTTGAGAGCGAAATGAGTTAAGAAATAGTTAGTGAATTATTGTTGTTACTATCATAAGTGAATCATATTAAATAAATAAAAATTAACTACTTCCTCCGTTTCGTTCGAAAGGACACAAATTTTCTTTTTGGACGTTCCATTTGAAAGGGCATAACCCAAAAATGAAAAGTTTTTTATTACTTCTTTATTTGTGGGACCCACTTGTCATACTCTCACAATAAATACTCCCTCCGTCCCGGAGAAATGTGCACATTTTTGTGTGGCACGAGAATTAAGGAGAAAAGTGAAAAAGGTGATGTGTTGTGAGTATAGATGGTTGTATAGGAGAGAGCAAGTGGAGTAAGTGGGTAATGGTTGTGAGTAGAGACAAGTGGGTCCCATTTCTATTTTGGGAAAGTACAGATTATTGTGGAACGTCCAAAAGATGTCATTTTGCAGATTATCGTGGGACGGAGAGTGTATCCACTAACTTTTCTTTACCACACTTTCTCTTTCCTACGTCACCTTTTACTCACAATATTTATTTCACTATACACTTTTTCTTTTTTTTTACATTACTTTTCTTAATTTTCGTGTAAGACACAAATTTTGTCCTTTCGAACGAAATATCGAACGGACGGAGAAAATATAACGGATAATCTCACTTTTTATTATGAACTATTCAAAATATTAATATCACTCATTATCATTATAGAAGAACGGAAAGAGTATGCGACAATGGCAACCACCAAAAAATCAAAAATTGTTTCTACATAATTTGATTCTTTTCCCTCCCTCCCACATCTCATTAATCTATAAATATATAATAACAAACCTAACGGCCTTGGCCCAGTGGTACAATGGTGACTTCTCGAAAGGGAGGTCATCGGTTCGAGTCCCCCCAAGGAGATTTTTGGGTCTTAATTTCCTACCTTGGTTTCAGGGTCCTTAGGAGCCCCCCGGGGCACATCCGTGCAGTTAAGGAAGCGGCATTGCTGGGCTTGTATCCTCAGTGTGGGGAGTTCAAATTTTGGCAGGTGCAAAGCTGGAACAGCCATTTGGTGTTGTAAGAGTGATGTAAATGCCTCTTTGGCAGGAGCAGCTGGAGCAGCCATTTAGTGATGTAAGAGTGATGTAAATGCCTTGTAGGAGGGCTCCCTTGGGGCTCTGGAGTATAAAGAGTGCTGCTACCCTGGCTGCATAGGGCACATCCCGCGATTTACCTCCGCCAGCAAACTGAGGGGCCGATACCTGGTGGTCCAGGATTAGTCCTGAAGGCGGGAACACCGGTATCAAAAAAAAAAAAAAAAAAAATATAAATATATAATAACAAGGTTTTGGTAATTAAAGGAGTTTAGAGGGGTATTTTCGTCATTTCACTAGGTGCTGAAATTGCAAAAAAGTGGACTGAAACAACACGTGGATTGCACTGCAAGAAAAACAGGTTTTAGCGACGGAAAAATCCGTCACTAAAAGTCAAAAATTCGTCGCTAAAGGCATTTAGCGACGGATTAGCGACGGAAAAAATCTGTCGCTAAAACCCTTGTCGCTAAATATTAACGACAAATTTTTGGGCTGTCGTTAAATTAGCGACGGAAAATTCCGTCGCTAAAACTCAAAATCCGTCGCTAAATGTTGAAGAGGAACGACAAAATTAATGTATTTGGCGACATTAATAACGATGAATTTAACGACGGATATTTCCGTCGCTAAAATTTATTACATATTTTCCAAATTTTATTAATTTTTAAAAAAAATTTCAATATTTTTTATTTTTGATATATGAAATTACCGACGGATATTTCCGTCGCTAATTTGATATTTTTTATTAAAAAAATTATATAAATATATATATTTATATATATATATATATATATATATATATATATCTATATATATATATATATATATATATATATATATATATATATTTATATATATATATATATATATATATTAATATATTAGTATATTTTAAAATATATATATATATATATATATATATATTTATTCTCAAATCAATTCCTCAAAATTTTTTATTTTCAAATCAATCCCTCAACTTTTTTTATTCTCAAATCAGTCCCTTAATATTTTTTATTCTCAATTCAGTCCCTTAACGTTTTTTATTCTCAAATCAGTCACTTAACTTTGACATCTCACCCACTTCACTCCTCCATTGAAAAAACAAAAAACAACTCCAATTCTCTCTCTTAAAAAAAACTCAGTTTTATAAACTCTCTCTACACCACCACATAACCCCCATCAACCACAACAACACCACCACAAAATCACCACACAAACACTACCTCAAAAAACACTTCAAACACAAACTCAAGCATTCTTCAAACACTCATCCAAAACATTCTCAAAATCAAATCAAAAAGCCTTCCCTTGGAAGCAAAGGAAGCACACCCTCACCCACCTAAACTAGGTAAGAATCCTCTATGTAAGTAGTAAGAAATGTAAGTCTTTGCATGGCTTAGTTTGGGGTCTAGTCATTAGATGGCTCGATCCCCATTTTCTCTTGATGTAGTTCATGTTTAAGGCTTGTAATCTCCATGTAAATATGTTGTAAATGCTCAAACTCCTGATCCACCTTGTATATATATGTTGCATGTTCATTTCATGTTCATCTCCAAGCTTTAAATGAAGGTTTCAAGCATGCAAATGGAATTTCTTTCAAAGTGCTCACAATCTGTCCACTTCATGCTCTCTCATGATTATCTGAGATTTGGTCCACATTTGTTCATAAATAAACACTTGATAATGTTCATAACATGTTAGAGTACTTGCATACTCAGTTTCAAGGTCTAAATCCATGTTTAAATCATGTTTTGAAGCTTGTTTCCATGATCTATGTCTGCTGTCCAGTAGATTCTGTTGCTGACCACTTTGTCTTTCCATGCAATAAACA
This sequence comes from Adenophora triphylla var. japonica, assembly GCA_022495995.1. NCBI lineage: Eukaryota > Viridiplantae > Streptophyta > Magnoliopsida > Asterales > Campanulaceae > Adenophora > Adenophora triphylla. Next base: position 392,383 of record JAFEMH010001114.1, on the reverse strand, counting down.
TGGACTACACTTGATTTCTGGGTTTGAGTTATAGAACGAAATTTGTTCTTAACATGATAAGAAAAATACTGATGCCTTTTAAATAATTTTGTTACCTCAGGAAAGACCTTTTTCCATTTTTTTTATTCAAGTGCATGCTCTCAGAATTGAAGCTGTCCTGTTTCTGACATTAGATGTCAGAGGTGTTTTGATACCTTTAAACTTGTTTTCTAGACTTCAAACTTCCCAGGATTCATATTTGATGTGTGTTCTTCAACTTTCATGTTTTGAGTTTTCCAGGATTTGCATGTCTTCATAATGTAAATTTCGAATCAAAATGAGATGTGCTCTGTTTTCCTGTTCTGGGCAAATTTGACTTCTGTGTTCATGGCATGATTTCAGCTTCATGAATTAATCCATAAATCCTACAAATATTCATATGTGTTCTCTAACATGTTGGGAGTCAATCCCAAGTTTTGTTTCTGGATTTGGATTAGTTTTGGATAGGTACATTAACATGAGAATCTGCAGCAGTCCTTGAACCACAACATGTCTTGGCTTGGACATTCATTTATTCATGGGATTTGTCTCCCATCTTTTGTGTATAATTTGTATAGTTTGTACATAACCCCCTCTCCCCTTTACCTATTCTCTTTTTCTCAATGTGATTCAAACTATTTTCAAAACCAATCGGGAATCCACCCAAACTGATTCCCGGTTGCGATCAAATGAACATACCTAGATTAGGAGACTCCCGTGTACATAAACACATATGTTTTCAAAAGTTAGGGCATAAAAGGCATTTTGAAAAGGCAAATTAAAATCAAGCGTAGGCGGCGGGCATGCTAGAGACCGAAAGGGCGAGGAGGGTGCCTAACACCTTCCCTTCTCGTAACTTAGCCCCCGAACCCACTTCTTTTCAAAACAAAGGTTTTATCTTCATTTTTCCTAAAATAAAATGGGGTGGCGACTCTTCTGATTTTCAAAACTCAAAAGGGTAACCATTATGAGAAACCGAGTGCATTCGATGCACATTAGCACGAGGGAAACTCGCCGTTTTACGCGACGACGGAATTCGTCTCGAGCGCGGGCTCTCACAGTGGCGACTCTGCTGGGGATTTTTTCTAAGTGGGCTAGACTCAATTTTTGCATGCCATGCTTTACATGCTCTTTTGCCTCACATGTCGTAACATCTCTTTTTTAGGGGACGTTTATCCATTTTTGTGTACATATGTGGAAAAATATTCTTTGTAAATATTTGTTATACTTGCTTTCAAAAACATTTTTTTTCAAAATATAGATACCGCACACACGCGCACATTTTCAAACTTATATTCGATTGTTACCCTTCAAACCTTAGGGGGTGTAGCCCGATTGAGTGATGGGACCTATAAGCTCCCCGAATCGATACTCTCGGTTGACATTCCCGCCCCAAGGCGCGCCTAATTAGCCGTTGCCAAGGGTGTAAGCCACATGCGAGCCAACCTCCGAAAGCCACGAGTCCAATGTTTTTCAAAATGACACATCCCAGACTTCATGCCGGTTTTTGTCTAGCAATTTCCCTTCAATCCTATGAATTCCCAAAAGAAAGGTTATAATCGACCTCAATTGTGGATATCATGTGGAATTCCTGGATTGACTTGAAATTGTCAAGACCCTCACTTAGACCGTAACCGAATGGTGGATCCTCGAAAGAGTATAGGCCCTTCGCTAGGGGTTTGGACGGTGTAAGTGCTCCAATTTGAGCTTGTTAGTCTTTTCGTTAGAAAATTAACGAAAGTCATAACAATTACTAACATTCCTAACAATCCTAACTTTTCTAACAAAGTAAGGGTAAAATGGGCATTGCTATTTGAAGATAAACCAAAGAAGGAATCTCAAAAAGCAAAAGAATTGAGAAAATCCCGAAATAAAGAAAGTTTGGAAAACATTTTTAATTTGATATTTTTGAAAAATATTCCTTGTGCCCAAAGCCTGCAGCTGCATTTAATGAACAGTGCACGCTGCAGGTCCTGTCCGCGCGGACATCTTTGCTACTTTCAGAGGGCTATAAATTGAGCCCTCCAGTCACGAAAATAAAAAGGAACAACACCAATTGCACCGAACCTCTGGCGAAATATAGAGAGAAAACAGTGAGAATTCTTCAAGAATTGTCACCATTTTCTCTCCAATCTTTCCCAACTCACACTCATCCACTCACTCTCATATTTAAGCCTTAAACACTCATACACTCAAGCAAAAAAGCTCAAGAACACAAGGAAGATTGGTAAACCCTCCTTCTCCTAACCCTAAATCTCATCCATGCATGCATCTTCAAACTACAAAATGTAGTTCTTTCATCATTTTGCTTTAGATCTAAGAAGATTACCATGGAAGACCATCTCCATGGATGATCTTCTACAAAGATCAACATTGTCTTTCAAAGTTTTTCTTTCTTACTTGCAAAAACACCTTTTCAAAACCCTAAAAAACCATTTTCAAGCACTAAATCTTGATTTCAAAGGGTAAAATCCCCCTCCCCAAGCAAATGAAATGCTTAGTCCTAATGTACCCCAAGGATGGTTTGGTATAGTTGATTCACCACTAAAATGTCTAGTGATCACTAACCAAAACCTAGGGAAATGGGGACAAGCATGGATGCAAAACCCCCTTTAAAATCACATTTTCTCTCTTGAGAAGTTGCTGTCCAGTAGCAATTTCCTCAGACCTCAGTCCATGGTCTTAATTTTTGGACACAGATAAATGTGGAATTTGGTGTTGACTACAAAACACTTTTTGTAGCCAACATCCAGACCTTTCCATACATATTTTTACTTTATTTTTTGGGTGAGTAAAACTCTTCCTTTCAAATTTTCTTTCAGAGGCTAGTTCATCAGCTTCTGGAAATCCAGATCTCATATCTGAGATTTCCAGAAGGTTTTGACCCCTCAAATCTTCTCCAAAATGGAAAATTCCTTCGCACAAAGCTTGTTTAAGGAGTCTAGAGAAACTTTCATTTTCTGAGTATACCCAGATTATGAAGTTTTAGGACCCTTGAACACATTTCAAAATCAGGTGTCTGCTGCCTTTTTCATTCTGGCAGAAGTGACCTCTCAACTTCAAAAGGTTTTTTGAGTACCAAATCTCAAACCAAAAATTCTCCAAAAAATCATGGGATCAGTTCAAAGTCTTAAAAAGAGATCCCAATTTTTACTTTTCCCAGTTTCAAATTATTTTGGTCAAAACACACACAAACACACACACACTCACAACAAAAGGATTTTCAAATGTTTGGAAGACTCGTTTTGCGAGGCGCGTCGGGTGCACACTAACGTCCTTCCCGACGCGTAACATGACCTCCGAACCTAAATCTCTGATCTCGGGCTTTTTTCAAAGTTTTGGCCCTTAAAACAAAAATGGCGTGGCGACTCCGTATTAAAAAAAAAAATTTTGGCGACATCGTTACAGTGGCGACTCCGCTGGGGACGTACAAGTTTTATCTTAAAAAAAAAAATAAGAAAAACTTTTGAGGGTCAAACTTCCGTCTCAACATTTGAAAATCCTTTGTTTTGTGTGTGTTGACTTTTGCACGTTTTCGTGTTTGTTTTTGGCCGCCTCGGGAAAAGTCAAAATATTGACTGTCGGAAATAAAGTCCCTAATCATCGGAACTTATGTGCTTATGTGTTCATAAAATTTTCAAAAAAAAAAAATTCAAAAAAAAAAATCATGCATCATGTCTCTTAAGACACATATGAAAAATTTCTATTTTACTCAGAAAAAGAAGATAGACTGCTTGCACACTACGCGCACGTGGCCTTACACTGCACACTACGTCCTTAACCCGGGGAAATCCTTGTCGCGGTCCGTTTGGTCTTATTACGCCTCTCGGATGAGCACAGGACTACCCAAACATCCCATGGAGCCTCGTGTCGACCATGCACTTGTCTATGACACACTTTGTCCGAGACCCGGTTGGTTTTTAGTCTGGTCTGTGTCATGCCCTGTCTGTGTATAGACCTTTCCTTTCAAGCCTTTGTCGGCATACCGACTCAATATCTTTCGGGTCCCTAATCAGTCGAAGCTCGCGGTTTTCCGCCGCGGACTTTGACCAAGATATTGACCGGCGCCTTGACTTCGGCTTCGGCGGCACAAATTATACACCGACTCCCAGCATGACACTGAGTCATCAAGGACTAACGGTTATTCCATGCCTAATTACGGCTTAACTGACGACAAGTCAAGATCAATTGCGGACATTTATCAGTCCAAATCATGCCGACCTTTTGTCGAGCCCTCGGACACGATCTTGATTTTGACGTCAGCTTTGTCCGTAATTTACATCGAATGCTCGTTAAGACTCGATTACCCGCCAGACTTTAGGATCGTTTTTCTTTCGGTCGGTGGGACCCGCTTGCCCTATAGGACCCTCGCCCGGGGCTGTCCACCCTGGGAAGTCGAAATACAGGTGGAATACGAGGGGCTTATAGACGTAGTGACGGGGCCCACTGATCCAGGAATCAGAGTAGTAAAAGAAAAAGAAGAGCAATCTTTTCCAACCGATTAGGTTAATAAAACGTGTTTTAAGTAAACATGAACAAATAACTGCATGTTGCATGAGCCTTGAGCCCAAACACCTACCCTCCTTCAAATCCCACCATCTGAACCCTCGTGTCTTTCCCCGCGGACTCCGCACAAAGCTTGGTTTCGGGCACCGGGTCACCGTTTGATCAGTTGGGAAGAGTCAAGTGCATCGTCAACTTCACCGTTTGCTCCGACTCCGGGTTTCAGAATGTCTGTATCAGCCGGTAATGATGGGGACAACGTCACTCCGCCTCCCGGGACCCCTCAGACAGACAAGTATTGGATCCAGTTGGTAGAGCAGATGAGACTTCGACATGAGGCTCAAGTTAATGACCTTCTGGGGGTTGTCGCAAGTCATGGTTTGACTGTCAGTCTCAATTCTGACGGCACTTTTACCGCGAAGAAGAAAGAAAGTTCTCCTCCTCTTCCTAATGGTCCCGGATACATCAAGATGCTACCCCAAGATTCCTATGTCTCCACCGCCGGGACTCCTGCCCGTCGACTTACAGGGCAACTGGCCCCCAAACAGCAGTCCAAAAGGCCACCATTCCAACAGCAGTCAGGGACGAGTGAGTTCAGCATACCGTCAGTTGTCCCCTCTCAAAGTGATGATCCCTCAAATATCAGCCTAGGGGATGAAGATCAGGAAACGGTTGAGGAAATATGGTCAGCTATCAAAGCCTTGGAGGAACGCCAGAATAGACAGCAAGCCTGGATTGAAGAGGCCACACGCCACTTCGGGACATTAACAATCTCCCAACTGACTGGGGCTACCTTAAAGGACAAGCATGTACCTGCCCCCATGGATCTAAATACCTCTCACTATCCGGCAGAGTCCAACCATCCCCTTTCAGATGAGCTCAACAGCCGATCTCCCCGGACCGGTTCAACTCAAAGTCATTCCGACAACGCTCAACCTGAGGTCCCAAATCCACCACCAGTCGTGGAACACATTTGGTGGGACATCTGTGACTGTCCCGACTGTCTTGAAAGGGACTACCAGGACTGGATACACGAGGACCGTCCTCCTAAGAAGAAGAAAACCTCCTCCCAGCAGAAATTGAAAGAGAGGTTCGAGGCCGGTGATACCAATGTGGGTACGCTCGGGGAGTCATCCGGAGGATTCGATTACTACGTGCTCTACTCTAGCCAGTCTTCCCTAGAGCAAACAGGAATGGAAAAGCCGAAAATTTCTGCCGGCAATGGAATTCAGGCATTGGGGCACCAGAATGCTGCAAATCAGGGTGATGTCACTGCCAATCAGAAGTCCAACCCCCTGCGGGGTCAGCCCAAGTTCAGTTTGTCCAGCTCCCGGGAGCACACCGGCAAAGAAAGGCCAACGCCAGTCTGGCGCTCACACTCAATTAACGTGCTGGCTAGGGACGGCAACCGCCACAAACGACCTCAACACAACCCCGGAGCTTCATCAAAGGTTCTACCTCGTAAGAAAAAGGCGCGAGGTGTCTGGCCCGATGACTCTCTTTCTCTAGACAGAGACCAAATCTATGATCCTCGGATGTATGGAAGCATGATCACCTTCTGCAATGAAGACCTACCGAGGGATGTATCCAAGCACAATGAAGCCTTGTACATCACCATTCGGCTCAACACCATATCACTCCCTGGGGTATTAGTGGACAATGGATCATCGGTAAACGTCCTTCCCCTCAGCATGATGAGGGCCCTTCGCATAAATGAAAGGCATATGATCCCGTCTACCCGGACTGTCAAAGCTTACGACTGCTCGTCCCGTCCTATTCTGGGGACAGTAACTCTGGAACTCTGGTTTGAAACCCAAATGGTGCCAGCAAAATTCCATGTAATGGACGTCCCAGCCGAATTCACAGCTCTATTGGGACGTCCGTGGTTACATCACATGAAAGCCATAGCCTCCACCCTCCACCAATGTGTCAAATTTATCAACCGGCAGGGAGACCTGGAAGTCATAAGAGGTGACAGTTTCCTCATAGGGAACGAAGCTGAGACGATAGCCGAGAATGCCCACAGCCAAACACCGGGGCTACATCCTTCAAGAAGCAAGGCTCATCAGAATCTTTTGGAATCCGGCGACGCCAACTACGTCAACACACTCAAGCGAGCAGAGTCCGAAGAAGTTCGATTCATCAAATTTAATTGTCACTTTCAACACTTGGAGGCATACTGGAAGGAAACGTTGAACACCGCCATGATACAGGCACACAAATCTCCAGTCCCCAATCACAGCTTTGTCACTATTCTGCAAACCCACTCTCTGACCCTGCCGAGTCAAGAGATGTTCATGATAAAGATCGACAAGCATCGACATACTCATCTCGAATCCATGAACGTCGTATGGGACGTCCTCCTTGCTGAACTACCCACTGTTCCTTTCCTCTCGAGTATGAGACATGAGATATTTCTAGCAGCAGAGCATCAAGGCGCAATACGTCCTCGCATTTGGATTGAGCGATCGGACGGTGATGAACCCTCCAGAATGGATGAAGCAGCATATCTGGAGGAAGATCCTTACATCTTCATGCTCGGTTTCCAAGAGTCGGACCTGATTGATTCGGACTCAGACAAAGAGGTGATAGCAATGCCTGGAGAAGGAGAACAGAAAAGAGACAAAGTCATGAGGCCACTGACAGCGATGCCGCTAAAAAATTGGGAAACTCTCTCAGGCCCGTCCGCGACCAAGGAGGAAATGATCACCAAACTTGGATTGGTCCCCCGTCCCTTTGTGTCAACCTTTGAAAAGTCCTCCGAGTCTCTCATTGTCGAGTTCGAGTCCCTCGAGTCGTCCGATGGCCTTACGCCTGAAGACTACGAGTCTGTAGCGAACGTTGTATTCCCTGTCGTCTTCAATGAAATGATGAACCTTTCTGAGTATCCCTTAATTGCCACTTTAACTAATGATAAATTAACTAATAACTTAAGAACAGTTAATGATGATTCACTAGATGAAGAAGCAGACACATTAAACGAACAATATATCAAAGAAATCTTTAAGCAGGTTGTCCGGAAAGAGGAAAATCGAGCCCAAGCTGCCGAAGAGATTTTGACGAGTGTGAATTTGGGAACGGCGGAAGAGCCTAAAGAGACGCAGATTGGTAGTTTCTTCGAAGGAACCGAAAGGGACGCCCTAATTGAGCTGCTAAAAGAATACGTGGATGTGTTTGCATGGTCCTACAGAGATATGCCAGGCCTCGACCCTTCCATAGTCGAACACCGGATACCGCTTGACCCGGAAGTCAAGCCAGTAAAGCAGAAGCTAAGAAGAATCAAGCCAGAATGGTCCCTACAAGTGAAAGAGGAGATAGAAAAGATGCTCAGAGCAGGTTTCATCAGGGTCATTGAATACCCAACATGGCTATCCAACATAGTAACAGTGACCAAAGCCAATGGAAAGATCTGATGCTGCGTAGACTTCAGAGATCTGAACAAAGCTAGTCCAAAGGACGATTTCCCTTTGCCAAACATCGACATCCTGGTAGATTCCACGGCCAACCATGAGGTTAAGTCCTTCGTCGACGGTTTTGCCGGTTACAACCAAATCAAAATGGCAGAAGAAGATCAAGCCAAAACAGCCTTCACAACCCCTTAGGGCACATACTGCTATACAGTCATGCCATTCGGGCTAAAGAATGCCGGGGCTACATATCAGAGGGCAGCTACAGCCCTATTCCACGACATGATCCACAAAGAAATTGAGGTCTACGTGGACGACATGATAGTACACTCCAGAGGATCAGATGGCCAGCATTTTGTTGATCTGAGAAAATTCTTCGGCCGCCTCCGAGACCATAGTATGAGACTGAATCCAGCCAAATGCACCTTCGGTGTAAGACGAGGCAAGGTGCTAGGATACATGGTGACAGAGCGGGGAATTGAAGTAGACCCCCAGAAAATCAAAGCCATAGTTGAAATGAAGCCACCCCGGACATTGACAGAAGTAAAATCCTTCATGGGAAGACTGCAATACATCAGCCGCTTTGTAAATCAGCTGACCTCGATCTGCGAGCCGATCTTCAAGTTGATGAAGAAAAGTGCCTACACAGAATGGACTCCAGAATGCCAGCTAGCCTTCGAACAGATCAAGGCGTACCTTGTGAATCCCCCGATTCTTTGCCCACCACATCAGCAGAAGCCACTATTGCTATATCTAACTGTCACGGATACAGCAATTGGGGCTATGCTAGCTCAAGAAAAGAAAGATTCCAAGGTCGAAAACGCCATCTATTTCGTGAGCAGAAAACTTCAAGGGAGTGAACTCAATTACTCTGCTTGTGAGAAGACTTGCGCGGGCCTGGTCTGGGTAGTGGGAAAGTTGAAGCACTACATGCAGTCTCACCCGATACACCTCGTCTCAAGGATAGACCCCATCAAATATCTGTTCGACAAGCCTTCCATCTCCATGAGGTTGGCAAAATGGTCATTCTTCTTGGCTGAATACGACATCACTTATGTATCAAGGAAATCCGTAAAAGGGCGAATCATGGCAGAACAGTTGGCCGATTTCCCAAGTGATGAGCCCCGAGGACCTGAGCCCCAATTTCCTGATGACGGGATCTTTGCCCTAGAAGGAGAAAATCGCTGGCAGCTTTTCTTCGACGGAGCGTCAAACAAGAGGGGAAACGGAATAGGAATGCTTCTGGTCGATCCTACTGACGAGCACACCCCCATAGCGGTAAGACTGAACTTTGAGGTGACCAACAATGCCGCTGAATACGAGGCTTGCATAGCCGGATTAGAGGCTGCCCTTGAGAGAAATATCAAAGAATTGGAAGTATACGGTGATTCTGCCCTCATCATCAACCAGGTCTCTAACAAGTGGAAGACCGTGGATCCGGGTTTGCAGAAGTATCACACTTACATGGAAGAGCTAGTGACCCAATTCAAAGAAATCAGCTTCCATTACCTGCCCAGAGACCGAAACAGGTTCGCAGATGCTCTGGCCACACTAGCCTCTCTTGTCGAAATACCTGAAGGAAAGTCTGTCAAACCATTCAGAGTTGGGAGAAGAGAAAACCCCGCCTATTGCTTCGAAATTGAAGCGGAAGCCGAACTGATCGATGATCCCTGGTATACCCAGATCTATCAATACTTAAAGAATGGAGAGGTCTCTTTCAAAAATGAAGATGGCGAATATAAGGAAGGCATCACAGCAAAAAGCCTCTCAGCCTTGAGGCGACTCGCCTCCCACTATGTCCTTTTGGGGAACATGCTCTACAAGAAGCGTTATCAAGGCCCCCTCCTGCGATGCATCGGCAAACAGGAGGCTGCGGAACTCATGAAAGAAATACATGGCGGTACCTGTGGCCCCCACATGAATGCTCGGGCCCTAATGCAAATCATACTGAGAATGGGGTACTTTTGGATCTCCATGGAAACTGACTGCATCCAATTTGTCAAAAGCTGCGATAAATGCCAGCGGTACTCAAATCTGAATCACTTGCCTCCTCATGAGTTATACTGCATGACAACCCCTTGGCCTTTCGTTACTTGGGGAATTGATGTCATAGGCAAAATCACACCATCAGGCAGCAACGGCCACGAGTTCGTCCTGGTAGCAGTGGATTATTTCACCAAGTGGGTCGAAGCCAAATCCTACAAAGTCCTCAACTCAAGAAAAGTAGCCCTCTTCATCAAATAAAACATCATATGCCGATACGGGTTGCCGGCCGAGATCATCTCCGATAACGGATCCCACTTCGAGGGAGAATGCGAAAGACTGCTGGCGGAATTCAGAATAACCCGTCACAAATCATCTCCCTACAGGCCCCAAACCAACGGAGCCGTGGAAGCAGCAAACAAGACTCTGGAAAACATCATCCGAAAAACGGCCGTCCAAGGCAGAGATTGGCCCGAGAAGCTACACCTGGCACTCTGGGGCTACAGAACATCAGTCAGAACTGCAACAGGGGAAACACCGTTTGCCCTCACCTACGGAATGGAAGCCGTGCTCCCAATCGAGTTGGAAATCCCCTCACTCCGTGTGCTGCTCGAAAGCCAAATCAACGAAGTCGAATGGCTCCAAAGTCGCCATGATGAACTGGCCCTGCTAGATGAACGCCGATTAAAGGCCATGGAACACATCCGAGCCTACCAAGGGAGAATGGCCAGAGCCTTCAACAAGAAAGTAAAACATCGGGAAATCCGAGAAGGCGATCTCGTTTTGAAAGAAAAACCCCCAGTCCGCATCAACCCGCTTGGAAAATGGGAGCACATGCAGGTCGGACCATATGTCGTCCGAGAAGATCTTCCCGGAGGAGCCATGCAGCTCGCAGACCTCGACGGGAATCCTTTTGTACACCCAGTGAATGGTGACAAGCTGCGCAGATATTACGCGTAAAAAAAAAAAAAAAGTCAAAAAAAAAAAAAAAAAACAAAAAAAGCAAAAAAAAAAAAAAGTGCTAAAAGAGTAATACCCAACCAGGTTGAAAAACCCGAAAAGGACGACCTAGGTAAAAGACGGGGTTGCACTAAAAAAAAAAAAAAAAAAAAAAAAACGAAAAAAAAAACAAACAAAAAAAAAAAACAAAAAGAGTTCACCAGCTTGAACTACGAAGACCTGAGCTTCTCAAAATGAGGGGAACGTAGGCAGCCGGAAACGGTTCGGTCTAAAAAACAAATAAAAGACATACTTTGTCATCAATAAATCGATCAGACCATGAAAGCGTCTCGAAAAACTCTAAAGCAATTCACAATATTCATTACAAGTTAAAAACTCTTTGATGAGTCTAAGCCCGGTTCATTCCTACAACTGGCAACTTGCTAAAAGAAACTAAGATACATAATCAAACTAATGTGTCTGCTAAGACAAGAAAGGGATACTCGGAAAACTCAGAGTCACTCCAAGCCGCTTGTACTGGCATCCCCTCTCTTCTTCCCCCTTCGAGTCTTCTTCTTCTGAACAGGAAAGATGTCGGTATTCCGCCTACCAAGCTCCGGTATAGGGACGGGGTCTATCAAACCAGCATCTGTCAGGGCCTTAGTAGCCCTAGCGTCATCTCTCATCTCCTGTAGCCGAGCCGGTAGCATAGGAGTCCTCCTCTCCTGTCTCTTGACATAAGCCTCGTAGTCGGTCACAGCGTCCCCACTTCTATCATAAGGATTGGCCCTCGCCTCGGCCCTCCTCCTCTCTGAAACCGTCAGGTCCTCCGCACCCACAATGGCCTCACGCCGTCTCAAAATAGCCACCTGAGTCTCCCCCAAGTGTCTCTCGTACCAATCCAAGTACCAAGTGGTCAGGAACACCGGTCTTGGACGCCTGAGGATAACCCGTAGAGGAAAGGCATCATACCTCCATGCTCGGGACAGAAATGAAAACACCGAAGGGTCATCCATGAAAAAAGAAGCCACCACCCTGGTGGCTATATCACCAAAGTCCTCCAAAGGAACCTGCTCCAAGCCGAACTGTCTCAGAACCAGAGCCGGAATGTAGAAGCTGGACTGAGAAAGCCCCGGAAGCATGACCACATGGGACCCGTCCTGGAGCACTCTGCGAGTCTCCACCCGCCAATGAGGCACCGACCATCTGATATTTTCAGTCTGGCGACCCGCCATCCAACGCTCCCATGAGCCCTGATCATCAAAATCCACATCAACACCTCTCCTGGCAAAGGTCCAAGGTCTGATCATATCAGAGGTTTCCCGAAGAACCCCCAGACGCTCCATGAGCCACATAGTCAAAAGAAACGGGCTGCCCCCGTGCATATACCGCCTCCCAGTAGCCAATCTGCCGAGAGCATGAAAGGTCTCTCCCAAAATCAAAGGAACGACATCTCTGCCCAGGCGACAGTGAACAACAACATCTAGCAGAGATCGATGACAGATCCCAAAAGAATAGACCATGAACAGGGTGCCAAACATGCAAAGTGCAAAAGCATCCCAATAGGCATCATCCAAGCCTAGGCCCCTAAATCTGTCGGGAAGACCGGAAATATCGAAATGATCGGGACCGCGGATCATACCTCGTGCTTCCTCCGGGGAAAGATGAAGGAGGTTGCACAACTTGTCAACAAAAGAAGCTCCTCCGGGCAAAGGAACCGCTATCTCTTCCACCTCCGGACCACCAAGCAAGGCCCGAAATTCCTCGACGGTCGGGACCATTTCATTGTAAGAAAGGCAAAAGACATGCCTTCTAGTGTCCCAAAATGAGGAAGAAGCCCTCAAAAGACCGTAATCCGGAATCAACTCCTTGAGAGACCATAAACACTTCACCTTATACCGTTCTTCAAAGAATGACCTCCTCTCATGCATGATCTCCCGAGACCAATCCTTGAATTTGTTGAAAAATGACATTTGGGATTCTTGGGACAATTTTGATGGAGCTTTTCTAAGGTTTTCCATGTTTCTTCTCTCTTTCTCCCCGAAAATGGCTATTTGGACTGGAGGTTGAAGAAGATATTTGAATTTGAAATAATGCAAGACCGAATCTGAAGCAAAATCAAAGGACAGTGTCAGATTCCTGTCCAGTCCGCGCGGACATGTTTGTTCCCCATCAGGAAAATCTGCAACAGTCCAAGCTGCTACACCAAAAGAGGAATATTCTGTCCCGGTTGCTCGAAACCTGTGCCAAAAACCACCCCAAACCAAAAAACAAAGGCTCATGCAACATTGCATTCATACTGCATTGCATTAATAAAATTCTAAATTATTACATTCCAAGAAAAAGAGAGTGTGCAAAAAAAAAAAATAATAGGTAACAATAATCCTAAATTATTACATCCAAATGTGCATAAGCAGTACAAGTCTCAAAGAAAAAAAAAATCCCAAAAGATAATCAATCAGGATCCCCAGCGCCCGACGTCTGCCCTCGGTCCCTCTTGCGGCTTGGGCCCGCCTCATCAGGAGCCCTGAAAGTCTCGGGCTCAGAACCGTCCTCGTCTGCGGAGAAAGGCTCGTCGTGACCGACCGGTACGCTCTGATAGGGCAAGCCAAGATCTGCGAAGAAATCATATCCAAAAGTGAAGGCGTCAGACTCCTGAACGTACGGAGACGACCCACCATGCCGCCAGACGTGTCCCTGCCCGTACGGATCCCCGAGAATTACGTGATCTGAAGGCAGTGCCGCGCGAGGATCAATGAGAGGAGAAAGAGGGGTCTCAGAAGAAGTCTCCGATGGAATAGGGGAAGCCTCCCGTCTGACAGGCGCCGGCCGTGGTCGTCTAGCTCTAGCCTGAGGTGCCCCGCAAGCAACCATCCTCCGTATAAATCTCTTAGCCCCGATCACTTGCTTCGTCAGCTTCTCGACGACCACCTCCGTGAACTGCACAAAAGCAAAAGCGTCAAGAAAAGAAATGATGCTGAAGCGAAAGAAAGAAAGGAAGAGGCAGAAACGTAAAAAGCCATACCTTCATACCCGGACGAGGCCGGAAAGCCCGTGGAAGCCGCTCAGGCTGAGGAATCTCCACCCTCAATCTAATCCCATCCTGGACGTATGAGAAGTTCGTCCGAGGGTATCTCGGGACCCCTAACCCCTCTCTACCAAGAGCCTGGGGCGTCCTCAGCCTCCTCAAGACGAATGTCGCATATGGCTCAATCGCCACAAAATCCGAGAAGTGCTGGCCGGCACGGTAATCATCCCAGGTCACGGACCGATCACTCGGGTGCATCATATCGGCAGGAGGCTCCATCGGTGTCCGCAAAGGCGAATTCATGCCATGTTGGCGCGTCACCCTCTCTCCCAGGTAATAGACGTCACAAGTCAGACCCTCGAATCCTCCATTGCCTTGTCCAAATCTCAGCGCCCTTCAGCTGCGCCACCTTAAAGCGATCCCAGGGATAGAAAATCATCCCCTCATCTGTCTCAGCCCTCACCAAAGGAAGGCAATCCGCATATCTGAGAGTAGTACGCCCCCTAGAGCCTATCTTCTCCTGAGCATTCTTCGACCAGGAGCGCATGGCCGGGTACGCCCCGACGTACTCCTCCGGCTGCCGCCACAGTGTGACCTGAAAAAACTCCAGAGCCCATACCTGCGAAAGGTAAAGATCAAATCAATCCAGTACAAAAGACGAGTGTGTGCTCAAGAATAAAGGGAAAGCAAAAAGAAAGCTTATACCTCCAGAGCAAACTCGAAGCAGTACAAGGAGCTCACAGCCTTCCGGCTGTATCTATCAAGAGCGAAGTACAGCTCAGCCAGCCCGGCCTCTCCCCAGGAAATATCTCCAACCGTCTCCATATCCTCCAAGGACCTCAGCAAGGCAAAGACTGCCGTCCCCTCAGCGTGTCCAAAAAGCGTGCTCGAGAAAGCAAACCACAAGAAGGCCCTAGCAATCTGCTCGGCGCTAACCCTATCCTCCTCAGCCTCGTAGCTCGCGATGCTCTCCACAATCTTCCCGCAAACCACGGCATACTCCATCCCCATCCCCTTTTTGGGAATAGGGGAAAATCCCAGAAGCTCCTGCAGGTCCGCGTCACTGTAGCCATCTCTCCACTCAATGCTGCGTCCATTGAAGGACAGACCTGTGATCGCAGCATAATCAGAAGGCGTAACCGTCGCCTCGCCCCAGAAGAAGTGGAACGTGTGGGTCACATCCCACCAATGCTGTGCCAAAGCAAACATCAAGCCCTTGCTCTTAGGGAACTTGACCAGTCCCCTCAAGCACTCCACGAACTCCCAAAGCCCGGTCTCAACAACAATCTGTCTCGGACTCGGCAAATCTCCTCGGCCCGCATCCGGAAGCCGATCCCATAGGTCAACTACGGACTCCACTGATCCTCGAGTCTTCATCTTGTTCAGTTGCTCTGTCACGAAACGATTTCTGCCCTGCGATAAAAAAAAAAGAGAGAGAAAATGTCAAAAAAAAAATTTTTTGCATTTGCATTTGCATAAAAAAAAAGAGAGCATATACATGCATCATGCATCATAAAATTTCAAAAAAAAATTCGACAGCATAACGGCATGCAATGGACATAGCCCCATTTTTCTCACACAAAAGAAAACAACTTTCAGCAAATCCCAATCAACATTCAAAAAAAAAAAATTCATACAAAGAATCAACGGAAGTAAAAACTCCGTCCCATTTTCAAAAAATGCATACATGCATCATCTAAAAAAAATCTTACATTCAATCAACGGGAGGAAAAATCCGCCCCACTTTTCAAAAAAAAAAAAATCCTACACATACATATATCTCATATTGGCAAAATGCCCATTCTTTCCAAACAAAATGCATGCATTGCATCATTCAAATATTCAATTTCAAAAAAAAAAAATCATCATCACAATTTTCGAATGCAATTTTCGGATACAAAAAAAATGTGGCAAAAATGCCAATTCTTTTCTCAAGCAAAATGCACATTTTGAGTTACCCATATACTCATTACAACATGCATAGCATCAAAATCAAAATCCAAGGCCAAGAACATGGTCATTTTCGAAATTATCAAAAAAAAAAAAAAATCAAATCACCCAAAAATCAATGTCAAGCAAAAATCAACAAAGGGATCAAAAGGGTTTCAAAGTATACCGTTTCGAGATGCGGATCCGAAGCCCAATGTTGCCAAGCATCGGGGTAATGCTCCTCCGCTACCGATTGCGAAAGATTGTAATGCCTCCTCATTCGGACGAGCTCCAATCGCCTCTCCGCTACCGGGCCACGTCCTTGGCCTTGAAAAACACCTTCCCCGTGTTCCATTGCTCGAAAATCGAAGAAAATCGGAAGATTTCGAAGCTTTTTTGCCCAACAATGGCGGTTTTTTTACGCTTTCTCTCCCTCTGCTCTCGAAGATTTGAAAAAACTGAATGGGGAAGAGGAAGGGCGTTGGCCCTCATTAATACCCCTAATTTTCAAACCCACTCCGCGCGGACAGGACTGTCAGGGTCAAAATGACCCTTTTGCCCTTCAAAAATCCGGGACTCTGCAATTCAGTCCCCAACTTGACAAAGTTAACCAAAGTTAACCCAAGTCATCCCCCTTTCAAGGAAAATTATTCCCGGCAGTTAAACGTAAGACCGAGTACCCCGAGAAAGATAACGAGATCCCGTATCTTTCATCCCCGGCAGTTAAACGTAAGACCGAGTGCCCCGAGAAAGATAACGAGATCCCGTATCTTTCATCAAATCCTTCCCGGCAGTTAAACGTAAGACCGAGTGCCCCGAGAAAGATAACGGAATCCCGTATCTTTCATCAAAATCATTCCCGGCCGTTAAACGTAAGACCGAGTGCCCCGAGAAAGATAACGGATCCCGTATCTTTCATCAAAATCATTCCCGGCAGTAAAACGTAAGACCGAGTGCCCCAAGAAAGATAACGGATCCCGTATCTTTCATCAAAATCATCCCCGGCAGTAAAACGTAAGACCGAGTGCCCCGAGAAAGATAACGGAATCCCGTATCTTTCATCAAAATCGCCCCGGCAGTTAAACGTAAGACCGAGTGCCCCGAGAAAGATAACGAGATCCCGTATCTTTCATCAAAATCCTTCCCGGCAGTAAAACGTAAGACCGAGTACCCCGAGAAAGATAACGAGATCCCGTATCTTTCATCAAATTATGCCCGGCAGTTAAACGTAAGACCGAGTGCCCCGAGAAAGATAACGAGATCCCGTATCTTTCATCAAAATCCTTCCCGGCAGTTAAACGTAAGACCGAGTGCCCCGAGAAAGATAACGAGATCCCGTATCTTTCATCAAATTATGCCCGGCAGTTAAACGTAAGACCGAGTGCCCCGAGAAAACGAGATCCCGTATCTTTCATCAAAATTATGCCCGGCAGTTAAACGTAAGACCGAGTGCCCCGAGAAAGATAACGAGATCCCGTATCTTTCATCAAAATCCTTCCCGGCAGTAAAACGTAAGACCGAGTACCCCGAGAAAGATAACGAGATCCCGTATCTTTCATCAAAATCCTTCTCGGCAGTAAAACGTAAGACCGAGTGCCCCGAGAAAGATAACGAGATCCCGTATCTTTCATCAAAATCCTTCCCGGCAGTTAAACGTAAGACCGAGTGCCCCGAGAAAGATAACGAGATCTCGTATCTTTCATCAAAATCATTCATGGCAGTAAAACGTAAGACCGATTTTCCCGACGAATACGTCCGATTTTCCCCAGCAAGGCTAACGAAATCCCCAGCGAAGTCAACGGAATCCCGAAAGCCAACGAAATCTCGAGTAGATTTCGAACTACGACCGGCTTGATTCCCACTAGGGATACGTAGGTAGCCTATCATTAGGTCCAACCACTCGACCAAAACGGTCATCCTTCGGCAGCAGACATAAGACCGAAGTCCATCTATCCCAAATCATCAAGTTTCGAGGCACCTAAAATGCCATCTCCAAGGTTCGAGGCACCTAAAACGCCATCTCCAAGGTTCGAGGCACCTAAAACGCCATCCCCAAGGTTCGAGGCACCTAAAACGCCATCTCCAAGGTTCGAGGCACCTAAAACACCATCTCCAAGGTTCGAGGCACCTAAAACGCCATCACAAACAACACCAGGAAAGCGATAAATCGCAACTATCCCCAGCAGAGCGGATAGCCATCCGACCAAAATGGCCATTCCTATCCCCACAGAACGGATAGCCCTCCGATCAAAATGATCATCTCTTATCCCTGCAGAAGTTTCTCTCCAAAGAATCGACTGCAGGACTCGCTCATCAGGTTCGAGGCACCTAAAACGCAATCATTCCCCGGGTCAAAGACCCGAACTACGGCCGGCTTGATTCCCACTCGGGATACGTAGGTAGCCTATCATTAGGTTCAGCCACTCGATCACTTGATCATCCTGCCAAATATGGAGCCTTACTCTTATCGACGACCCCGCTTCCTTCGAAAGCGCCGTCGCCGAGGGGCTACTGTAAGTGCTCCAATTTGAGCTTGTTAGTCTTTTCGTTAGAAAATTAACGAAAGTCATAACAATTACTAACATTCCTAACAATCCTAACTTTTCTAACAAAGTAAGGGTAAAATGGGCATTGCTATTTGAAGATAAACCAAAGAAGGAATCTCAAAAAGCAAAAGAATTGAGAAAATCCCGAAACAGCAAGTTGAAAAACATTTTCTGTTGATATTTTTGAAAAATATTCCTTGTGCCCAAAGCCTGCAGCTGCATTTAATGAACAGTGCACGCTCCAGGTCCTGTCCGCGCGGACATCTTTGCTACTTTCAGAGGGCTATAAATTGAGCCCTCCAGTCACGAAAATAAAAAGGAACAACACCACCGAACCTCCGGCGAAATATAGAGAGAAAACAGTGAGAATTCTTCAAGAATTGTCACCATTTTCTCTCCAATCTTTCCCAACTCACACTCATCCACTCACTCTCATATTTAAGCCTTAAACACTCATACACTCAAGCAAAAAAGCTCAAGAACACAAGGAAGATTGGTAAACCCTCCTTCTCCTAACCCTAAATCTCATCCATGCATGCATCTTCAAACTACAAAATGTAGTTCTTTCATCATTTTGCTTTAGATCTAAGAAGATCACCATGGAAGACCATCTCCATGGATGATCTTCTACAAAGATCAACATTGTCTTTCAAAGTTTTTCTTGCTTACTTGCAAAAACACCTTTTCAAAACCCTAAAAAACCATTTTCAAGCACTAAATCTTGATTTCAAAGGGTAAAATCCCCCTCCCCAAGCAAATGAAATGCTTAGTCCTAATGTACCCCAAGGATGGTTTGGTATAGTTGATTCACCACTAAAATGTATAGTGATCACTAACCAAAACCTAGGGAAATGGGGACAAGCATGGATGCAAAACCCCCTTTTTAAATCACATTTTCTCTCTTGAGAAGTTGCTGTCCAGTAGCAATTTCCTCAGACCTCAGTCCATGGTCTTAATTTTTGGACACAGATAAATGTGGAATTTGGTGTTGACTACAAAACACTTTTTGTAGCCAACATCCATACCTTTCCATACATATTTTTACTTTATTTTTTGGGTGAGTAAAACTCCTCCTTTCAAATTTTCTTTCAGAGGCTAGTTCATCAGCTTCTGGAAATCCAGATCTCATATCTGAGATTTCCAGAAGGTTTTGACCCCTCAAATCTTCTCCAAAATGGAAAATTACTTCGTACAAAGCTTATTTAAGGAGTCTAGAGAAACTTTCATTTTCTGAGTTTACCCAGATTATGAATTTTTAGGACCCTTGAACACATTTCAAAATCAGGTGTCTGCTGCCTTTTTCATTCTGACAGAAGTGACTTCTCAACTTCAAAAGGTTTTTTGAGTACCAAATCTCAAACCAAAAATTCTCCAAAAAATCATGGGATCATTTTAAAGCCTTAAAAAGAGATCCCAATTTTTACTTTTTCCAGTTTCAAATTATTTTGGTCAAAACACACACACACACACACACACAACAAAAGGATTTTCAAATGTTTGGAAGACTCGTTTTGCGAGGCGCGTCGGGTGCACACTAACGTCCTTCCCGACGCGTAACATGACCTCCGAACCTAAATCTCTGATCTCGGGCTTTTTTCAAAGTTTTGGCCCTTAAAACAAAAATGGCGTGGCGACTCCGTATTAAAAAAAAATTTTTGGCGACATCGTTACAGACGGCCAATAGTACAGGTGAAAAACGTTGGTCCTATACTTTGGAGATGGTATCCACTATTCCAGGATTTAATGCGAGACATGTCAAAACAAAGCAAGGTGCTTGTCCGGCATTCATAGGTTTGTGCGTTGCTTGCGCTTCAAAATTTGAAAAGAAAAAGAAAAAAAAATTGCTTCTTTAGTTCATAAAGCTTTATTCCCCGAAAATCTAAAATAGGTTTCCTTTTTCATTCATCTTGTAGAGGGAGAATTCTTCTTGTTCTCTTGTGCGACATTCAAGGTCCATTTCAAGCGCCACTTTGATCAAGTCTTACTCCGGGTACTCTTCCAGCTATGACTAAAGGGAACATACATTTTGTACCGGACCCTATGAGGGAGGAATGGTTGAGGCAACGACTGGAGACCCATTCTAATGAAAGGATGACTAACTTTGAACCCAATCCTCGAATGGAACAGTGGTTGAAAGAGCATTTGGAGGCACATACAGATCTTATGTTAAGGTTCTTCCTAGAATGTCAAAAGTAAATGGCTGACCGTGTTGTGGCTCTTTTATCTGACCAACCGAAACTTAAGAATGCTATGCAGACTTGTCCTGGTCTGGAAGCACCAAAGGAAGGAGCCTCGTTTGAGATGACTAATCAAGATGTGAAGAATGATGAATCACTTCTTTCGGAGATACAACCAATGCTTAACAATCACATGGTGACTCATTCCCCGCTAGCCATTCTAGAAGCATCAAAGCTCAGTACCACAATGGTTTCTTTTGGCCATGATTCCTTCCCAGAGCAAATTTCAAATCCAGAAAACCATCAAGGGCTCAACGACCCTTTACCAATTTGCTGCCCGATCATCACGCAAGAATTCACAAAATATGAGTTTCTTCCGGTCACACTCCCCAATCAAGATGATGAGACAAAGCATGATGTGTCTCCCAAGTTTAAAAGCCAGCAGGGGCTCATCAATCCCCTATCAGATTGCTCTGTAGTCGAATTGAAGAAGGATGAGAATGTTTTAGTCATGTCCCCTGGTCAAGAATCCAATCGCGAAAGGGTGGATCCTCCTATTCCAGAAAATTATGTAAAGCTCAATGACCCTCCAGCAAGTTCTCCTGTGGTTCTAAGAACAAGAATTATCAGCCTCAAGGGTAGTTCATCCATAAGCAAGGAGTTACAGCAGAGGCTCAGCAAACCTCTCAAGATGACTGGACGTGTTCTTACTTCCCCTCGATCGGGTAAATCTATTTGTGTCAACGATAGCTCATCATTTTCATCTAAGGGCGGCCCAATGGCTACCGCCGATGCATTTTCCAGATTGAAAGATGCCCCGGGTATTTCACGAATGAAAAGGAGGAGAAATGATCAACACTCAAGCCATGTAGATGTTCCATATGGCATGTCGTCCCAAAGGCTAACGGTGCCACTTTTTAGAATGGGTCCTGATGGGGTCCTGTGGCCTATGCAAGAATGCAAGATCCTCTGCCCGTCACATTCGGCACCGTACCATAGCAAGTATTGTGAATATCATGGAAAAGCCTCACATACACTACCAGAAAAACTTCATTTAGCGACAGAAATTTCCGCCGCTAAAATTAAATTTCCGTCGCTAAAATAAATCACCGACGGAAAAATTCCGTCGGTGGTCCGCCGCTACCAGCTCGTCGCAGAGCTCCGACGGGTCAATTTCCGCCGCTATTTTTTTCTTTTTCCGACGGAATTTAATTCCGCCGGTGAATTAATGATTTCAGCGACGGAAATTTCCGCTGCTATATTAATTTAATTTAATTAAATTTTCATTTCAGCGGCGGAAATTTCCGTCGCTGTAATAAAAATTAATTTAATTAAATTAATTTCAGCGGCGGAAATTTTCGTCGCTGTAATAAAATTTAAATTTAAATTAGATTAATTTCAGCGGCGGAAATTTCCGTCGCTGTAATAAAATTTAAATTAAAATTAAATTATTTCAGCGGCGGAAATTACCGTCGCTGAAATTATTTAATTTTAATTTAAATTTTATTACAGCGACGGAAATTTCCGCCGCTGAAATCAAAAATTAAATAAAAATTAAATGATTATAGCGGCGGAAATTCCGTCGCTGAAATTAATTTAATTAAATTAAATTTTATTACAGCGACGGAAAATTCCGCCGCTGAAATTAATTTATTTAATTAATTTTTATTTCAGCATTAATTTCAGTGACGGAAAATTCCGTCGCTGATTCTGAAATAAATTTAAAAAAAATAATTTAAAATATCCATAAACCAAAATTTTTTGTACCTGATATATAACATTTCAATTTATAAAACTAAAACTATAAAAACTAAAATTCAAATATCAGCGTACCAAATAAAAACTAAATACCACCGTACCAATTCGGGAGGGGGAGAGGGGGGGGAGAGGGGGAGAGGGGGGGGGGGGGGGAGGGGCGGGGAGGGGCTCCCGCGGGTAACAAATGTCTCAAATGTTTACAAACAAGTATAAATTAATACAAAAATGTCTAAAAAAGTCCGCAATCAACCTGGGGGACCCTGGAAATTACCCTGGGAGTCCTGGCCGAGATGAGCCATCAATAGCGTCAATTGTCTTTGAGTCTCTGCATGTTGTCTTTGAATCTCTGCATGACGCCGCTCATTCTCCTCCTGCATCTGCGTCTGAACCGCCAAAGCCCTCGCAAGCTTTGCCCGCTCGCGTTTCTCCTCCTCCAACGCAGCCTCCAGAGTGTCAACCCTCGGATCATACGGCGGCGGGGCATCAAAACGCCGACGGCCGGTCGACGTCGACGGGCATTGCCGCCCGTAATCCCCCATCCCTAACACTCGGGCTCCTCTCCTCGGATGTCCCTCGAGAGGTGACCGAGTGCCAAACATCGGGCACGAAGGGGATGGGCTCGCCGGGGGGCGTTCCTTCGGGAACAACGGCGGCTTGATATGCAGCCTGTCAAAATAAAATAAACAATTATAATCATATACACAATGTAAGGTACATAAATAAATTTACATATTCAAAATCAAGTCATTTAATGATAGTTTACTTACAAAGGCATTAGCAGATCGATCGTCAACCCATTGCGGAGGTTGATCGGGCGCTGTAGGATGACGAAGATGGCAGCTAGCGTAAACATCCACAAAACTGATATTCGGACCATACTCCCTTTCCTATAAATAAAATAAGCGAGATTATTACTTTGAAATTGTATAAATGCAATATTTAAACTGATTTAAAAGCATGCATACACTACATTTACACTAAAACTATGGATTTCATAGCATCAACATGGCTCCCAGCTAACATACGTACATAAACCTATTTAAAAGCATCCATACACTACTACATTTAAATTAACATACATACCATGCGGTCGTGATGCTCGGCGACCGTGAGCGTCCCCATGGTATGCATCGCCGCCGACCCCTGGGAGCCTGCTCTATTGGCCTTGGCCTGTTCGGATATAGCCTTCGCCGCATCCGACCCCCAATATTCGCAAAATTGACGAAACACCTCATCGGTCATAAAAGTAGGTGTCAAGGGCTGTTGTCCCGCCGCGAGCCGACGAGTATAATAATTTCTCTTCGTGGTACCTATAAAAAATATGAATATCTCGTAAACATATAATGATGACATTATAAAATTAAAAGAGTATAATCATTGTTAATTAAACTAATTAAGGATAGATAAATATGTTACAAATAAAATCCTTAAATATATTGTGAGCCTGCTGATCGTAAACATATCTAGCCGTCGCCTCGCTGATGTCTGGCGCCCAATAATATTTAGCCTACAACATATAATGATAACATTACAAAACTAAAAGAGTATAATCATTATTAATTATAACATTATAATAACAAACTAACATTTAAGTTTTAAATAAAAACCATTAACACATTACCTTAAACTACTCCCACGCATCGTCCTTCTGCCTCGGTGGCAATTTTTTCCAGTTGGGCCAAAACTCGGTCATTTTCCGAGACCGCCAGTATTGCCCGATCTTAGTCCCTGTGGTGGGGTATCCACCTACAAACCTGCCAAGTATATTTATACAATAACATTTTAACTTAAATAATGAATTATATATAAAGCAAAAAGGAACCAACTTATATCAAATTAATGAAGAGTTACTTACTGGTCATAAAGTGATGATATCCGGACAAATATCCTCCCCTCATAATCGACAGTAGTCTGAGTACCGGCCCCAGAGGTGGAGCTAGTACTACTGCGTGAAGGGTCGACATCATCGGTACCGGATCGGGACGATTGCGTCCCAGTAATCAATGTGTAAATGGGCTTAGTCTTCTTACCCTTGCCCTTTCTACTAGAACCCATATCTGTATTACAGTAAAAATATTAAAATATACAACTTTAACAATAGGAAACAATATATTCACAATACATCTAAAACTTTAAAGTTCTAATAATCTAAAGCATTCACAATACATATAAAACTTTAAACTATTAATAATATAAAGCATTCACAATACATATAAAACTTTAAAGTTCTAATAATCTAAAGCATTCACAATATATATAAAACGACGGATATTAAAAATAATCTAAAGCATTCACAATACATATGAAACTTTAAAGTTCTAATAATCTAAAGCATTCACAATACATATAAAACTTTAAAGTTCTAATAATCTAAAGCATTCACAATACAATTTTAAACTTTAAACTATTATTAATCTTCGTCCCCATCATCATCACCGGACTCTGAATTACTACAAAACTCGAGTTCTTCATCTTCGTCTTCGGACTCGATGAATCAAACTCTGGTTCCTTTTCCTCTTCCTCTTCCTCTTCCTCTTCCTCTTCCTCTTCCTGATTCATCAATATCAATGTGCGCGAGATGACCGGAGCGAGGCGGGGGAGTTGGCAAATTCACGGGTAAGATATCCTCCTCGGGTTCATCAACATTTTGAGGAATAGGAGTGACATCATCTAATGGATGATTAGCTGATGAAACGTTAGGTGGCACCGGCATTTCATCCTCTTGATAGGGTGTTTCTAATGACGACTGAAGTTGTCGACGAGGGTAGGTTGTCAATCATGCTCCTAGCCTTGGTCATCCAAATGCCCACCATCCGCCGGGTCGCGGACGAGGGTAGGGAGTCATGTATACTGTTGTGCTTGAGATGCTAAGATGAAGACGTCGTCGCCATTATGTCTCGGACGAGTCCTTTACATCGACGAGGTCAAATATGGCGTGCTTCTTAACACCTCGCACAAAGCATCCCGCCAATCACAATTGAACAAGACAACACTGTTTCTACCCAAATACTCCACCTCGACTACTTCTTTCAGACGCCATAATAATCATTCCCTATAAGCTTCACACCGCTATTCCACGTCAATTTAGAGCCCCGTAAGCTTTGGTATGAAATATATAGCCATTCACGAAATAACCGTTGTATAAATGAACGTTCAAGTACGGAGATGATGCTAAATGTCTTAACCTCGCAGCCTTTGGCATCACCCGGATGTTCACTATCTATAAGACAATATTGTAACCAATTTAATACAATTTTAAGATTGAATGTTTAAAGAAGTGTATAGAATAAATTTGAATGAAACGAAATATTTACATATTTCCTTAGCCAGCTTTGAAAATTCTCTTCTCGTCCTAGTTGCGATGAGTTCTCGGGAGATAAATCCCGAGCTAAATCTTCAAACATTCTCGCAATAGGGTTAAACAAGGCATTTCATATGCGAGGTAATTAAACATGCATAATTTAATCGACGAGGCGTAAACATAACATCAATGACTTACTTGATATATTCCCCAACCTCGTCGCAGCTTTAGAAGAACATACGTTTCGACCGCGGCAAACTCTTTAGCGGTTAACGTACGCGTACCAACCCGTTTGCCGAGGAACCGACTGGGGGATGAAAATACAGTAGATGTTTCCCTTAGACGGAAAACCACCATCGTAATTGCGGCCAACCCTAGTCAATCTCGTATCAACATCGGGAGGAAAATATGTTCCGACAAAGGCAACAATCTCATCTATGATAATGACCTCCGAAATTGAGGCCTCGACCATGGCCCTATTGCTCATCTTCCTTTTCAATTGGCCTAGATACCTAAAAGTCATTCGTAGATTAAAACATAAATAATGTTAAAGAAGGTATATTGTTAACGCTCAAATTATTTAGAAATAGAATAAATTCAATTACCTCTCAAATGGATACATCCATCTCGTATTGAACTGACCACCGACTCTAGCTTCGTATGCCAAGTGGACCGGTAAATGCTCCATAGAATCAAAGAATGAAGGAGGAAATATCTTCTCAAGTTTGCACAAAGTCACTACGATGCTCTCCTCAAGCTTTTTCATGTGATCAACACGCAAAGGTGGTCGATGTTAACGCTCGGAAAACTCACTTAACTGTTAACGCCACCCGTATATTGTCGTGCAAAGAGACCCCGAGAGCAATCGGAAGTAGCCTATCCAAAGAAAACGTGGCAATCGTGACTCTTCAAACCCCGCACTTTCCCCTCCTCTACATTGACACAGCTTACCAATGTTAGACGCGTAACCATCCGGGAAGCCTTAAATCCTTGAGCCATTTCGGGAGGAGGAGCTTCTTTTCCTTTGTAAGCACGTATTGAGCCATCGGTCTAATTGGTTTACCATTGACGTATACCAAGTCTAAGGCCGGCCGCTTACTGATTTCCTTAAGGTCCTTTCGAGCTTTTTCTTTGTCTTTAGTTGTTCTCTTGAAATCCATCAACGTGTTAAAAACATTATCGAATACATTCTTCTCAATGTGCATCACGTCAAGGTTATGTCGAATGAGATTTGTTTTCCAAGATGGCAGCTCCCAAAATATACTCCTCTTGATCCGGTTATGGGTAGTCCCAAACCCTTGTATTTTGGTCTTCGAAAACTTTTTCCCCCACCGAGGATCGGGCAATCTAGATACCTCCTCATAGACCGTGTCACCACTTAAACGAATCGGGGCCTCATCATGGTCAATCTTGTTCTTTTTAAACGCATTCTTCCGGGTCCCGAATGGGTGGTCCTCCCAAGAAATTGTCTATGGCAATCGAACCAACATGGTTTTCGAGTGCGTGAGCGTGAAAGACTTTGTGTCACTCATACAATACGGACAGCCAACTTCCCGTGGGTGCTCCAACCCGATAACATCCCATATGCAGGGAAGTCATTAATCCGTCCACATCAACGCAGCCTTCATGCTTTGAAATTCTCTCGCTTGAAAGCATCCCACGCTTTCGACCCCATCCTCCCAAAGCCGCTTCAATTGGCCCATCAAAGGTCGGAGATAGACGCCAATGTTCCTCCTGTGGTCGTTTGGGCCGGGGATGAATAACGACAAGAACATGTAGGGATCACTCATACACAACCAGGGGGAAGATTGTAGACAAGTGGCTATAACCGGCCAACAAGAGTAAGATTTTGCCCCAGACCAAACGGATTGAAACCATCGTGAGCAGTATGCATAACCGTATATTTCTTGCTTCGGGCCTTGACGCAAAGTCGGGATAAGTATCATCAAAGTGTTTCCATGCCTCCCCATCACCGGGATGAATCAACACACCATCTTCACGCAAACTTTCCTTATGCCAACGCATTGCCTCTGCAGCAGATTGAGACGCGTAGAGGCGTTGCAGCCTTGGAATCAACGGCATGTAACGCAACCGCTTATGTGGTCCGTTTTTCTTGTGTTTTGAACTCCCCTCCGATTTGGCTTATATCTAGTTTGTCCGCAAATTGAACACTCGTCTTCTCGTGAATCTTCCTTGTAGAATAGCATGCGAGTCATTCTTACACGCATCAATCTTTTCATAACATAGCCCAATCTCGCCTAACCAACTTCTTTGTCTCATAAAAGTTTGTAACCATCTTATTCTCTTTCGGCAACATCCGCTTAATTGCTTTCATGATACGATTATAAGCGCATCGGCTAATATTGCAATCAGCCTTTATGTTAAGGAGCTCACCACATAGCCTCCAACACACCGATCTCGCAACCTCGGATAGACCTTCTCTTTGCAGAGTCCATAGCATCAATAAATTTCTTGGCCGCAGGGGTTGGTTCTTGCTGTTGGTTCTCTCGACCAATCGAAGGAAGGACCGGCCGCATCCCTAACCATATCTTCCATATTCAAAGGTGGTTCTTCATTGTCTGAATAATAGGTTCGGGTTCGGGAGGTACATGAATATTCCCGGGGGGATTATTCGCAACATTTGTGCGCAATCTCAGCTCACCATGACGGGTCCACCGTTTGTACCCAACTTCAAACCCGTTACGCAAAAGATGTTTCTGAGTCTCGGTCAAGCTTAGATACTTGACATTACAACAGATGTCGCATGGACACCTAATCTTACCATCCTTATCCATGTGACCGGTTTTATTTAATTGAGCAAATTCAACAAACCCCTTCAACCCTCTATAAAACTCAGGATTGATACCGAGTTGATTCGGCAAATTCCGCTTGTACATCCAACTACGATCATCGTTAACGGACATCACTCCTGCATTGCAATCCATATATTATACGTACACTCAATTTAATCGACGGATGAAACAAAATTGGGATGTTAATAATTATTGGATTTCATAATATATTAACAGTTTAGAAGTAATTAACGTATTATCATTCCCTAAATTTGAATTACAAACTTAAAAGCAACACAGATCTTCTTAAAATAAATATAAAGCTTCTAACTCATATTTAACAATATATTAACAGGTCTTCTTAAAGTGTCTAGGAACTCGTTCCCGCTCCCGAACTCGAATCTCTACTCTTCCTCCGCCTCGGTCCCCTGGAGGTCTTTGGTCTAGGTATGTTGAAAAAGTCAGTCTGACCTCGTCCTGGCTCGTATCGTGTGAGCCGGTGGATCAATCAGCCCGGTAGCTCTCGCACGCTCTTTCTCGCCTCAAGGCCTCCCCGCGAGCTATCACTTCGGGATCATTTCTCAAAGCAGCTCTCCGAATCTCCCGTCTCTCATAATCTGCCGCAATGTCGTCGGTGATTTCATCGGGGTTGCTCTTGGCCTCTATGTCTCTTAATGTCCTACTGGAAGAATAGTCTCGCCCCAAAACACTCTCGGCGTCGAGCCTCTATCATCACCGTACAGGACCTCGCTCCTCGTACCATGTCGATACTCGGTGGTCGAAATGTGCTACCTCTAGTCCGACGGAGTAGTGGTCGTATCGGAAGAAAGCCCTCTAAAAATGCTCCGCCAAAGAAATGTGTAGTCTCGAGGCTCACCATAATCATCGGCATTGTATTAGTCGTCAATCGCTCTCTCAAAGTCCGAATGGTCCGCTGCGGGTATCCGCATCTGTTCCGCAAACTAGAGATGGAATGCAAAAGGATGATACATGTAGTCCCTAAGTCGGACAATAACCGACCCGTCCCGAATATCTCTCATAGTCCGCAATCCCCATGCCGGAATCCAATAGTACATGTGCTTGCGGTCTCATATCGGGCCAAGGCCAACCTCCCGTGCCAACTCTCGCAGCGGCATCCCTCAATATCCCGCGCCGTCCGGGCCACCCAAGGTAATGCCGTCTCGCCCTCCGGCAGGGCGAGATCAAGCGAAATCTCTCATACACCCACAATGATAGTAATCTGGGCCGCTCGAACCCATGTACTCGGATCCTCAGGCTAATCTATCAATGTCGTGGTATGTCTCCGCTAGCAACAGTGGAATGATGTCCATCGCTCCTGTCCAGATTGAATATGTCGGATGTCAACTCCTCGATCACCTCTCGCCGCTCGATGATCTCTAATGGCGTAGGCTGGACACACTCCGATGTAGCCGCGAAGTAGTGCGCGGGCACGTAATGAGCAACATGAATATATCTAAGGAAGTGGATAGATCAACAAATTTGGGCCGGTCCGACTCAATCTGGCTATATGAGTCAAGTCTATGAATCTATCATCAACGACAATGCCTGATTCCGCTGATAATCCCAAGAATTCAGATAGTTGCTCAGAATCGATCGTCTGTCTCGAGGAAATGCCACAGTCCTCGACTCAGCCACACCAGTCAGTGCTCGAAAATCCTCCATCGTTGGCATCAAATCGTTGTACGATAGGGTGAACACATGTCGCTCCGAATCCCAAAAGCACGAAGCAGCTCGGAGTAGATCCCAATCAATCTTCCAATCTTTTAGAGACCAGATGCATGGCATGCTATACCTCCTGTCAATAAGTTTCCGGTGTTGTTTTTGGTGAAAGCGGGAGAGTTCAAGAATGTCTTGTTGAAATTGATACTCTCGGGAAACAATTTCTCCATTGTAATGCTCCATGCTGCCTTAAATTGGGGCTGCTGGAGAGTTCAAGAATGTCTTGTGAATAATTGTAAATTGTTAATATTTAAAATTAGGTTTAGAATTGGGGTTGGCTTCTTAGTATCAACAAATCTTGAGCTTTAGTTCAAACTAAACTAAAGGATAATGGTGTCCCTACCTAACCACCTACTCTGTCCTTTAAGTGCATGTTTGATAAACCTATCCCATCCCGAAATGCATGATTATATGAAATGCAAATATCACTTTGTCTACTTGCTTTATAATCGAAAATAAAGAAATTTCGGCTTTTGCATAGACCTAAATTATTACTATTGTGAATAATTTTAAATATTAATATTTAATTCTTTGTTGTAAAATATATAATTTTACAATGATGAATTAAATTAACATTTATAAACAAGATGAGAGTCGTTATCATCCACAACTATCAAAACCCTATCTCGGCTTAGACCAAGAAAGATAGAGCAAAATAAGTTCTTGTCGGTTTGAGCGAAAGGATTTTCGTTTTAATATAGGTTTTCAGTTTCTTTGTCCTCCTCTCTAAGAATCTCAAACATCACGGCCATGTCTTGCAGACAGCTGTTTCACTCTTATTGGTGATATACGGTCATTAAGTAAAAACAAGGTAACAGTATAACACCAAATAAGAGAAAACAGAACTTTCCTCCAATTTTCAATCTCACCTTCCATTTACCCAAGATCACGATTGCGGAATCTTCCTCATGAGCTGAAGGCGGCGGTGTTGCCTCAATCTCACCTGTTGCACATGCGAAGCAACCGTGAGATTGAGGGCAACACCGCCACTTCAAGCTGGGCGAGGAAGATTCTCGCAATCAGATCTAGAGTAAATGGAAGGTGGAGATTAAAAAAATTGAGGAAAGTTTTGTTTTCTCTTCACCGGTGCTATGCATTACCTTGTTTTTACTTGTGACCGTATAACAGATGAAGAGTAAAATGCAGACATGCTAAGAACACGGCTGTGATGTTTGAGATCCTTAGAGAGAAGAGGACAAAGAAACTGAAAAACTCTTATTAAACAGAAAATCCTTTTGCTCAAACCGACAAGAACTTATTTGCTCTATATTTCTTGATCAAAGATGGACGGATTTTGATAGGCCGTGGGTGAGAAAGGCTCTCATCTTATTTATATTTTAAGATGTTAACCACCAACCACAATACCCTAAGGTGCATGTAGGGTGCCAGGATTGATATCAGGCGCTCAAACGTATGCGATATTACATCACCGTCCGCGATGCCGTCAATCGCCCCAAAATGGGATCTAGAACCACTAAGGTAGTGTGCGGTTGAATATGTTACATTATTGATACATTCACCCCCCTTCCTCCCCCTTTGACTTTAAAAGACTTGAAAATTAGATATTTAGTAACTTATCTAATTGTTGCATATGTAACATGTTATGTTTACTAAATATGTAACATGTTATATTTACTAAATATAACATGTTACACCGATGGAAAATATCAAGTCTATTGCACAGCATTTGGCCCAAAGATTGAAACTTTAAAAGTAGATTTACTATTATAATTAATCAGAAAACAAGAAAATCCCCAACTCCAGTTTTTGTATCTTCTACAAACTGAAGTTGGGGATTTCCTTGTTTTCTGATTAATTGCTAAATCTACTTTCAAAGTTTCAATCTTTGGACCCAATGCTAATGCAAAAAACTTGAGATCTTCCACTCCAGCATAACCCCATGGTAGTGGTTGTACGTGATAGTAGTGGAGTTGGATTAAAAGACTTGAAAATTAGATATTTAGTAACTTATCTAATTGTTGCATATGTAACATGTTATGTTTACTAAATATGTAACATGTTATGTTTACTAAATATAACATGTTACATATTTGATTATGAGTACGGTTATTTATCGTTTTCTTTATAGTGGAAAATATCAAGTCTATTGCACAAGCATTTGGCCCAAAGATTGAAACTTTAAAAGTAGATTTACTATTATAATTAATCAAAAAACAAGAAAATCCCCAACTCCAGTTTTTGTATCTTCTACAAACTGAAGTTGGGGATTTTCTTGTTTTTTAATTAATTGCTAAATCTACTTTCAAAGTTTCAATCTTTGGACCCAATGCTAATGCAAAAAACTTGAGATCTTCCACTCCAGCATAACCCCATGGTAGTGGTTGTACGTGATAGTATTGGAGTTGGATTAAAAGACTTGAAAATTAGATATTTAGTAACTTATCTAATTGTTGCATATGTAACATGTTATGTTTACTAAATATGTAACATGTTATGTTTACTATATATAACATGTTACATATTTGATTATGAGTACGGTTATTTATCGTTTTCTTTATAGTGGAAAATATCAAGTCTATTGCACAAGCATTTGGCCCAAAGATTGAAACTTTAAAAGTAGATTTACTATTATAATTAATCAAAAAACAAGAAAATCCCCAACTCCAGTTTTTGTATCTTCTACAAACTGAAGTTGGGGATTTTCTTGTTTTTTGATTAATTGCTAAATCTACTTTCAAAGTTTCAATCTTTGGACCCAATGCTAATGCAAAAAACTTGAGATCTTCCACTCCAGCATAACCCCATGGTAGTGGTTGTACGTGATAGTAGTGGAGTTGGATTAAAAGACTTGAAAATTAGATATTTAGTAACTTATCTAATTGTTGCATATGTAACATGTTATGTTTACTAAATATGTAACATGTTATGTTTACTAAATATAACATGTTACATATTTGATTATGAGTACGGTTATTTATCGTTTTCTTTATAGTGGAAAATATCAAGTCTATTGCACAAGCATTTGGCCCAAAGATTGAAACTTTAAAAGTAGATTTACTATTATAATTAATCAGAAAACAAGAAAATCCCCAACTCCAGTTTTTGTATCTTCTACAAACTGAAGTTGGGGATTTTCTTGTTTTTTGATTAATTGCTAAATCTACTTTCAAAGTTTCAATCTTTGGACCCAATGCTTGTGCAAAAAACTTGAGATCTTCCACTCCAGCATAACCCCATGGTAGTGGTTGTACGTGATAGTAGTGGAGTTGGATTAAAAGACTTGAAAATTAGATATTTAGTAACTTATCTAATTGTTGCATATGTAACATGTTATGTTTACTAAATATGTAACATGTTATGTTTACTAAATATAACATGTTACATATTTGATTATGAGTACGGTTATTTATCGTTTTCTTTTCTGATTCGGTATAACTAAATTGATTATTACCACCATTTAGATTACGCATTATTCGTTTTTTCTTTAGCTCTTTATCAATTATTTTTGTGATTTTCATAGATACTCTTTATTCTCAGTTATGGTTCTCAAAGCACATTTTATGATTTCAGGTACTACACCTTAAATGTTGGTTTACTTATTTACACGACACGTATATACAGAAACTGTATCCTAGTTTGTTTCATATAAATGGATTTACAAAAATTTTTAAAATGTCTTTGACTTCAGATGCTTTTCCTTTAAAATGTCTTTGATTTCAGGCACTTTTTTTCTCTAATCATACTTGAGGCGCATAAGTACTAATCATGTTAACAATTTGTTTTTAGAGTACTAAATTATAGTATTTGCCTATATCCTACTCTAAATATTGCTTCAGCATATTCTTTTATGACTCTAATTGCAACACTGACGAAGTTAATATGACAGTAAAGCAAATACCCCCTCCGTCTCAAACTAAGAGTCCCTTGTTCCTTTTTGGGATGTCCCTAAAAAAGTGTCCCCTTCCATAACTTTCCATTCTGGGCATAGAAAACTTACATATTTACCCTTTAGTGGAACTCACATCCATTTTGGGCCAAACCTTTAAGACAAAGGAAATTCACATTTTTACCCTTCCCACATACTTTTAATAATAGAGTCAAATACTTTACCTAGACTTGTGATCGGTCAAAGGGGAATCTTATTTTGGGATGGAGGTAGTACAAATTTCTATTTTTCTCAAAACAGAAACCAGTCACACCTAAGCGAGTTCATGCTCAACTGTGAAAAAAAACTAAAATAAAATCAAACATAGTATAAACTATAAATTCCATATTTGACTTGTTAAAGCTTTATCAATATCATAAAACATAGTCCAAGGTTACTATTCACAGCATACATACATATTCTCAGAAAGTAACACACACACAAACACATTCTACACCTTAACACACACTCATACACGCATACAGTAACATACGCACACTCATATACACACTACAGCAAACACATACACACCACAGCCCACAATTCACCCTCTGTACCCATACAGAGACACACGCAGACGCACACACAGAGAAAAATACCCACTGCACACACACACAGACACATACAGAGACACATACAGAGAGAAACACACACACTGTGCACACACACACTGTGCACACACACAGACACACGCAGAGACACACACACACACAGAAACTCACGCACACACTCTGCACACCCCAAAATTCACCCTTAACCACATCCATATCAATACTTCTAAAACAAACCGCAAGCAATTCGATAGAAACATAACAAACTGCAAGCAAACTAACCACAAACAATCCAACCGCAGTTGATCTAACCGCAATCAAAAACTCAATCCAAACCGCAAACAAACTAAAGCCAATAATCTGAATCCAAGCTGCCAACATTAAATCCCTATCCTTTTTTATTCCATTAACAGGGCAACCAAAAATCAAACTGGACACACCAGTTGAACCAGCTATTCTAAAAAACAATTCAGCCTGAAGAACTCCATACAATGATCAAATAATACTGGGCAAAAAAATCAGAAAAAGCACAAAAAAATGAATCAAATAATCAGCTGGGTATCATCAAACTAATAATCAAAGACTCAACCAAATTTGATTTGATTTACAAATACCGTTCAAATTAGGAGTTTCAATCAAATAAGAGGTTGAATTTCAAGAAATGAGAGGGAGAAAACGTACTGTTAATGGCGATTAGGAAGAGAGATCGACGGAGGATGGAGCTTGGAGAACGAACGAAGGAAGGAGAAGACGAGCAGTAGACGGCGGTGAGGCGACGGCAGTGAGGCGACGGCTAGACAGGCGACGGCGATGAGAGATGCCGGTGATGAGGAGACGGCGGCAAACGGTGATGGAAGAAGAGAGGTCGCAGTGGGGAAGAGAGAGAAAACGGGAAGAGAGAGAGAGTGTTTAGAGACTGTAATGAATTTAGGGCCAAATATTTTTTATTTATATTTTACCTCAGCGACGGAATATACCGCCGCTGATAATCCGCCGCTAGACATTACGTTCACATGGATCGATGACGTGGCATGTACCAGCGACGGAAATTTCCGCCGCTGGTTTAATTAACCTCAGCGACGGAAATTTCCGCCGCTATAATTAATAAATATCATTAATAAAAATTATTATTTATATTATATAAAACATGAAAATAATTTTAAATTACTATCAAAAAAATAAAAATGAGTCAATAAATATTATTTTTGAAAAAATAAATAAATCATAAATATTTATTAATTTTAATTTAATAAATATCATTCTTTATAATTATATAAAACATGAAAATTATTTTAAATTACTCTCAAAAAATAAATATGAGTCAATAAATATTATTTTTGAAAAAATAAATAAATCATAAATATTTATTAATTTTAATTTAATAAATATCATTCTTTATAATTATATAAAACATGAAAATTATTTTAAATTACTCTCAAAAAGATAAATATGAGTCAATAAATATTATTTTTGAAAAAATAAATAAATCATAAATATTTATTAATTTTAATTTAATAAATATCATTCTTTATAATGATATAAAACATGAAAATTATTTTAAATTACTCTCAAAAAAATAAATATGAGTCAATAAATATTATTTTTGAAAAAATAAATAAATCATAAATATTTATTAATTTTAATTTAATAAATATCATTCTTTATAATTATATACCCTATACCCTATACCCTATACCCTATACCCTACACCCTATACCCTACACCCTATACCCTACACCCTATACCCTACACCCTATACCCTATACCCTATACCCTATACCCTACACCCTATACCCTACACCCTATACCCTACACCCTACACCCTATACCCTACACCCTATACCCTATACCCTACACCTTATACCCTACACCCTATACCCTACACCCTATACCCTATACCCTATACCCTATACCCTATACCCTATTGTAAGTGCTCCAATTTGAGCTTGTTAGAATTTTCGTTATAAAATTAACGAAAGTTATAACATTTCTAACAATTCCTAACTATCCTAACATTTCTAACAAAAGGAGGGTAGAATGGGCATTGCCAAATGAAGTTAAACCAAGAAAAGCATCTTAAAAAGCAAAACAAAAGAATAAAACCATAAATAGAAAGGCTGGAAACACAAAAACTGGCTGTTAATTTGGTTTTTTTTGAATTTTTATTCTTCTTGTCCAAAGCTGAAGCTGCATTTAATGAACAGTGCACGCTGCCTGATCCTATCCGCGCGGACAAGTATGTAATTTTCAGAGGGCTATAAATTGAGCCCTCCAGTCACAAAAATAAGGAGGAAGAACACAATAGCAACGAAGTTCTGGCGAAATATAGAGAGAAAACAGTGAGAATTCTCAAGAATTGTCACCTTTTTCTCTCCAATCTTTCCCAACTCATACTCATCCACTCACTCTCATATTAAACCCCTAAACACTTATACACTCAAGCCAAACACTCAAGAACACAAGGAAGATTGGTAAACCCTCCTCTTCCTAACCCTAAATCTCATCCATGCATGCATCTTCAAACTACAAAATGTAGTTCTTTCATCTTTTTTCTCTAGATCTAAGAAGATCACCATGGAAGACCATCTCCATGGATGATCTTCTACAAAGATCAACATTATTTTCAAAGCTTTTCTTTCTTACTTGCAAAAATGCACTTTCAAAACCCTAAAAAAAACCATTTTCAAGAACTAAATCTTGATTTCAAAGGGTAAAATCCCCCTCCCCAAGCAAATGAAATGCTTAGTCCTAATGTACCCCAAGGATGGTTTGGTATAGTTGATTCACCACTAAAATGTCTAGTGATCACTAACCAAAACCTAGGAAAATGGGGACAAGCATGGATGCAAAACCCCCCTTAAAATCATATTTTCTTTCTTGAGAAGTTGCTGTCCAGTAGCAATTTTCTCAGACCTTAGTCCATGGTCTTAATTTTTGGACACAGATGAACTTGGAATTTGGTGTTGACTACAAAACACTTTTTGTAGCCAACATCCAGAGCTTTCCAGACATATTTTTACCTTATTTTTTGGGTGAGTAAAACTCCTCTTTTAAATTTTTCTTTCAGAGGCTAGTTCATCAGCTTCTGGGAATCCAGATCTCATATCTGAGGTTTCCAGAAGATTTTGACCCCTCAAATCTTCTCCAAAATGGAAATTTCTTTCACACAAAGTTTACTCAAGGAGTCTAGAGAAACTTTCATTCTCTGAGTTCATCCAGATTATGAAGTTTTAGGACCCTTGAATCCATTTCAAAATCAGGTGTCTGCTGCCATTTCCTTCTGGCAGAAGTGACTTCTCAACTTCAAAAGGTTTTTTGAGTACCAAATCTCAAACCAAAAATTCTCCAAAAAATCATGGGATCAGTTTAAAGTCTTAAAAAGACATCCCAATTTTTACTTTTTCCAGTTTCAACTTATTTTGGCCAAAACACACACACACACACACACACACAAATGATTTTCAGCTTGGAAGACTCGTTTTACGAGGCGCGTCGGGTGCACACTAACGTCCTTCCCGACGCGTAACATGACCTCCGAACCTAAATCTCTGATCTCGGGCTTTTTTCAAAGTTTTGGCCCTTCAAAATTAAAATGGCGTGGCGACTCCGTTTTTCCGGTTTTATTTGGTTTTTCAAAGAAACGCAAAAATCGAATTTTTCCCGCGAAAAAGGCAACATCATCAGTTACAAGGTGGCGACTCACTGGGACTAAGCTTTTTAATAAAAAATGGTATTCGGTATATTGGTGGAAACCACTAAATTTCCCGTTATCGCCTCCTAACACGAGTCGGGGATAAATTGTGGTCTAACAATCCCACGTACCGGTATCACCGTTTTCAAAAAAAGCTTTTGAGGGTCAAGCTTCCGTCCCGCTTTGAAAATCATTTTTGTGTGTGTGTTGATTTTTGCACGCTTTTCATGTTGTTTTGGCCGCCTCGGAGAAAGTCAAAATTTTGACTGTCGGAATAATGTCCCTAACCGTCGGAATTTTCATGCTTACGTGCTTATGTGCTCATAAAAAAATTTCAAAAAAAAAGATTTTCAAAAAAAAAAAAAAAAAAAGAGAAAATTTCCAAGAAAAATCATGCATCATATTTTTTAAGACACATAAGAAAAAAATCTCTATTTTACTCTTAAAAAGAATATAGACTGCTTGCACACTACGCGCACGTGACCGTACAATCGCACACTACGTCCTTAACCCTGGGAAATCCTTGTCGCGGTCCGTTTGGTCTTATTACGCCTCTCGGATGAGCACAGGACTACCCAAACATCCCATGGAGCCTCGTGTCGACCATGCACTTGTCCGTGACACACTTTGTCCGAGACCGGTTGGTTTTTAGTCTGGTCTGTGTCATGCCCCGTCCGTGTATAGACCTTTCCTTTCAAGCCTTTGTCGGCATACCGACTCAATATCTCTCGGGTCCCTAATCGTCGCTAATCAGTCGAAGTTCGCCGGTTTTTCCGCATGTTACAGACTTTGACCAAGATATTGACCGGCGCCTTGACTTCGGCTCGACTGGCACAAATTATACACCGACTCCGGCATTGACACCGAGTCATCAAGGATTAATGATTATTCCATGCCTAATTACGGCTTAACCGACGACAAGTCAAGATCAATAGCGGACATTTATCGGTCCAAATCATGCCGACTTTCCGTCGAGCTCCTCGGACACGATCTTGACTTTAACGTCAGCTTTGTCCGTAATTTACATCGAATGCTCGTTAAGACTCGATTACCCGCCAGACTTCTAGGATCGTTTTCTTTCGGTCGGTGGGACCCGCTTGCCACTATAGGACCTCGCCCGGGCCGTCCACCCCGGGAGGTCGAAATACGGGTGGAATACGAGGGGCTTATAGACGTAGTGATCGGGGCCCACCGATCCAGAATCGAGTAGTTTGCGAAAAGAAGAGCAATCTTTTCCAACCGATTAGGTTAATAAAACATGTTTTAAGTAAACGTGAACAAATAATCGCATGTTGCATGAGCCAAAAGCCCAAACACCTACCCTCCTTCCATTCCTGCACATCGAACCTTCGTGTCCTTTCCCCGCAGCCTCCGCACAAAGCTTGGTTTCGGCACCGGGTCACCGTTTGATCGCTGGGAAGAGTCAAGCGCATCGTCGGCTTCGCCGTTTGTTCCGACTCCGGGTTTCGAATGTCCGCATCGCCGGTAATGATGGGGATAACGTTGCTCCGTCCTCCAAAATCCCTCGCATGCACTGCATTGGATCCGGTTGGTAGAACAAATGAGACTTCGGCATGAGGCTCAAATTGATGACCTGCGGGGGTAGTCGCAAGTCATGGTTTGACTATCGAGTCTCAATTCCGATGGCACTTTTACCGCAAAGACAGAAAAGGGTTCTCCTCCTCTTCTTAATATCCAGGATACATCAAGATGCTACCCCAAGATTCCTATGTTTCCACCGCCGGGACTCCGCCCGCCGACTTACAGGCAACCGGCCCCCAAACAGTTAGTCGGGGACGAAAGAGTTCAGAGATAATCTTGTCGGTTGTCCCCTCTCTCAAAGTGATGATCCCACAAATATCGGCTGAGTGATGAAAATCGGGGAACAGTTAAAGAAATTTGGTCGGCCATCAAAGCCACGGAAGAACGCGGAAACGGACAGCGAGCTTGGATAGAAGAGGCCACACGCCACTTTGGGACCTTAACAATATCCCAATGGACCGGGGCTACCTTGAAGGACAAACATATGCCCGTTCCAGGGACCTCAATATCTCTCATTATCCGTGGAGTCAATCACTCGCCACGACGAGCCCAGCAGCGAATCCCCCCTGACCCGTTCCACTCAAAGTCATTCCCGGCCGCTCGGCACGAGGTCCCAAATCCGCCGCTGTAGTAGAACACATTTGGTGGGATATTTGTGGTGTCCCGATTGCCTTGAAAGGGACTATCGGGATTGGATACACGAGGACCGCCCTCCTAAGAAAAAGAAAATTTCCTCCCAAAGCAAAAATTGAAGGAGAGATTCGAGGCGGTGACAAAGTAATAGCGGTGGAACGCTCGGGAGCCATGCAGGGGATTTGATTATTATGTACTCTACTCCCGGTCGGTCTTCCCAAAGCAAAAAGGGTGAAAGAGCGAGAAAAGCCTTGCCAACGACGGAATTGAGACCTTCGGGTACCCGAGTGCTGCAACGGAAGTCCAACCCCCTCGGGGTCGACGAGGTTCGGTTTGTCCGGCTCCCGAGTATCCACCGATGAAGAAAAACCGACGCCTTGATCACGGCGCTCCCACTCAATCAACATGTTGGCTGGAGATGGCAACCGCCACAAAGGCATCAGTATAACCCGGGGCTTCGGCAAAGACTCGCCTCGCAAGAAAAAGGCACGAAGTGACCGGCTTGATGACTCTCCATCCCGAGACAAGGACCAAATCTATGATCCTCACCTATATGGGAGTATGATCACCTTCTGCGATGAAAGATTTGCCAAGAGATGTCTCCCAACACAATGAAGCTTTGTACATCACTATTCGGCTCAACACCGTGTCACTCCCTGGGTATTAGTGGACAATGGATCATCGGTAAATGTCCTTCCCCTCGGCATGATGAGGGCCCTCCACATAAATGAAAGGCGCGTGATCCCATCTACACGGTTGTCAAAGCCTACGACGGTTCGTCTCGTCCCATTCTCGGGGGACGGTGACTGCGGAACTGCAGTACGAAACCCAAATGGTGCCCGCAAAGTTCCATGTAATGGATATCCCCTCAGAGTTCACAGCCCTACTAGGGCGCCCTTGGTTGCATCACATGAAAGCCATAGCCTCCACTCTCCACCAATGCGTCAAATTCATCAACCGGCGGGAGACCTTGAAGTCATAAGGGGTGACGGTTTCCTCATAGGGAACGAAGCTGAAACAATAGCCAAGAACGCCCGCGGTCAAACACCGGGGCTACATCCTTCAAGAGGCAAGTCTCGCCGGCATCCTTTGGAATCAGGCAATGCCAACTATGTCGACACACTCAGCGAGCGGACTCAGAAGAAGTTCGATTCATCAAATTTAATTGCTATTTCCAACACTTGGAGTCGTCTTGGAAGGAAACGCTGAACACCGCCATGATACGGGCACACAAGTCCCGGTCCTCAAATCACGAATTTGTCGGTATTCTCGCAAACCCATTCTTTGGCCTCGCCGGCGAGAGGATTTTCATGATAAAAGTCAGCAAACACCGACCAGGACTCGGCTCGAATCTATGAACGTCGTGTGGGACGTCCTCCTTCTTGAACTACACTGCCAAGCCTTTCCGCTCGAGTATGGGACATGAGATTTTTCTAGGCTGCTCACCGAGAGCATGATGCGTCCTTACATCCGGATTGAGCGATCAGATTGTGGCCGAAACGGAAGTCCCAGAGGTGAGGAAGATCCCTACATCCACATGCTCGGTTTCGGATGCCAAACACAGTTGATTCTGATTCGAGACAAAGAGATGATAGTAACGGCCCGAAGAGGGAGCACGAGAGACCATGCCTTTCCCGAGTTGTGAAGCCACCAACAGCGATGCCGCTAAAGAATTGGGAAACTCTCTCGGGCCCGTCCGCGACCAAGGAGGAAATGATCACCAAGCTTGGATTGGTCCCCGATCCTTTCGTGTCGGCCTTTGTAAAGTCCTCAGAGTCTCTCATTGTTGAGTTCGAGTCTCTCGAGTCGTCAGATGGCCTCACGCACGAAGACTACGAGTACGTAGCCAACGTTGTATTCCCCTTCGTCTTCAATGAAATGATGAACCTTTACGAGTATCCCTTAATTGCCACTTTAACTAATGATGAATTAACTAATAATCTAAAAACGAGTTAATAACGATTCACTAGATGAAGAGCGGACACATTAAATGAACAATATATCAAAGAAATCTTTAAGCGAGGTTGTCAGGAAAGAGGAAAATCGAGCCCAAGTG
Source organism: Adenophora triphylla var. japonica (assembly GCA_022495995.1). NCBI lineage: Eukaryota > Viridiplantae > Streptophyta > Magnoliopsida > Asterales > Campanulaceae > Adenophora > Adenophora triphylla. Next base: position 349,903 of record JAFEMH010001114.1, on the reverse strand, counting down.
CCGAAGAGATTTTGACAAGTGTGAATTTGGGAGGCTGCGGAAGAGCCTAAAGAGACGCGAGATTGGTCATTTCTTCGAAGGAAGTGGAAAGGATGCTCTGCAAAATCCTACAAAATCCTCAATTCAAAGAAAGTCGCCCTCTTCATCAAAGAAAACATCATGTGCGGATACGGGTTGCCGCGAAATCATCTCGTATAATGGATCCCACTTCGAAGGGAATGTGACCAATTCTTGGCGAGAATTCCGAATAACCCGTCACAAGTCATCACCCTACGGGCCCCAAACCAACGGAGCCGTCGAAGCGGCAAACAAGACTCTGGAAAATATCATCAGGAAAATGGGCATCCAAGGTAGAGATTGGCCCGAGAAGTTACACTGGCACTCTGGGGCTACGGAGACATCGGTCGGAACGGCAGGCGGGAAACACCTTTTGCCCTCACATACGGAATGGAAGCCGTACTCCCAATCGAGTGGAAATACCCTCGCTCAGGTATCTTTATTTGGAAAGCGAATCAACGAGGTCGAATGGCTCCCGAGTCGCCATGGCGAATTGGCCCTACTAGATGAACGCCGGCGAAGGCCATGGAACACATCCGGGCCTACCAAGGAAGAATGGCTAGAGCCTTCGACAAGAAAGTAAAGCATCGGGAGATCCGAGAAGGTGATCTCGTTCTAAAAGAAAAGCCCCAGGTCCGTATCAACCCTCTCGGCAAATGGGAGCTGTATGGGTCGGGCCATATGTCGTCCGAGAAGATCTTCTCCGGAGGAGCCATGCAACTTGCGGACCTCGACGGGAATCCCTTTGTACACCCAGTGAATGGTGACAAGGCGCGCAGATACTACGCGTAAAAAAAAAAAAAAAAAAAAAAAAAAAAAAAAAAACAAACAAAAAAAAACAAAAAAAAAGAGTGCTAAAGAGTAATACCCAACTAGGTTAGAAACCCGAAAAGGGCGGCCTAGGTAAAAAACGGGGTTGCACCAAAAAAAAAAAACAAAAAACAAAAACAAAGAGTGCTAAAAGAGTAATACCCAACTAGGTTAGAAACCCGAAAAGGGCGGCCTAGGTAAAAAACAGGGTTGCACCAAAAAAAAAAAAACAAACAAAAAAAAAACAAAAAAAGAGTTCACCAAGTTGAACTACGAAGACTGAGCTCCTCAAAATGAGGGGAACGTGGCGGCCGGAAACGGTTCGGTCTAAAAGCACAAATAAAAGCCATACTTTGGCATCAATACAATTGATCGGAGACCATGAAAGCGTCTCGAAAAAAACTCTAAAGCAATTCAAATATTCATTACAAGTTAAAAGCTCTTTGATGAGTCTAAGCCCGATTCATTCCTACAACTGGCAACCTGCTAAAGGAAAACTAAGATACATAATCAAACTAATGTGTCTGTCATGGCAAGAAAGGGATACTTGGAAACCTCGGGAGTCACTCCAAGCCACTCGTCTTGGTCTCTCCCTTCTTCTTCCCCTCCGAGTCTTTCTCTTACGAACCGGAAAAATGTTGGTATTCCTCCTACCAAGCTACGGTATAGGAACAGGGTCTATCAAACCGGCCTCTGTCGGGGCCTTAGTAGCCCTAGCGTCATCCCTCATCTCCCGTAGCCTAGGCGGTAGCATAGGAGCCCTCCTCTCCTGTCTCTTGACGTAAGCCTCATAGTCAGCCACAGCGTCCCGCTCCGGTCAAGAGGGTTGGCCCTCGCCTCGGCCCTCCTCCTCTCGAAGCTTGATGCAGTCCTCCGCACCTACAATGGCCTCACGCCGTCTCAAAATAGCCACCCGAGTCTCTCCCGGATGCCCCTCGTACCAATCCAGTACCAAGTGGTCAAGAACACCGGTCTCTGACGCTGAGAATGACCCGAGAAGGAAAGGCATCGTACCTCCATACTCGGGAAAGAAATGGAAACACCGAGGGATCATCCATGGAAACAGGAGCCACCACCCCGATGGCTACATCATCAAAACCCTCCAAAGGAACTCCGCTCCAAGCCAAACCGTCTCGGGACCAGAGCCGGAATGTAGAAACTGGATCGAGAAAGCCCGGAAGCATAACCACATGGGACCCGTCTGAAGCACTGCGAGTCTCCACCCGCCAATGAGGCACCAACCATCGATATCTTCATCGGCGACCCGCCATCCAACGCTCCCACGAGCCCCGATCATCAAAATCTACATCGACACCTCTCCCGGCAAAAGTCCAAGGCACGATCATATCGAGGTTTCCCGAAGAACCCCAAACGCTCCATCGGCCCACGGGGTCAAGAGAAACGGGCTGCCCCGTGCATATACAGTCTTCCGGTAGCTTGACCCTATCAAGAGCATGAAAAGTCTCTCCCAAAATCAAGGGAACGACATCTCCGCCTGTGCGACAGTGAACGACAACATCCAAGTAGAGATCGATGGCAAATCCCGAAGGAATAGACCATGAACAAAGTGCCAAACATGCAAAGTGCAAAGGCATCCCAATAGGCGTCATCCACCAAGCCTAAGCCCCTAAATCTGTCGGGAAGACCGGAAATATCAAAATGGTCGGGACCGCGGATCATGCCTCGTGCTTCCTCCGGGGAAAGATGAAGAAGGTTGCACAACTTGTCAACAAAAGAAGCTCCTCCGGACAAAGGAATTGCTATCTCCTCCACCTCCAGGACCTCCAAGCAAGGCCCGAAATTCTTCCACGGTCGGAACAATCTCGTTGAAGGAAAGGCAAAAGACATGCCTTCTAGTATCCCAAAACGAAGAAGAAGCCCTTAAGAGGTCATAATCCGGAACCAATTCTTTGAGAGACCACAAGCATCGTACCTTGTACCGTTCTTCAAAGAAAGACCTTCTCTCATGCATAATTTTCCTCGGGACCAATCCTTGAACTTGTTGAAAAATGACATTTGGGACTCTTGGGACAATTTTGAGGGAGCTTTTCTAAGGCTTTCCATGGTTTTTCTCTCTTCCTCCCGAAAATGGGTGTTTGAAATTTGGAGGTTGAAGAAGATATTTGAATTTGAAATAAAGCAAAGCCGTATTTAAAGCAAAATCAAAGGACAGGTGTCAATCTTTGTCCCCATCATGCGGATACGTTTGCTCCCCATCGAGAAAAATCTGCAATGCGATCCAAAACGCTACACCAAAAAGGAATATTCCGTCCAGGTGTTCCGAAACTGTGCAAAAACCTCCCAAAACCAAATCCATATACCAAACACCCTTGCAAAAAAAAAAACAAGGCTCATGCGAACCTTTGCATTCATATTGCATTGCATTCATAAAATAAAATCCTAAATTATTACATTCCAAAAAAAAAAAAAGAGAGTGTGCATAAAAAAAAAAAAACAAACAAACATAAATAAAATCCTAAATTATTACATCCAAAAAAAAAATGTGCATAATACGTGCAAATCTAAATCTCAAAAAAAAAAAAAAATCAAAAAAAAAAAAAAATCATCATCATCATCAACATGCAATATTCAATTTCAAAAAAAAAGAGAAATCACAATTCTTCGAATTTTCACATGTAATTTTCGAATTGAAAAAAATGTGGCAAAAATGCCAATTCTTTTTCCCAAGCAAAATGCACATTTTGAGTTACTCAATATACTCATTACAACATGCAAAGCATTAAAATCAAAATTCAAAGCCAAGAACATCAATCATTCGAATTTTCAAAAAAAAAAAAAAAAAAAAAAATTCAAAAATCATCCAAAAAATTTCAAACAAGAAATCGACAAAAGGATCAAGAGGATTCGAAATATACCGTTCGGAGATGCGGATCCGAAGCCCAATGTTGCCAAGCATCGGGGTAATGCTCCTCCACAACCGATTGCGAAAGATTGTAATGCCTCCTCATCCTGGACGAGCTCCAATCGCCTCTCCGCTACCGGGACCACGTCCTTGGCCTTGAAAAGCGCCTTCCCCGTGTTTCATTGCTCGAAAAATCAAGAAAATCGGAGGAATTTTGAAGCTTCTAGGGCCAAAAATGGCTGCTCTCCTCGTTTTTCTCTCTCTGCTCTCGACAATCTCAAAAAATTGACCGAGGAAGAAGAAGGGCGTTGGCCCAATTAATACCCACGACTTTCCATCCCTATCCGCGCGGATGAGATTGCAAGGGTCAAAATGACCCTTTTGCCCCTTAAAATTTCGGGACTCGCAATTCAATCCCCCAACTTGACAAAGTTAACCAAAGTTAACCAAAGTCGGCCCCTTGTCAAGAAAATCTCCCGGCGGTCAAGCGTAAGGCCAGAGTGCCCAGAAAGATAACGAGATCCCGTATCTTTCATCAAAATTACCCCGGCGGTAAAAACGTAAGGCCGAGTGACCCGAGAAAGATGAGAAAGATAACGAGATCCGTATCTTTCATCAAAATTACCCCCGGCGGAGTCAAACGTAAGACCGGTGCCCCGAGAAAGATAACGGATCTCGTATCTTTCATCAAAATTACCCCGAAGCCAAACGTAAGACCGAGTGCCCCGAGAAAGATAACGAGATCCCGTATCTTTCATCAAAATTACCCCGGCATCAAACGTAAGACCGAGTGCCCGAGAAAGATAACGAGATCCCGTATCTTTCATCAAAATTACCCCTAGCCAAACGTAAGACCGAGTGACGAGAAAGATAACGAGATCCCGTATCTTTCATCAAAATTACCCCTAGATCAAACGTAAGACCGAGTGCCCCGAGAAAGATAACGAGATCCCGTATCTTTCATCAAAATTACCCCCTGAGCAAAACGTAAGGCCGAGTGCCCCGAGAAAGATAACGGATCCCGTATCTTTCATCAAAATTATTCCTGAGCAAGAAACGTAAGACCGAGTGACCCGAGAAAGATAACGAGATCCCGTATCTTTCATCAAAATTACCCCTAGCAAAAACGTAAGACCGAGTGCCCCGAGAAAGATAACGAGATCCCGTATCTTTCATCAAAATCATCCAACTGACGATCAAACGTAAGACCGATTTCCTGCACGAGTACGTCCGATTTTCCCAAAGAAAGGCTAACGAAATCCCAGCAAAGTTAACGGAATCCCAAAAGCCAACGAAATCTCGAGTAGTACTCGAACTACGAAAGGGCTTGATTCCCACTAGGGATACGTAGGTAGCCTATCATTAGGTCCAAATCGACCAAAACGGTCGCCCTCTCCTTCGGCAGCAGACAAAGTCCACCGAAAGGCCATTTCAAATTAAGGTCCGAGGCGCCTAAAAAGCCATCATCATTAAGGTCCGAGGCGCCTAAAAAGCCATCATCATTAAGGTCCGAGGCGCCTAAAAAGCCATCATCATCAAAGTCCGAGGCGCCTAAAAAGCCATCTTCAAGGTTCGAGGCACCTAAACGCCATCTCCAAGGTTCGAGGCACCTAAAAACGCCATCATCAAGGTCCGAGGCACCTAAAGCGCCATCTCCAAGGTTTGAGGCACCTAGAAAGCGATAAATCGCAATCATCCCAGAGAGACCGAAAATGGTCATTCTTATCCCCAAAGCGGCGGATACCCGTCAGACCGAAAATGGTCATTCCTATCCCCACAGAGCGGATAGCCATCGACCAAAAATGGTCATCTCTTATCCCCAAGCAGAAGTTTCTTTCCAAAGAACCGATCAGAACTCGCTCATCAGGGTTCGAGGCACCTAAAACGCCATCATCTCGTGGTCAAAGACCCGAACTACGATCGGCTTGATTCCCATTCGGGATACGTAGGTAGCCTATCGCTAGGTTCAGCCACCCGATCACTCGATCATCCTGCCAAATATGGAGCCTTACTCTTATCGACGACCCCGCTTCCTTCGAAAGCGCCGTCGCCGAGGGGCTACTGTAAGTGCTCCAATTTGAGCTTGTTAGAATTTTCGTTAGAAAATTAACGAAAGTTATAACATTTCTAACAATTCCTAACTATCCTAACATTTCTAACAAAGTGAGGGTAAAATGGGCATTGTTATTTAAGGTTAAACCTTAAAAAGAATCTTAAAAAGAAAAACAAAAGAAGAAAACCACAAATAGCAATGGCTGGAGACACAAAAACTGGCTGTTAATTTGAAATTTCAAAAAGATTATTCCTCTTGTCCAAAGCCGAAGCCGCATTTAATGAACAGTGCACGCTGAGGGGATCCATCCGCGCGGATGAGTTTGTCATTTCAGGAGGGCTATAAATTGAGCCCTCCAGTCACAAAAATAAGAAAGGAAGAACACAATAGCAACGAAGTTCTGGCGAAATATAGAGAGAAAACAGTGAGAATTCTCAAGAATTGTCACCTTTTTCTTTCCAATCTTTCCCAACTCATACTCATCCACTCACTCTCATATTAAATCCCTAAACACTCATATACTCAAGCCAAACACTCAAGAACACAAGGAAGATTGGTAAACCCTCTTCTTCCTAACCCTAAATCTCATCCATGCATGCATCTTCAAACTACAAAATGTAGTTCTTTCATATTTTTTCTCTAGATCTAAGAAGATCACCATGGAAGACCATCTCCATGGATGATCTTCTACAAAGATCAACATTATTTTCAAAGCTTTTCTTTCTTACTTGCAAAAATGCACTTTCAAAACCCTAGAAAACCATTTTCAAGCACTAAATCTTGATTTCAAAGGGTAAAATCCCCTCCCCAAGCAAATGAAATGCTTAGTCCTAATGTACCCCAAGGATGGTTTGGTATAGTTGATTCACCACTAAAATGTCTAGTGATCACTAACCAAAACCTAGGGAAATGGGGACAAGCATGGATGCAAAACCCCCCTTAAAATCATATTTTCTTTCTTGAGAAGTTGCTGTCCAGTAGCAATTTTCTCAGACCTCAGTCCATGGTCTTAATTTTTGGACACAGATGAACTTGGAATTTGGTGTTGACTACAAAACACTTTTTGTAGCCAACATCCAGAGCTTTCCAGACATATTTTTACCTTATTTTTTGGGTGAGTAAAACTCCTCTTTTCAATTTTTCTTTCAGAGGCTAGTTCATCAGCTTCTGGGAATCCAGATCTCATATCTGAGGTTTCCAGAAGGTTTTGACCCCTCAAATCTTCTCCAAAATGGAAATTTCTTTCACACAAAGTTTATTCAAGGAGTCTAGAGAAACTTTCATTCTCTGAGTTCATCCAGATTATGAAGTTTTAGGACCCTTGAATCCATTTCAAAATTACGTGTCTGCTGCCATTTCCTTCTGGCAGAAGTGACTTCTCAACTTCAAAAGGTTTTTGAGTACCAAATCTCAAACCAAAAATTCTCCAAAAAATCATGGGATCAGTTTAAAGTCTTAAAAAGACATCCCAATTTTTACTTTTTCCAGTTTCAACTTATTTTGGCCAAAACACACACACACACACACACACACAAATGATTTTCAGCTTGGAAGACTCGCTTTTACGAGGCGCGTCGGGTGCACACTAACGTCCTTCCCGACGCGTAACATGACCTCCGAACCTAAATCTCTGATCTCGGGCTTTTTCAAAGTTTTGGCCCTTCAAAATTAAAATGGCGTGGCGACTCCGTTTTTCCGGTTTTATTTGGTTTTTCAAAGAAACGCAAAATCGAATTTTTCCCGCGAAAAGGCAACACATCGTTACAAAGTGGCGACTCCGCCTGGGACTAAGCTTTTAATAAAAAATGGTATTCGGTATATTGGTGGAAATCATTAAATTTCCCGTTATCGCCTCCTAACACGAGTCGGGGATAAATTGTGGTCTAACAATCCCACGTACCGGTATCACCGTTTTCAAAAAAAAAAAAGCTTTTGAGGGTCAAGCTTCCGTCCCGCTTTGAAAATCATTTTTGTGTGTGTGTTGATTTTTTGCACAGCTTTTCATGTTGTTTTGGCCGCCTCGGAGAAAGTCAAAATTTTGACTGTCGGAATAATGTCCCTAACTCGTCGGAATTTTCATGCTTACGTGCTTATGTGCTCATAAAAAAATTTTCAAAAAAGATTTTCAAAAAAAAAAAGAAAATTTCCAAAAAAAATCATGCACCATATTTTTAAGACACATAAAAAAAAAAATCTCTATTTTACTCGTAAAAGAATATAGATCGCTTGCACACTACGCGCACGTGACCGTACACCGCACACTACGTCCTTAACCCGGGAAATCCTTGTCGCGGTCCGTTTGGTCTTATTACGCCTCTCGGATGAGCACAGACTACCCAAACATCCCATGGAGCCTCGTGTCGACCATGCACTTGTCCGTGACACACTTTGTCCGAGACCCGGTTGGTTTTTAGTCCGGTCCGTGTCATGCCCCGTCCGTGTATAGACCTTTCCTTTCAAGCCTTTGTCGGCATACCGACTCAATATCTCTCGGGTCCCTAATCGCCGCTAATCGCCGAAGTTCCGCCGGTTTTCCGCCGCAGACTTTGACCAAGATATTGACCGGCGCCTTGACTTCGGCTCGATCGGCACAAATTATACACCGACTCCCAAAGATTGACACCGAGTCATCAAGGATTAACGGTTATTCCATGCCTAATTACGCTTAACCGACGATAAGTCAAGATCAATAGCGGACATTTATCGCCCAAATCATGCCGACTTTCCGTCGAGCTCCTGACACGATCTTGACTTTAACGCGCCTTGTCCGTAATTTACATCGAATGCTCGTTAAGACTCGATTACCCGCCGACTTCTAGGATCGTTTTCTTTCGGCCGGTGGGACCCGCTTGCCCTATAGGACCTCGCCCGGGCCGTCCACCCCGGGAGGTCGAAATACATGTGGAATACGAGGGGCTTATAGACGTAGTGACGGGGCCCACCGATCCAGAATCGAGTAGTTTGCGAAAAGAAGAGCAATCTTTTCCAACCGATTAGGTTAATAAAACATGTTTTAAGTAAACGTGAACAAATAACCGCATGTCGCATGAGCCAAAAGCCCAAACACCTACCCTCCTTCCATTCCTGCACATCTCGAACCTTCGTGTCCTTTCCCCGCAGCCTCCGCACAAAGCTTGGTTTCTGTGCACCGGTCAACGTTTGATCGGGCTGGGAAGAGTCAAGCGCATCGTCGCCTTCACCGTTTGTTCCGACTCCGGGTTTCGTAATGTCCGCACGCCCGGTAATGATGGGGATAACGTTGCTCCGTCCTCCGTAATCCTCGCATGCACTCGCATTGGATCCAGTTGGTAGAGCAAATGAGACTTCGATGAGGCTCAAATTGATGACCTACCGGGGGTAGTCGCAAGTCACGGCTCGACTATCGGCCTCAATTCCGATGGCACTTTTACCGCAAAGACGTAAAAGGGTTCTCCTCCTCTTCTTAATAGTCCTGATACATCAAGATGCTACCCCAAGATTCCTATGTTTCCACCGCCGGACTCCCGCCCGCCGACTTACAGGCAACCGGCCCCCAAACAAGAATGTGTGGACGAAAGAGTTCTAAGATAACTGTCCGCTTGTCCCCTCTCAAAGTGATGATCCCACAAATATCACCCGAGTGATGAAAATCAGGGAACAAGTTAAAGAAATTTGGTCACCATCAAAGCCCCGGGAAGAACGCTGCACGTACAAAGCAGCTTGGATAAGAGGCCACACGCCACTGGGACCTTAACAATATCCCAACCGACCGGGGCTACCTTGAAGGACAAACATATGCCCGTTCCCGGACCTCAATATCTCTCATTATCCGGCGGAGTCCAATCACTCGCTACTGCACGAGCCCAAGCAGCCAGATCCTGACCCGCTCCACTCAAAGTCATTCCAAAGACCGTCAACCCGAGGTCCCAAATCCGCCACCACCCGTAGAACACATTTGGTGGGATATTTGTGGATCGTCCCGATTGCCTTGAAAGTGGACTATCAGATCGGATACACGAGGACCGCCCTCCTAAGAAAAAGAAAATTTCCCCAAAGAAAATTGGAAGGAGAGATTCGAGGCCGGTGATAACAAAGGTGGGAACGCCGGGAGCCATCTCGGGGGATTTGATTATTATGTACTCTACTCCGCCCGCCTTCCCCAAAGCAAAAAGGGGTGAAAGAACGTAAAAGCCTTGCCAACGACGGAATTGAGACCTTCTGGGTACCGTAGTACCGCGTAACGTAAGTCCAACCCCTGGGGTCGCCCAAGGTTCCGCCTTGTCCAGCCTCCCGAGTATCCACCGATGAAGAAAACCGACGCCGGCCTCGGGCGCTCCCACTCAATCAACATGTTGATCGGAGATGGCAACCGCCACAAAAGGCATCGATAACCTGTGGGCTTCGGCAAAGACTCGCTCGCAAGAAAAAGGCACGAAGTGACCGGCTTGATGACTCTCCATCCCGAGACAAGGACCAAATCTATGATCCTCACCTATATGGGAGTATGATCACCTTCGCGATGAAGATTTGCCAAGAGATGTCTCCCAACACAATGAAGCTTTGTACATCACTATTCGGCTCAACACCGTGTCACTCCCCGGGGTATTAGTGGACAATGGATCATCGGTAAATGTCCTTCCCTCAAGCATGATGAGGGCCCTCCGCATAAATGAAAGGCGCGTGATCCCATCTACCCTGGACCGTCAAAGCCTACGACGGTTCGTCTCGCCCCATTCTCGGGACAGTGACTCGAACTCGGTACGAAAACCCAAATGGTGCCCGCAAAGTTCCATGTAATGGATATCCCCTCCGAGTTCACAAACTCTACTAGGGCGCCCTTGGTTGCATCACATGAAAGCCATAGCCTCCACTCTCCACCAATGCGTCAAATTCATCAACCGCAGGGAGACCTTGAAGTCATAAGGGGTGACAGCTTCCTCATAGGGAACGAAGCCGAAACAATAGCCAAGAACGCCCACAGCCAAACACCGGGCTACATCCTTCAAGAGGCAAGTCTCGCCAAGATCCTTTGGAATCCAAAGAATGCCAACTATGTCGACACACTCAAGCGAGCGGACTCCGAAGAAGTTCGATTCATCAAATTTAATTGCTATTTCCAACACTTGGAGTCGTATCGGAAGGAAACGCCGAACGCCGCCATGATACAGTGCACACAAGTCCCCGGTCCTCAATCACGTATTTGTCGCATTCTCGCAAACCCATTCTCTTGGCCTCGCCGGCGAGGAGGTTTTCATGATAAAAGTCGCAAACACCGACAGACTCGGCTCGAATCTATGAACGTCGTGTGGGACGTCCTCCTTGCTGAACTACCTGCCAAGCCTTTCCGCCCGAGTATGGGACATGAGATTTTTCTAGCTGCTCACCGAGACGCAATGCGTCCTTACATCCGGATTGAGCGATCGATTGTGACGAAACGGAAGTCCCTGCACTGAGGAAGATCCCTACATCCACATGCTCGCTTTCGATGCCAAACACAGCTTGATTCGATTCGCACAAAGAGATGATAGTAACGACTGAAGAGGGAGCACAGAGGCCATGCCTTTCCCGAGTTGTGAAGCCACCAACAGCGATGCCGCTAAAGAATTGGGAAACTCTCTCAGGCCCGTCCGCGACCAAGGAGGAAATGATCACCAAGCTTGGATTGGTCCCCCGTCCTTTCGTGTCAGCCTTTGTAAAGTCCTCCGAGTCTCTCATTGTTGAGTTCGAGTCTCTCGAGTCGTCCGATGGCCTCACGCCTGAAGACTACGAGTCTGTAGCCAACGTTGTATTCCCCTTCGTCTTCAATGAAATGATGAACCTTTCGAGTATCCCTTAATTGCCACTTTAACTAATGATGAATTAACTAATAATCTAAAATTTTTTAATAACGATTCACTAGATGAAGAGGCAGACACATTAAATGAACAATATATCAAAGAAATCTTTAAGCAGGTTGTCCGGAAAGAGGAAAATCGAGCCCAAGCTGCCGAAGAGATTTTGACAAGTGTGAATTTGGGAACTGCGGAAGAGCCGAAAGAGACGCAGATTGGTCATTTCTTCGAAGGAAGTGGAAAGGATGCTCTGCAAAATCCTACAAAATCCTCAATTCAAAGAAAGTCGCCCTCTTCATCAAAGAAAACATCATGTGCAGATACGGGTTGCCCGCCGAAATCATCTCAGATAATGGATCCCACTTCGAAGGGGAATGTGACAGATTGCTGGCAGAATTCCGAATAACCCGTCACAAGTCATCACCCTACTGTGCCCCAAACCAACGGAGCCGTCGAAGCAAAGAAACAAGACTCCGGAAAATATCATCCGGAAAATGGCCGCCCAAGGTGTAGATTGGCCCGAGAAGTTACACTGGCACTCGGGGCTACGTAACATCGCCGTAACGGCAATCGGGGAAACACCTTTTGCCCTCACATACGGAATGGAAGCCGTAGTCCCAATCGAGCCGGAAATACCCTCGCTCCGTATACCTCTGGAAAGCCAAATCAACGAGGTCGAATGGCTCCGCAGTCGCCATGACGAATTGGCCCTACTAGATGAACGCCGACCGAAGGCCATGGAACACATCCGGCCTACCAAGGAAGAATGGCTAGAGCCTTCGACAAGAAAGTAAAGCATCGGGAGATCCGAGAAGGTGATCTCGTTCTAAAAGAAAAGCCCTCTGGGCCCGTATCAACCCTCTCGGCAAATGGGAGCTCGTATGGTCGGGCCATATGTCGTCCGTAAGATCTTCTCCGAGGCGCCATGCAACTTGCGGACCTCGACGGGAATCCCTTTGTACACCCAAAGGAATGGTGACAAGCCGCGCGTATACTACGCGTAAAAAAAAAAAAAAAAAAAAAAAAAAACAAAAAAAAAACAAAAAAAGAGTGCTAAAAGAGTAATACCCAACTAGGTTAGAAACCCGAAAAGGGCGGCCTAGGTAAAAACAGGTTGCACCAAAAAAAAAAAAAAAAAAAAAACAAAAAAAAAGAGTGCTAAAAGAGTAATACCCAACTAGGTTAGAAACCCGAAAAGGGCGGCCTAGGTAAAAACAGTGGTTGCACAAAAAAAAAAACAAAAAAAAAACAAAAAAGAGTTCACCAAGTTGAACTACGAAGACCCGAGCTCCTCAAAATGAGGGGAACGTAGGCAAATGAAACGGTTCGGTCTAAAGCACAAATAAAAGCCATACTTTGGCATCAATACAATTGATCGACCATGAAAGCGTCTCAAAAAAAAAAAAAACTCTAAAGCAATTCAAATATTCATTACAAGTTAAAAGCTCTTTGATGAGTCTAAGCCCGATTCATTCCTACAACCGGCAACCTCGCTAAAGGAAAACTAAGATACATAATCAAACTAATGTGTCTCATGGCAAGAAAGGGATACTTGGAAACCTCGTAGTCACTCCAAGCCACTCGCATCGGTCTCTCCCTTCTTCTTCCCCTCCGAGTCTTTCTCTTCGAACCGGAAAAATGTTGGTATTCCTCCTACCAAGCTCAGTATAGGAACAGTGGTCTATCAAACCGCCTCCGTCGTGGCCTTAGTAGCCCTAGCGTCATCCCTCATCTCCCCGTAGCCTAGCCGGTAGCATAGGAGCCCTCCTCTCCCGTCTCTTGACGTAAGCCTCATAGTCGGCCACGCGCGTCCCCGCTCCGGTCGAGGGTTGGCCCTCGCCTCGGCCCTCCTCCTCTCGTAAACAGCCCGGGTCCTCCGCACCTACAATGGCCTCACGCCGTCTCAAAATAGCCACCCGAGTCTCTCCTGCATGCCCCTCGTACCAATCCAGTACCAAGTGGTCGTGAACACCGGCCTCGGACGCCTGAGAATGACCCGAGAAGGAAAGGCATCGTACCTCCATACTCGGGAAAGAAATGGAAACACCGAGGGATCATCCATGGAAACAGGAGCCACCAACCTGATGGCTACATCATCAAAACCCTCCAAAGGAACCTGCTCCAAGCCAAACTGTCTCAGGACCAGAGCCGGAATGTAAAACCGGACCGAGAAAGCCCCTAAGCATAACCACATGGGACCCGTCCCGAAGCATTCGCGAGTCTCCACCCGCCAATGAGGCACCAACCATCTCGATATCTTCGGGCCCGGCGACCCGCCATCCAACGCTCCCACGAGCCCCGATCATCAAAATCTACATCGACACCTCTCCCGGCAAAGTCCAAGGCTCGATCATATCGTAGGTTTCGAAGAACCCCAAACGCTCCATCGCCCACATGTGGTCAAGAGGAACGGGCTGCCCCCGTGCATATACCGTCTTCCGGTAGCCAGCCTATCAAGAGCATGAAAAGTCTCTCCCAAAATCAAGGGAACGACATCCCTGCCCAGGCGACAGTGAACGACAACATCCAGCAGAGATCGATGGCAAATCCCGAAGGAATAGACCATGAACAAAGTGCCAAACATGCAAAGTGCAAAGGCATCCCAATAGGCGTCATCCACCAAGCCTAAGCCCCTAAATCTGTCGGGAAGACCGGAAATATCAAAATGGTCGGGACCGCGGATCATGCCTCGTGCTTCCTCCGGGGAAAGATGAAGAAGGTTGCACAACTTGTCAACAAAAGAAGCTCCTCCGGACAAAGGAATTGCTATCTCCTCCACCCCCGGACCTCCAAGCAAGGCCCGAAATTCTTCCACAGTCGGAACAATCTCGTTGAAGGAAAGGCAAAAGACATGCCTTCTAGTATCCCAAAACGAAGAAGAAGCCCTTAAGAGGTCATAATCCGGAACCAATTCTTTGAGAGACCACAAGCATCGTACCTTGTACCGTTCTTCAAAGAAAGACCTTCTCTCATGCATAATTTCCCGGGACCAATCCTTGAACTTGTTGAAAAATGACATTTGGGACTCTTGGGACAATTTTGAGGAGCTTTTCTAAGGCTTTCCATGGTTTTTCTCTCTTCCTCCCGAAAATGGTCAGTTGGGGCTGGAGGTTGAAGAAGATATTTGAATTTGAAATAAAGCAAAGCCGATTTAAAGCAAAATCAAAGGACAAAGGTGTCAATCTTTGTCCCCATCCGCGCGGATACGTTTGCTCCCCATCGAAAATCTGCAATGCCCCAAGCCGCTACACCAAAAGGGAATATTCCGTCCCGTTGCTCGAAACCCGTGCAAAAACCTCCCCAAACCGGTCCCATATACCAAACACCCTTGCAAAAAAAAACAAGGCTCATGCAACACCGCATTCATATTGCATTGCATTCATAAAATAAAATCCTAAATTATTACATTCCAAAAAAAAAAAAAAAGAGTGTGCATAAAAAAAAAAACGAACAAACATAAATAAAATCCTAAATTACTACATCCCAAAAAAAAAAATGTGCATAAGCTGTACAAATCTCAATCTCAAAAAAAAAAAAAAATCAAAAAAAAAAAAATCATCATCATCATCAACATGCAATATTCAATTTCAAAAAAAAAAAGAGAAATCACAATTCTTCGAATTTTCACATGTAATTTTCGAATTGAAAAAAAAAAATGTGGCAAAAATGCCAATTCTTTTTCCCAAGCAAAATGCACATTTTGAGTTACTCATATACTCATTACAACATGCAAAGCATTAAAATCAAAATTCAAAGCCAAGAACATCAATCATTCGAATTTTCAAAAAAAAAAAAAATTCAAAAATCATCCAAAAATTTCAAACAAGAAATCGACAAAAGGATCAAGAGGATTCGAAATATACCGTTCGGAGATGCGGATCCGAAGCCCAATGTTGCCAAGCATCGGGGTAATGCTCCTCCGCAACCGATTGCGAAAGATTGTAATGCCTCCTCATCCGGACGAGCTCCAATCGCCTCTCCGCTACCGGACCACGTCCTTGGCCTTGAAAAGCGCCTTCCCCGTGTTCCATTGCTCGAAAAATCAAGAAAATCGGAGGAATTTTGAAGCTTCTAGGGCCAAAAGTGGCTGCTCTCCTCGTTTTTCTCTCTCTGCTCTCGACAATCTCAAAAAATTGGACTGAGGAAGAAGAAGGGCGTTGGCCCAATTAATACCCCTGACTTTCCATCCCTATCCGCGCGGATGAGATTGCAAGGGTCAAAATGACCCTTTTGCCCCTTAAAATTTCAGGACTCTGCAATTCAATCCCCAACTTGACAAAGTTAACCAAAGTCAGCCCCTTGTCAAGAAAATCTCCCCCGGCAGTCAAACGTAAGACCGAGTGCCCCGAGAAAGATAACGAGATCCCGTATCTTTCATCAAAATTACCCCGGCAAGAAACGTAAGACCGAGTGACCCGAGAAAGATAACGAGATCCCGTATCTTTCATCAAAATTACCCCCGGCAGTCAAACGTAAGACCGAGTGCCCCGAGAAAGATAAAGGATCTCGTATCTTTCATCAAAATTACCCCTAGGCGGTCAAACGTAAGACCGAGTGCCTCGAGAAAGATAACGAGATCCCGTATCTTTCATCAAAATTGCCCCCTGCAATAAACGTAAGACCGAGTGCCCCGAGAAAGATAACGAGATCCCGTATCTTTCATCAAAATTACCCCTAAGAAAACGTAAGACCGAGTGACCCGAGAAAGATAACGAGATCCCGTATCTTTCATCAAAATTACCCCGGCGATGTCAAACGTAAGACCGAGTGCCACGAGAAAGATAACGAGATCCCGTATCTTTCATCAAAATCTTCCCGATGGCAAAGCGTAAGGCCGAGTGCCCCGAGAAAGATAACGGATCCCGTATCTTTCATCAAAATTATTCCCGGCAGTAAAACGTAAGACCGAGTGACCCGAGAAAGATAACGAGATCCCGTATCTTTCATCAAAATTACCCCCGGCAGTAAAACGTAAGACCGAGTGCCCCGAGAAAGATAACGAGATCCCGTATCTTTCATCAAAATCATCCGACGGCAGTCAAACGTAAGACCGATTTCCCAGACGAGTACGTCTGATTTTCCCCAGCAAAGGCTAACGAAATCCCCAGCGAAGTTAACGGAATCCCAAAAGCCAACGAAATCTCGAGTAGTACTCGAACTACGAAAGGGCTTGATTCCCACTAGGGATACGTAGGTAGCCTATCATTAGGTCCCGCCCCCCGACCAAAACGGTCACCCTCTCCTTCGGCAGCAGACAAAGTCCACCGAAAGGCCATTTCAAATTAAGGTCCGAGGCGCCTAAAAAGCCATCATCATTAAGGTCCGAGGCGCCTAAAAAGCCATCATCATTAAGGTCCGAGGCGCCTAAAAAGCCATCATCATCAAAGTCCGAGGCGCCTAAAAAGCCATCTTCAAGGTTCGAGGCACCTAAAACGCCATCTCCAAGGTTCGAGGCACCTAAAAACGCCATCATCAAGGTCCGAGGCACCTAAAGCGCCATCTCCAAGGTTTGAGGCACCTAGAAAGCGATAAATCGCAATCATCCCCAGCAGAGACCGAAAATGGTCATTCTTATCCCCAGCAGGGCGGATACCCGTCAGACCGAAAATGGTCATTCCTATCCCCAGCAGAGCGGATAGCCATCAGACCAAAAATGGTCATCTCTTATCCCCAGCAGAGTTTCTTTCCAAAGAACCGATCGTAGAACTCGCTCATCGTGTTCGAGGCACCTAAACGCCATCATCTCGTGGTCAAAGACCCGAACTACGATCGGCTTGATTCCCATTCGGGATACGTAGGTAGCCTATCGCTAGGTTCACCCACCCGATCACTCGATCATCCCGCCAAATATGGAGCCTTACTCTTATCGACGACCCCGCTTCCTTCGGCGCCGTCGCCGAGGGGCTACTGTAAGTGCTCCAATTTGAGCTTGTTAGAATTTTCGTTAGAAAATTAACGAAAGTTATAACATTTCTAACAATTCCTAACTATCCTAACATTTCTAACAAAGTGAGGGTAAAATGGGCATTGTTATTTAAGGTTAAACCTTAAAAAGAATCTTAAAAAGAAAAACAAAAGGAATAAAACCACAAATAGCAATGGCTGGAGACACAAAACCGGGCCGTTAATTTGAAATTTCAAAAAGATTATTCCTCTTGTCCAAAGTGAAGCCGCATTTAATGAACAAAGTGCACGCCGAGGGGATCCATCCGCGCGGATGAGTTTGTCATTTCGGGAGGGCTATAAATTGAGCCCTCCATCCACAAAAATAAGAAAGGAAGAACACAATAGCAACGAAGTTACGGCGAAATATAGAGAGAAAACGGTGAGAATTCTCAAGAATTGTCACCTTTTTCTTTCCAATCTTTCCCAACTCATACTCATCCACTCACTCTCATATTAAATCCCTAAACACTCATATACTCAAGCCAAACACTCAAGAACACAAGGAAGATTGGTAAACCCTCTTCTTCCTAACCCTAAATCTCATCCATGCATGCATCTTCAAACTACAAAATGTAGTTCTTTCATCTTTTTCTCTAGATCTAAGAAGATCACCATGGAAGACCATCTCCATGGATGATCTTCTACAAAGATCAACATTATTTTCAAAGCTTTTCTTTCTTACTTGCAAAAATGCACTTTCAAAACCCTAGAAAACCATTTTCAAGCACTAAATCTTGATTTCAAAGGGTAAAATCCCCTCCCCAAGCAAATGAAATGCTTAGTCCTAATGTACCCCAAGGATGGTTTGGTATAGTTGATTCACCACTAAAATGTCTAGTGATCACTAACCAAAACCTAGGGAAATGGGGACAAGCATGGATGCAAAACCCCCCTTAAAATCATATTTTCTTTCTTGAGAAGTTGCTGTCCAGTAGCAATTTTCTCAGACCTCAGTCCATGGTCTTAATTTTTGGACACAGATGAACTTGGAATTTGGTGTTGACTACAAAACACTTTTTGTAGCCAACATCCAGAGCTTTCCAGACATATTTTTACCTTATTTTTTGGGTGAGTAAAACTCCTCTTTTCAATTTTTCTTTCAGAGGCTAGTTCATCAGCTTCTGGGAATCCAGATCTCATATCTGAGGTTTCCAGAAGGTTTTGACCCCTCAAATATTCTCCAAAATGGAAATTTCTTTCACACAAAGTTTATTCAAGGAGTCTAGAGAAACTTTCATTCTCTGAGTTCATCCAGATTATGAAGTTTTAGGACCCTTGAATCCATTTCAAAATTACGTGTCTGCTGCCATTTCCTTCTGGCAGAAGTGACTTCTCAACTTCAAAAGGTTTTTTGAGTACCAAATCTCAAACCAAAAATTCTCCAAAAAATCATGGGATCAGTTTAAAGTCTTAAAAAGACATCCCAATTTTTACTTTTTCCAGTTTCAACTTATTTTGGCCAAAACACACACACACACACACACATAAATGATTTTCAGCTTGGAAGACTCGTTTTACGAGGCGCGTCGGGTGCACACTAACGTCCTTCCCGACGCGTAACATGACCTCCGAACCTAAATCTCTGATCTCGGGCTTTTTTCAAAGTTTTGGCCCTTCAAAATTAAAATGGCGTGGCGACTCCGTTTTTTCCGGTTTTATTTGGTTTTTCAAAGAAACGCAAAAATCGAATTTTTCCCGCGAAAAAGGCAACACATCGTTACAGCAGGTTCAATAAAGAAGCAGTGGACATACCAAACTTAGACATGTCAACTTCAATCGAAGCATTCAGGATGGGTCTTAAGAAGGATTCACCATATTATGAAGATCTAGTCAAAAACCCATGCAAAAAACTTGAAGATGTCAGAACAAGAGCTATCCAATTCATACGTCTTGAAGAAGACAGACTAATCAGAGAGAAAAAGGCCAAAGAAACTCCTGTTTATGAAAGCACTGCCAGGAAGGCAGAATCTTCCCATCATAAGCATAATAGGGAAAAATCCTACACTAAATCAGAAGATCTTAAAATTAATTCTGTTGAAGATGCTATAGATAATGATGATTCTGAATTTCTAAAAATCGATGACTATTGTTTTTCTGTCAATATTGTAGGACTATTATGTGCAATGGACAACTTGGGCGAGAAAGCAAGATGGCCCAGGAAGAATGAAAAACCAACATCTTGGAATGATAAGTCTAAATGGTGCGCATACCATGAAGACTTTGGTCATACTACCGACAACTGCATTGCCCTTTGTAAGGAGATCAGTCACTATTATCTAAAGGCCATCTTAAGGAGCTTTTGGTCAGGAGGAAAGATCATGGTGAAGCTAAGGATCCCACTCCAGAAACACCTCTATCACCTCCAACGGCAACAAAAACTATCAATGTCATCTTTGGAGGCTCAGAAATCTGCGACACAACTTATTCGGAAGCAAAGCGTCATGCCAAAAACTCGAAAGAAGACAAGTTTAATACACCAGTCAGGTCCTCTTCAAGATGTGAAGATCCACAAATAACCTTTGATCAAGATGAGAAGGCAGATATCATGGGTCCCCACCATGATGGACTAGTTGTCACCTTGCAGATTGCAAATTGCAAGGTGAAAAGGATTCTCATCGATAATGGAAGTTCTGTCAACTTGATGATGCTCAGCACCTTGAAGGAAATGGGCATGACAGACTCTGAAGTTGTAAAGAACTCTTCTGTATTAATTGGATTCAGTGGTGAAACCAAGCAAACAGTGGGAGAAATCAAGCTACCCATATATGTTCAAGGTGTCAATTATATGGAACGGTTCTGTGTTATAGATTGCCCATTTTCTTATAACATTATCCTAGGCAGGCAATGAATACACAATATGAGAGCCATCCCATCATCATATCATCAGTGTGTCAAATTACCAATACCGTGGGGTATAATCACGCTTAAAGGAGATCAGCAGATCACCAAGGAATGTTACAAAACCTCGATGAAAGCCTCATCTGCACCTCGTCAAAAATAGCAATCAAAGATAACATTATATATTCAACATATCAAAGTCCTTACAAGCGGTGCCATATCTTTCACCTTTTTAGCAAGGTTCCAAAGAAGGAAAAGTCAGGAGCAGATGCCCTATTTTGGTATTCAACATGTCCAGCAATTTTGAACAATACTATTACGACAAGTATCCAGCTATCCAGCAAATTGATCTAGCAGACAACAACTGAAATGGCAAATCAAGAAACATCTTGGATTCAACCTTATGAATACCTCCTCAATAATGATAGAGAAGGTGATAATCATTCTGGGGGAAAATCATTGTCATCTAAGGAAAATTACTAAGAGCTCCTGGGGGCATGTTGATTATCAAGCCCAGATGGTACACGAGTCCCTACGGAAGTGGAAAAATATTTATCTTAAAACCCTATTTCGTGTAAGTCAACGCATGTTTATTATAATTGGGAACAGGTACACCTTCTTTACTCATCTTGTTCTTTTATTTCCTTTCGTTTTCTTTTATAAATCTTTCTTGGAACATTACTGACTTAAGCATCGGAGGGGTGTTAGCTAGGCTAACACACAACCCTAACATGTTTCTGTTTTACAAGATTCTATGTATCTACATGTTAAAAATGCGAGATGTGAATGAACGGCCTCCGGAAATCAAAAGAAAACGTTTTGTTTATCTTTTTGAATTTTTGAAAATTTTGGGAGTTGCCACGCCGTTTTTAAAGGAAAACATTGAGAAACCTATTTTAAAAGAGAATCTGAGTTCGGGGGTCTGGTTACGTGTTGGGAAGAACTTGAGAGTTCACCCAACACGCCTCTTTCGAGACTTTCAATCAAACATTGGACATTTACAATCATTCAAAATGTGTGTGCAATATGTGTCAACAAGGCATGCAAATTTGGAATTTCATTGATGGTATAAAGACTGGATACAACTTGTGAGCCATGACAGGGGGCCACACCCTTTACATATGATGACTTGCATTACAAGGCAAGGGCTGGAGACAGTCTGCTCAGGAAGCTTGGGTGTCGTCCGACATAGGTCTTCCTCAGAGAGGGATGTCAGACGACAGGAAGCCTCCTGGTCAGATTGCCTCTTACAACAGCAAAGCTGCTCTGGAATCTGGGACAAGATTTATTTCAACTATGAAGGAACACTATTCAGGGTCTAAGCTCATTTTGGGGTCGATTGGAGTGAGCAAAGTCAAGATTGACTTTTAATGATACGGATGTCATATGACATAGGACACCCGAGAATGTCCATGTCAAATGGCAAACCGCCTCCATCAATTCATTGCACCCAAATAGAACTTAGGCTCCCAAAGTAGTGGTAAATAAGCCAAAACTACTTGAGCAAGCTTTGGGTTACAAAAGGGGGATCAATTCTGATAGATCTGAAGTCCAAGAAAAGCTGTACAGCCTTCTGGGAACTCTATGTCGTATGACACAGGACCTCTTGAGAGTCCTATGTCGTCCGACATAGGCAGCCTGTTTCAGTGCCCTTCAGTCAGATTAATCCCACCTTGTTCCCAAAGCAAATCAAACTATATTTATTAACTGAAAGCAGTAAAATAGTAACACTACGTGAGTATTATGGGAGGATCACATGGCTTTAATGGCCAAATGTGATGAATCACATATCTATGGCCATTTTCATGTAGCCATCACCTCCTAACTCAATGTAAACCAACCAAGATTCGAACTTTAATGGTGTTAATGCCACCAAATATTCAGATCTGAGGTGGGAAGAAGTGAATATGGGAGATTCACCTCTCCACCACCTTTATCATGCAAAATCCCAAATATTTCACATAATATCAA
This sequence comes from Adenophora triphylla var. japonica, assembly GCA_022495995.1. Taxonomy (NCBI): domain Eukaryota; kingdom Viridiplantae; phylum Streptophyta; class Magnoliopsida; order Asterales; family Campanulaceae; genus Adenophora; species Adenophora triphylla. The sequence goes on along the minus strand of JAFEMH010001114.1, from coordinate 327,555 downwards.
AGCAAGTAAGCATGCAAGATGATATAGATGTATGCAAGAATTGATCAGAGAGAGAGAGAGAGAGAGAGAGAGAGAGAGAGAGAGGGTTTATTGGCTACCTATTGTAGTCCACAAGGTAAAGACACCACTAGTATGGTGTTTACCCCTTCAACACACCAACAAAGGAAGGCTTTCTTTGGATCTTGGCTTGGGTATGTGTATGTATGAGGAGGGAGGTGAGTATGTGTATGAGAGAGAGAGGATGAGACTCTATTTTGACAGAGTTTCCCCCTTACTAAAATCCTTCCAGCCAGTCCTCCTAAATGATTAGCCATGCCTTTTATTTATAGGCAGGCTGATGGGACGTCCTATGTCGTCCGACAAAGGAAGTTAAACCACCTTTGGATAGCTGGTGTCGGACGACAGCGTACAGCTTTATGGCATAGTTGGGCCGAATGGATGGCAGGCCCAATGGGTTGAGTGATTAAATGGATAATTGGGCTCAAATTGCATTTTAGCAAATAATTGAGCCCAAAAATCAAGGAAAGTGGACCCAAAATACGAGTTCGGGTCGGGGTACTCACAGAGCCCCTCGGCGACGTCACTTCCACGGGAAGTGGGGTCGTCGACACAAATGAGAATCCCGAGCCGGACACGAATGGCGGGGAAAGAGATGACCAAGATGGTCGAGTGGCTGGACCTTTTATGAAAAGGATTCCTATGTATCCCGTGGGGGAATCAAGCCGAATCGTAGTTCAACAAAGATGGACGTTTGCGTCCCAGGGAAATCGACCATGATGGTCATGCGGCTGGACCTTTTATGAAAAAGGATTCCTACGTATCCCGTGGGGAAATCAAGCCGAATCGTAGTTCGTCAAAGAGGTGGCGCTAACGAGAGGCCACGGGCTTTGTACCCAAGGGTTTGACTGTTCCAAGAGGAGTAACCCCGAGGATTTGACTGTTTCGATGGGGAGTCACCCGAGAATTTGACTGTTTCAATGGGGAGTCACCCGAGGATTTGACTGTTTTGATGGGGAGTCACCCGAGGATTTGACTGTTTCGACGGGGAGTCATCCGAGGATTTGACTGTTTCGACGGGGAGTCACCCGAGGATTTGACTGTTTCGATGGGGAGTCACCCGAAAGATTTGACTGTTTCGATGGGGAGTCACCCGAGGATTTGACTGTTTCGATGGGGAGTCACCCGAGGATTTTGACTGTTTGGGAAATTTATACGGTCTTCCGGACCGGGTAATTTATAGCCTTCCGGGCTAAGGGTCGGGTAATTTATAGCCTTCCGGGCTAAAGATTGTGGAATTTATAGCCTTCCGGGCTAAAGATCGTGGAATTTATAGCCTTCCGGGCTAACGATCGTGGAATTTATAGCCTTCCAGGCTAACGATCGTGGAATTTATAGCCTTTCGGGCTAACGATCGGGTTGTTTATAGCCTTACGGGCTAAGGAACGGGTGGTTTATAGCCTTCCGGACTAAGAAACGGGTGGTTTATAGCCTTCCGGGCTAAGGAACGAGTGGTTATAGCCTTTCGGGCTAAGGAACGGGTAATGATGTGAGAAAGATCGAGAGGTGGGCGTTTAGACCCGAATGAAATGATAGGCAGTCAAGAGGGACTGACAAAATTGACCAGGGGCAAAAGAGGAAAATTACCCCTTCTGGAACGCCTATGTCGTCCGACATGGGGCTTTCCCCAAGCTGTTTTAATTAAAACAGTTAGGTCGTAAGACAGAGGCTCAGAATAGGAACATCCGCCGAGCTCTGAGAGAGAGAATGAGAGAAAAATTTGAAATTTTCTCCCTCCGATTTTGATTCGATCCCAAAATTGACAATGCCTCTGCGAGCGGAATCAAGAAGGAATGTGCAACGATCGTTGTCCGAGAGGAGGAAGCTCGTTGATCGGAACAAACGGAAGAAATTTCCGGAGGGGAATGGGCTCTATCCGAGCTTTGATTTACATACTTCCACCGCGGAGTGAATGGGGGTAAGTATTCTAAACCATCAACCCTTCCCTTTTCTTTTCCGAAATTGGATTTATAGGGCTCGAGATAGAATTTGGGGGAAATCGCACCCAAAGAGGAATTGCATGCTATGGAATGAGATGCATTGTCTTGAAAAGATTTCTCTCTCTTTTATTTTTTGTTCTTTTTCTTTTGAAAGAATTGTGTGATTTTAGACTTATGAGTATGTTCTGATACCTGTGCTGTGCTTACCTGCAGGCTTTGCGGACCAAGGGGTCCCTTGAGGCGATTGCTACTATTTGGAGCCTTCTTCCCGGTTCCTCTGATTTGCCGGGTAGTCCCAAGGGCTTGATATTTGCAGCTGGCCTGGGCCCATTCTTTACTGCCGTTGGAGAGTTTGGGGACACGCCTAGGAGCGTGGAGCTGGTGCGGGCTTTCAGGCAGTATTGGTGGGACTCTACCCACACTTTTCATATGTCTTGGGGTGAGTCCACCATTACCCCTTATGATTTCACTGCTATCACGGGTCTGCGGTTCACAGGCAGACCTATATTTTCTGAGGATCCCGGTGTCCTGAGCCCGGACGCCATTAGAGCATTGACTCGCCTGACTCTTTGCCCGAAGGGCAACGGGGTTCCACTGGCGGACCTGCATTCGGCTCTGACACAGCAGTGCCGTCTCTTCTCTGAGGAGTCTTTGCTACGATTACGGTGAGCGATTGGCGAGGCGTTTGCACTGGGGCTGGATTCTCGGACACCCTGTTCTGTAATGCCTCTACCACGACATTGACTCTTCTGCTGGAGCCTCTTAGGGACTAGGGCCAGTTCTCTACCTTTTCGTGGGGCGAGGCCGGCTTGGCTCAGGTGTATAGAGCCCTGGATGAGGTGAGCAGGGGTACGGTGACCTCTCTAGACTGCTATCAGACCGTTCTGGAGGTATGCTCTTTTACTTTTTGTACATTGACTGTCGTACCGCCTTTCTGTCATCATTGTATCATTGCTGCTGCACACTGAAAGCTTTTTGTCTTTTGATTTTAGGTGTGGGCCTATGAGGTGTTTGGATGTTATGCCTGGGCTGTGGTTGACAGGATTTCTGTAGATTTGTTCCCTGCTATCCGCCGATGGACTTTTGGGGCTAGGGAGAGCCGGAGAGTGGACGGGGTGAAGCCCCGGAAGACGGCCTGTTATCATGACACGATGATTGCCCTGAGGGGCACGCCATCTAGGTTGAGGATGTTTCCCTGGCATGGCAGGTATGGTGAGGATGTGGTTGGTGATGCTGCTTTGGTGACCAGGACGAGGAGGCTTCTGATCGACCTGGAGGGAGATGCCCTGTATTTGGGAGAGAGGGTTTGTAGGCAGCATGGATATGGTGCCGCCGCTCGCGTCCCTCACGATCCTCCTGAGGGGATTTGGTATATCCAGACCTTGCCTGACCTGGAGCGGTTGTGGACTGGTATCGACGCTGCAGAGTTGTCTGATGATGGGGATTATGGCCAAGTCGTCTTTACTCGGCTGGTGACCCCTCAGGTTATGGCCGCCAGGAGGGCAGCGGGGATGCAGATACCGATGCCTCCCCGATTTTTTGAGTATGAGGCTGGGGGTGCCATCCGCCGTTCTTCGTTTGACATGTCTGAGACTCATCCCCATTTACGGCTTCCCCGCGGGACTACCTCTGTGAGTATTCTTTCTTTTCTGCTTTGTTCAAGCCTTTTACTGCTTTACTCTCTGTATTCACTGTTTCTGACTGCCTCTTTTGTGTTCATTCAACAGGTTCCAGCCAAGACTTACAGGGCGGTGGCCAAGGCGTTCACAGGGACCGTGAAGATGCTGCGCCAATTTCAGAAGAGCGCGGAGCATTGGAAGGGGAGATGCAGCTCCCAGCCTGGTGACGTCGTGCCTCCAAATAAGAGGTCTAGGCCGACTTTGGCTCCTTCTAGCTCACAGGCGGGTGGTTCGAGTTAGCAGCCCCAGCCTGATGATGATGATGGCGAGGACGATCCTTATCAGCCCTCTTTCTCCACAGTGCCTGAGTGGCATGATTATTATGGCGAGCCCCGGCCTTGGGCCCAATATGAGGATGATAGCTCTGATGGCGAGATTCACGAGGCACAAGAGGGTGGCGGCGATGGCCAGGAGCAGAGCGGCTCGGAGGAGGAGGTAGGCAGCAGCCAGGATGATAGCGACTCCGAGGAGGATGAGGAGGATGATTCCGAGCAGGATTGATCACGGCGGTCCCCTTTTGTCATGCTTTGGAATCTCTAGGGAGAGAGAGGAGATGCATGCACTATTTTCTTTTTGGGTTGTAAAACAAGTATTTTATTGCATTTTGTATTTTGACAACTAAAATATTTGCTTATTTGTATATTTGTTAGTTCATATGCGCAAGTCCGTCCCAAGAAAGGCACAAAGATGGTGGCTTTGGGTGTTTTTATGATTTTGTATGTATTGGGTGATGTTTATGTGTCTGCGGATGTGTTGGGTATGCCAGACCCTCTCCCATGGGCTTGATGAACGAAAGGGAGTGTGTATGCATGGTTTTTTGGGTGTTTTGGACAGGTTTGGGTAGGCTTTGAGCAAGCATTGGGCTGCTAGGGGTTGCTGCAGTTGCAGCTGCTGCTGGTGTCAGATGGGACCTTCCATGTCGTCCGACACAAGACATCATGGGACATGCCTGTCGTCCGACATGGAGAGTCTGAGGGACAGATTTCTTGATCAGCAAGCCCCAACATTTTATAAAAGGCAGACTCATAAAAAACACATTCCGGCAGTCATAACAGAGGCCAAATTGATTTTTCAACCCGAAATTAGCCCCAAGATTCGACCTTTGACCCGAAATGGAGCATTACAACGACAGATCCAAGATCAAAGAACGTCAATTTCACTCCGATCTCGTTAATCTAACCCGCCACCATCATAGCACCAATAGGAGGATTATCGATCAACGGTATGGGTTGAGATGCATCTGGGCATTAAAGGAGTGGGCGGTAGATTGGAATCTTCTCCGGGCTGCGTCCAGATATTGGGATTGCGAGAGGCATGTCTTTACCCTCTCGTATAATGACCTTACGCCCACTATTGAAGAGTTTCGGGCACTGACTAGGGGAGTTGAGCTCAGAGATGCGGTCTTCCCACGAGATTCACGACCCTTGACTGAACAGTTGGCCGATTTCTTAGGATTTCACACAGAGCAGGTATCTGATCTGATTCTTGACCTGTCCTTTATTGACTTGGCCCAGATAGCCCGATTGGCTGTATCATGTCCGGAGCTTTTTGACCTATCCACGGCCATGGACATTTTTATGCTGATTATGATCTCCCTATACTGCTTTTGTGAGTATGACGGGGTATGCTCCGGTTTACTGCTAGGAGTTGTTAGGCAGATGCGGGGTTCTCGAGGTACCACATTGACTGAGATTTGGCCCAGGCAGGGAGAGAGAGACATAGTTCCCATTTTGCTGGCGGAGACATATCATGGGATGGACAGACTGGCTGGAGGGTCATTATACATCGGACGTGGCAGCCCCAGTCTCTTATTGTTGTGGCTTTTTGAGCGATTGGGACTTATCTCCCCATTACCCGCGAGGCGAGGCTAGCACCTTGGGTTACCACAGCGAGCGAGTGGCTCCGGAGGCCTCACAGGAGAGCTGGCAGAGGCGATTGGCCAGGTATACCACCACGGACATTCAGTATTGGGTTCCCGGATGGAGGCTTGAGACCATGAGTGGCAGGCAGGATGACTCTGCTGTAGTGAGGTTGCCGGGATTACACTTCTCATCATTTAGCATCCCCTTACTTGTTCTGAGGCAGTATGGGTACCCACAGCAGGCTATTGGTGGGTTCAGAGAGCAGATGGTTCGGGATACTGTTCCTCTTGACATGAGTGATGTCCGGACTCTCAGATTCTTTGCCAGGGCCTTTTCGGGAGCAGCTTTTCCCACTCATACACTGATACGGAAGACCCGGGGGACCACATATATGTCCACCTTGTATCTCATTTGGTATGGGGAGCAGATGGGACCAGTCCAACACTCCATTGAGGCATATTGCCAAGGGATCCGAGGAGGAGACCAAACTAGCCGGGAGCTACGTGATGTTGAGGCGCTGACTGACCCAGACAATGTGACCGACGACCCGACAACATATTTTGAGAAACTCGTAGAGAGGAGGGCCAAGATGAGAGATGACCCCGAAATTATGGCCCGGAGGACAGCTTTGAGTGAGGAGAGGGCTGCCCAGGCGGCACTGAGAGCTGCCGGATTGGTTGACTCACCGACTCATATTATTCCTGAGCCGGGACGACGGGAGACAGAACTGTTTGAGATAGCTAAGCCAAAGACCTCCCGAGGACCGAGGAAGAGGAAGAAGAAGAATGCTAGTTCGGGAGTGGGAACGAGCGACTAGGATTAGGTGACCGGTCATTGTATCCCTTATTGCCGACACAGACAGTTTAGACGTACTTTTAAAAGATATTATTTTTGCTAATGTTAATGAGTCGAGAGTAGACCGTGCTTGAACTCATCAATGAATGTATTAATGTGATGAAAGTTGAAATTACTTCAGAACTTAATCAAGACACACTTTGGCAATCACAAATACGACTGTTGACAGGATTTGGTGATTTTTATGATTTTTAGACCGAACCGCGAATGGCTGCCTACGTTCCCCTTTACAAAATGGACTAAGGGGCTCAGGTCTCCGTAGTTCGACCCAATTAACTTGGTGTTTAAAGAAAGGGATAGATAGAAGGGGGACAAGTGGTGCAACCCTGTTTTTTACCTAGACCGCCTATTTTTTAGGGTTTTCAGTCTAGTTGGGTATATTCTTTAGCACCGAGCGCGCCCTTTGTTTTGCACGGACTGCCTTTTGAGAGGTTTTCAGTCTCGTCTGGGTACATTATTTTCGCGCTTTTATTTTTCTTTTCTTTTCTTTTTTTTTATAGAGGAGAAGACTCAATTTAAACGTAATAGCGCCGCAGTTTGTCGCCGTTCACCGGGTGCATGAAGGGGTTACCATCCAAATCTGTCAACTTCATTGCCCCACCAGAGAAGATCTCTTTTACCAAATACGGGCCCACCCAGACTGGTGCCCACTTGCCCAAAGGACTGAATTGATTCGGCGGCTTCTCTTTTAAGACCAGATCACCCACTTTAATGTCACGGGGATGTACCTTCTTGTCAAAGGCCCTAGCCATGCGCTTCTGATAAGCCCAGATGTGCTCCATCACCTTAAGCCTTCGCTCATCTAGAAGAGCTAACTCGTCATGTCGACTCTGAAGCCAGTCTATCTCGTTGACTTCATTTTCAAGCAGAACCCGAAGAGAGGGTATCTCTAACTCTATGGGCAAAACGGCATCCATCCCATATGTCAAAGCGAATGGGGTTTCACCGGTGGCTGTTCTCACTGAAGTACGATAGCCCCATAATGCCAAGTGAAGCTTCTCAAGCCAATCCCAGCTCCTTTCGGCCATTTTTCGGATGATCCTTTCCAGGTTCTTGTTCGCGGCCTCGACAGCACCATTGGTTTGAGGGCGATAAGGGGATGACTTATGTCACTTGATCCTGAATTCGGCGAGCAGTTCGTCGGTATTTCCCTTGAAGTGCGACCCGTTGTCGGAAATAATTTCATTTGGAACTCCATATCGGCACAGGATGTTTTCTTTCATAAAACGGGCTACCTTTTTGGAGTTTAGGACCTTGTAGGATGCCGCTTCAACCCACTTGGTGAAGTAATCCACAACGACCAACACAAATTCGTGCCCGTTACTGCCGACAGGAGTTATCTTTCCAATAACTTCGATTCCCCAAGTTGCGAATGGCCAAGGAGTGCTCATACAATAGAGATCATGGGGAGGTATATGGTTGAGATTGGAGAACCGCTGACATTTATCGCAGGTCCGCACGAACTGAATACAGTCGGTCTCCATGGAGATCCAATAATAGCCCATCCTGAGTATGCTGAACATCAAAGCTCGGGCGTTCATATGTGGTCCACATGCGCCACCATGGACTTCTTCCATGACCTTTCTGGCCTTAGACTTGCTGATACAGAGTAGAAGTGGCCCTCGGTGTCTTTTCTTCCATAAGTCATCTCCCAGAATAACGTACTGTGCAGACAACCTTTTTAAAGCTTGCAAACTTTTGACGCGGAGACCTTCTTTTGGCCTACCATCCTCCTCTGTCGGGAACGAGGCTTTGCCATGATTAAGGTACTGAAAGATCTGGTTATACCACAAGTCATCGACCTTTTCTAGCTCAATCTGACAACAGTAGGCAGGGTTCTCGCGCTTCCCAACTCTGAATGGCTTTACTGACTTTCCCTCCGGAATCTCTACCAAAGAGGCTAAAGTGGCCAGGGCATCCGCGAACGTGTTCTTGTCCCGGGGTAGATAATGGAACGTGACCTCCTTGAATTGGTTGATCAGGTCCTCCATGTAGGCATAGTACATCTGCAGGTACTGGTCCACAGTTCTCCACTTATTGGACACTTGATTGATGATTAGCTGAGAGTCTCCGTACACCTCCAACTTTTCGACATTTCGCTCTAAAGCTGCCTCGAGACCGGCTATACAAGCTTCATACTCCGCGGCATTGTTAGTAGCCGGGAAATTCAACTTGATAGCAATGGGGGTGTGCACATTGTTCGGATCAACCAACACCATGATGATACCATTGCCTCTCTTATTGGCGGCACCATCAAAGAACAACTGCCAACGGTCTGTACCTTCTTCCATGAAAATTCCATCGTCTGGAAATTTGGGTTTGAACTCGGGCGCTTCTGAGCTCGGAAAATCTGCCAAATGATCTGACAGAGCTTGGCCTTTGATTGCCTTGCGGGTCACAAACTTGATATCAAATTCGGCTAGAAAGAAAGACCACTTCGCAAGCCTTGATGACAGAAAAGACTTACCAAATAGGCATTTAATGGGATCCATCTTTGACACCAGGTGTAATGTATGCGCCAAAAGGTAGTGTCTCAATTTACTGACCACCCATACCAAAGCTGCACAGGTTTTCTCTAAAGCTGAATAGTTCAACTCGTTGCCCTGAAGTTTTCGGCTGACGAAGTAGATGGCATTTTCCACTTTTGAATCTGATTTCTCTTGTGTGAGTATGGCTCCGACAGCCGTATCTGTAACTGTCAAATATAGAAACAAGGGCTTGTCCTTATGCGGAGGACACAGGATTGGGGGATGGACCAAGTAGGCCTTGATTGTCTCGAAGGCGGTTTGACACTGTTCGTTCCATTCAACCCCCTGATTCTTCCTGAGCAGCTTAAAGATCGGCTCACAAATAGAGGTTAGCTAGTGGATGAATCAGCTGATATATTGGAGACGGCCCATGAAAGCCTTCACCTCTGTGACTGTCGTCGGTGGCTTTATCTCCATGATGGCCTTAATTTTTCTTGGGTCGGCCTCAATTCCTCGCTCCGTGACCATATATCCCAGAACTTTTCCTCGGACTACGCCAAATTTTGTCGGGTTTAATCTCATGTCGTGCTCTCGCAGCCGGTTAAAGAATTTCCTCAAGTCGACCAAGTGTTGGCCATCTGATCCCTTGGAATGGATAATCATATCATCAACATAAACCTCGATCTCCTTGTGGATCATGTCATGAAAGAGCGCAGTGACTGCCCGCTGATAAGTAGCGCCGGCATTCTTCAGACTAAAGGGCATAACCGTAACTTTAATCTGATAAGTAGCGCCGGCATTCTTCAGACTAAAGGTTTCCCAAGGGCTGGTGAAGGCAGTCTTTTCCTGATCATCTTCGGCGACTTTAATCTGATTGTAACCCGCAAATCCATCCACAAACGACTTGACTTCGTAACTGGCAGTAGTATCCACCAACAGATCGATATTGGGCAAGGGAAAATCATCCTTCGAGCTAGCCTTGTTTAGGTCCCTGAAGTCCACACAAACCCTGACTTTGCCATTCGACTTGGTTACCGTTACTATGTTGGCCAACCACTTCGGGTATTCGACCACTCTAATGAAACCCACTCTAAGCAGCTTCTCTATCTCTTCTTTGACCTGGAGAGACCATTCTGGCTTAATCCTGCGAAGCTTCTGCTTGACTGGCCTGGCTTCTGGGTCCAGGGGTATTCGGTGCTCAACAGTTGAAGTATCCAACCCAAGCATGTCCTTGTAGGACTAGGCAAATACGTCCACGTATTCCTTGAGCAAATTAATGAGGGCTTCTCGTTCTTCTCCGGTGAATAAACTGCCAATCTGTGTCTCTTTGGGTTCTTCGATAGTTCCCAAATTCCCTGTAGTCAATACCTCATCGGCAGCTTGGGCCCGATTGTCGTCTCGCTCAAAAACCTGCTTTATATTATCATTTGAAAAGTTTTCATCTAAAAAGTCTGTGTCCTCTTCAAATGAGTCATTATTAACCACTTTTAAGTCATTAAGATTTGTTTTAGTTAACTTATCATTTGTTAAGGTGGCAATTAAGGGATACGCAGAAAGGTCAACCATTTCATTCAACGCAAAAGGGAAGACAGAGTTAAAGACACGACGATGATCATCAGCCGTGAGAGTATCAGACCTATCTAGAGACTCGAACTCGATAACAAGAGACTCTGAGGACTGGGATTCGAAGATCCCTGACTGACTCTTGACCCTACCCTACTTATTTGACTCGAAGCTTTCGACACGGGTTGGACTTTTACTTTCTCCTGCTGTTGTTCTTCAGAAAACTGGAGACTTCAAGTTGATCGAGGAACCTGTCGGAAATCATTGGTAAGCCGGTATCTTGGAAAGACGGTGCAGGGAGCTAGAGAAACCTGATGCAATCCTTTGGCTAGCTCGTTCATGACAACCGGACTCATTGGCTGAGGGGTCTGGCTCATCTTGTCGATACCCTGCGGATAAGTCATCTCCTCTCTACTGATCCTTGATATCACAATCTCATCTGTGCGGCCAAAAGGAGGGTTAACCTGGATGATGCTGACGAAGTTTTCCTCGGGAGATACCTTGGTTCTGCCTCGGTTAACTTTGTATTCCATGGGAGTCTTATATTCTGCCTCCAGATCAGCCGGTTTTTTGTCGGACTTCGCAGTGGCGATAAACTCATAACTCTTTATCCCAAGAGGATCAATGACGACGGGAGGGTCAGGTTGGACTTTGTTTTGGCTAACTGCTTCCTTGGTGGGCTCTTCGGTGTAACTGACGTAATAGTCAAATTTGCCTGAGGGTTCCCCTAAAGTTCCCACACTCTTGTCTCCAGCTTCGTATCCCTCCTTCAATTTCTGTTGCATGGACTTCCTCTTCTTTCTTTCTTGAAGGAGCATCTTCGTTGATCCAGTCTTGATATTCATCTTCCAAACAATCTTCACAATCACACACATCATACCAGATGTGGGGTATGGGTTGAGCTGGGGCGGCCCCACCTAGCATCTGGTCATCAGCATTGTTGATTACCACATCGGCCATCCTTAACACTGGAATGTTGAAATTGACGATTTTTACGGTCTATCTAAGACTGTCGAAAACGGATCCTTGACCGGAGAGAAACTGATTAATCGACCACCCGGAACTCTGACCCAATACTTGCTCGCTGAAAGAGGGGGAGAACGGTTTTAGGTAGGGGAGAGGATAGGCTTAGGACGGACTCATACATATGCTCTTTTTGTTTTTTCTTTTCAGATTTTTATATTTTTTTTTATAAAAATAATTTTTATTAATCCTAGGAATGGTTGGAAAAGGGGGACACCTTCTTTTTCGCATTCTACACTATTCCTGGATCAGTGGGTTCCATCACTACGTCTATAGACCCCCTGTATTCCATCTGTATTGCACCTCCGGGACGGACAATCCCTGTGAGCACCCCAACCCGGGACCTAAAGCGTATCCCGAGCTTGAGGAGCCCAACTAGGAAATCTCCTCTCTAATTTTTAAAACTTTTATTTTCCTTTTAAAAGAAAACCCATTTTCAAATACCAAATTAAACCAACTAATAATATCACCACTCCACAACTTCCATAAACCATTAAATGATTTCTTACATCGAAACTCATACTTAACTTTGTTTTACAAAAGAGTTTATACACATCTTCTCAAAAGAGTTTTACTAAATAAATACACCCAGACAACCAACTTATACACTTAACCTGACAAGTCCCCAAAAGCAACAGTCCACAATCGTATCCCCGGCCTCACTGGTTCAGGTCACCTGTCTCAGCACAATCTAAAGCAGTAAAAGGGAAGGGGTGAGAATAAATCTCAATGAGCTATTATGAATGCAGCAAGATGCCAAACAAGGTGCAACACATAGCATGGTAGCACATAACACATTATGAAAGCGGTAAACACCTTACGTTACCTCATTTTACCTTTCCCGTCTGAACAATAAGTCGTACAACGTGGGAGTGAAACTCCACTCTTTGGTGAATTGCCTCCAGCACATTCACCTCTTATAGGACTCATACTCCAGAGATCCATATAAGAAAAGATACCTATAATAGAGTATCCAACAATAAGATCGCTAACTGTAAAGCTTTAGGCTTAATACAGAAGCATTCCCCCCCGTACACCAATCGTAACAGGTCTGTAAAGCCTTTTGGGTCAATACAGTCGTTAGCACACCCACTCTGTGGCCACAGAGGGGACGGTCCCAGGTTTGATGAACCTTCAATCATTTATAGAACAAATCCATAATTGATTGAATTCCATTATACCCCCGAATATCAACATGTTCAAGCACAATATAGATACTTGAAACATAATCCACAAAAAGGGATAATCATATAACAACATGGTAATGTATACTCATGAAATCAATACCATAGTGCAACAACCATTTAGTACACTATGCATCATAATATAACAACATGGTAATGTATACTCATGCTAATCAATACCATCAATGAATATAAATTCAAGTAAGGTAACCATATAACCAAATAATCCACACTTGGGATGCAATGTAACAACAAGTCAAATATTCCACACTTGGGATGCACATAACAAGATGTCTAATAGTCCATACTTAGAATATTATGATAACCATATAATCAATAATTCCACAACTTGGAATAACAACGTCACCAGGTGATACATACCCATTACTAACTAGCTCAATAGTGAACCTATAGCTTCTATACTATTGCAACTACTCACCAAAGATATGGAGTAAGTAAGGCCACTATGTATCATAAACCATTCCTACATTTTCATTATACAACCTCGAATAACCTTAATAAAAGTTCAAGATCTATTTCCCAAGTTGGAACTATTTTGGTGAAGTACTAATCAAACTTAACAATTGTTTCCTGACAATGATCCATATTACAAGGTCGAGATAGAGATTCAAGTTAAATTATTAAGTTGTAGTCACAATGCTTAAGTAGCCCAAGTTCTACTTTAATCTAAGTTGAGAAGGGTTGATTACTATCCGAAAGTGATTAGGTTCCATTAATTTATAGTGGTTAGGATTCTCAATCCATCCTACAAGATCATTATACAATAAGACAAGGCCTCTATGAAGGTTCAAGCTCAATTTACTAAGTGGGAGTCACAATCTATAAGGGACCAAACAAGGTTGCTACACAAATTGGTTCGATTCAAAATTCGGTTTCTGGAGTCTTGGGCGACCGCCCATACCTCTTGGGCGACCGCCCAAGAGGGTTTTTCAAGCAATATAGTTCTGGACACATGGGCGGCCGCTCATGCCCCTTTGGGCGACCGCCCAAGTGCACAGGCCGAAATTCCTAAGTTTCCCTTTTTGTCTCTTACCATTTTTTTTCTTTCCTTTACCATACTTCTTATACTCATGAACACCAAGAATTTTCTAATTCAACAAGGTTATCATAAAATCATATAAACCCAAAATAAGTGATTCTAAATTATTTATCATTATAACCTTCACCCATTTCAAATCCTCTAGGTTATCTTCCAAGATCACAAACTTCATTCTATTCCATTTACTACCCATTCAACTCCTATAAAATTCCCAAAGCATGAACCCAACATCAAAGAACAAGGAGAACATTAAGGAGAGTATGAACAAGTAAGAGAAGGGAAATCATAACAACTCACCTTAGCTAGAACAAGATGAAATGAAGCTTTTCTAGGCTTGATCAATTCCTTGAGATGAACCACTCACAAAAGGACACTTGGATTTGGAAATGGTTGAGGAATGAACTTGGTATGAACTCTTGGAATGGGAGGCTTTCACCAAGCTTCCATGGAAAGTGAAGAGAAGAGAAAGAAGTAAGAGAAATGAGGAAGGAGGGGGGAAAGAGTGTGGAAGTAGTAAGAGGAAGTATGGGGAGGTGAGGGAGGAAATTGACTTTAAGAGCCAAAGTTGAGGGAATTAGGGGGAAGGAAATGGCCCCCCCTCAAACTAAGGCTTTCACACTTTAACTAGACACATCACTTTAATTATTTATCTACCCAATTTATCCTTCTCCTATTATTTATTTATTTGCTATTTTTATATTTTTTCTAGAACATAAATTTATTTTACTATCATGTATCCTAACATATGAAATCAGTATATAAAAATGGACACATAATATTAAAAATAATATTAAAAGCACACAATATGATATTTAAAATTAGTGCCTAGGGTTAGGGTCGTTACATTCACTCCTCCTTAAAGAAAATTCGTCCCGAATTTTAAACTTGATTACCTTAATGATCCATAACAAGGGGTACTTTCCCAAACATTTCAATTTACCACTTTCAACTAGTTTCCTCAAGTCATGATTCTTATGTACAATATCAACACCCTAGAATTTAATCCCGGAATTGAAATCTTAACAACTCTCAACGTTTTCCCCACATAATTCAAATTTGTCTAAACATCCTTAATTGCAGAATTCCACACGTACGAAGGATCATAAATAAATTTTCTCATACCAATCTTTAGATAATACCCATTCAATGCTAGACTAAACTGCTATTATACTAAACTCCCTTAAGATTAATAGAACTTCTCCAGTTGAAAAGAAATTCAACACACAATCTATTCTTCAAAATTCTGGATAATCTCCTCATCTTGTGACTATCCTCTAATCCTATTAAATTCTGAATCACCGTTGGACTTCCTTTAAAGTCTCCACATTCTATGGGCCTATCCTGACTAATTGCAACAATGTCTCGCCTTAATACTCAAAGGATACGCTTGACGACACATAAGCCTTTCGGCAAATCGCATTCGAAATCACAATAGCTTTTCCGGATAATATAAAATGACGCAATTAAAATCTTTTAATAGTTCCAACCATCTCTTAGGCTTATAGATCTCTCCCCCTCGAATAACTAAATTCTCCAAACTCATAGGATCGGTCACAATTCTCAAAAGAAAACTTCAAAAAGATAAGATTCTTACTTAGATAACGCAACACAATTGTAGTCACTCTCAAGTAAGGAATAAGAAAATTTCCGTTTTATCTAAGTTAACTTCCTCAAAGCATACGCTATCACTTCCACATTTCTCATAATCTCACACTAAATCTTCCTCTAATACGCACTTAAAATTCACAAAGTTCTCACATTCACTAGGTAAGGTAAGGATCGGATCTATAGTTAATATTTTCTCCATTCCTACCAATATGATTCATTCTTATTACATCTTACACCATTGATATCCTTCCGAGTTATCTAAACCAACGATTTTATAATTCTCGAGAATTCCTTGAAAATTCCTTTGGTAGCACTTTGCCAACCTCAAAGATTACGGACACAATCCTTGTAAGATCCATAGTAACTTCCAAGCTTAAGACTATATAACCCCAAAGTTTAGAAACTTCTCGAGCCAACTCACACTAGCTAAACTTTGTATACAAGGACTTCTCACCAAGGATTACTAACCCTATCCTCTAATGCTTTTCATGATCCTCTCGGAACTTTAATTAACAAAGAGACCCTCAATTCTAATTACCATAAAGCCATCAAAGTAAGGCTTAAAAATTCTGCTTATCATACCCATAACCAACACATGTGATACCTTGATGGAAGCACCAATACCATCTACTCACAACGAGTACATAAAATTTTTAGAGGGACTCCTTATTCGAGTCTAGCACATATCAATTACCCTTCACACTTTTAACCAAATTTTTTTTTTCTGCCTTTAACACATACATAACAAGTATACCACATAAAGGTTCATCTGTATCAATTACCAATATAAGAAATTCCAGGCACAGAAAAGAAGACTCACTTCTTATGATAGTCTACCAATGCATAACAACTACTTAACCCTCCAGGTCAAGTATATCTCATATTTACAAATTGGTAATCATACCAAATCAACTGGCAATACATGCTCAGTCATGACCACATTACTATCGTGGTAACTCAAGGGAGGTTCGTGGTATCCTCTCATAAGAGCAGAATCCTCTAACAATAAAACAACATCTCAAACAATGTATGTCACATATAAGCAAAATGTGATGCCAACAACGGGATCTATAAAATATGACCCCTAATTCTGAGACAGGGAATATACCTCTAGTAACCTCTGAGGAAGCTATCTCTCCTAGGTTCAAAACATGTACTCGACCATAGACCTTCTCTTTCGGTTCTCCTTCGCTATCTCTTTTGGTACCACCTCTTTGACGTCCACCCGGCTGACCGCTGCTTGAAACTCGTCCCTGAAGAAACTTTGGACAATTCCTCCTAAAGTGTCCCATTTCTCCACACTTAATACATTTACCTTGCTTACTCCAACAATGATCTTCGGTATGCCCAATCTTCTTGCAAAATTTACACTTCATCCCATACTGTTTGGATTTTGACCTAGATGAAGAAGCTACAACAAACTCTCCTCTCACACTTCCTGAAGTTAAGGTCCTTGGCTGTCCTCTACTGATTTTGGATCCTTGTCCTATACACTTTGGCTTGTTTCCAATCTCACTTCCGGATTTCCCACTATTTTCCTCAATGTCCTTCTCGACCTTATATGCCCTATCTATGACTGTCTGATAATCGATGAAACTATCAATCCATAATTCCTTCCTAAACTCACTCCTCAAACCTATTACAAACTTCTGAACCCTTTTCACTTCATGCGATACCAAATGAGGGCAACACTTAGCTAATTCCTCAAACCGGACCGAATACTGATTCACCGTCATGTTCCCTTGTTTTAGTCTTAAGAATTCAATCTCCTTCTTATCCCTTGTAACCATGGAAATGAAATAATCCTCGAACTGATGAGTGAAATTATCCCAAGTCTGGGGCGTATGATCCCGCTCCCAACTTCTCTTCAAATTCTGCCACCACTGATCAGCTGGACCTTCAAGTTTGAAAATGGCATACCTAACTTTCTCTTTGTTGGGACTTTCTATAACCTCGAAAATCCTATTCATTTCTGCTAACCATTTTTCTGCCTTTAACGGATTTGGATCTCCGTTAAAGCTCGGTGGGTTCATCTTCACAAATCTTTCTAATCCATCACTTTGGTACCCCTCAGGTTGATTCGGAACTGATCCTCTAGTCTCCATATTATGTACAAACATCCTGAATAATTTCATCATCTCTTCATTCTGAATTCCACCTATACCCATATCTCCTTCATTTCCTAGAACCTTTCGCTGATCGTCATTGCTTCCGGCCATTAGAACGAACTCCTGCATTAAACACTCGGCGTTAATTACCACACATTCCCACTTAGTCTAGACATCTACCCTTGACCTCTAACCTAAGCTCTGATATTAACCTGAGCACCCCAACCCGGACCTAAAGCGTATCCCGAGCTTGAGGAGCCCAACTAGGAAATCTCCTCTCTAATTTTTAAAACTTTTATTTTCCTTTTAAAAGAAAACCCATTTTCAAATACCAAATTAAACCAACTAATAATATCACCACTCCACAACTTCCATAAACCATAAAATGATTTCTTACATCGAAACTCATACTTAACTTTGTTTTACAAAAGAGTTTATACACATCTTCTCAAAAGAGTTTTACTAAATAAATACACCCAGACAACCAACTTATACACTTAACCTGACAAGTCCCCAAAAGCAACAGTCCACAATCGTATCCCCAGCCTCACTGGTTCAGGTCACCTGTCTCAGCACAATCTAAAGCAGTAAAAGGGAAGGGGTGAGAATAAATCTCAATGAGCTATTATGAATGCAGCAAGATGCCAAACAAGGTGCAACACATGGCATGGTAGCACATAACACATTATGAAAGCGGTAAACACCTTACGTTACCTCATTTTACCTTTCCCGTCTGAACAATAAGTCGTACAACGTGGGAGTGAAACTCCACTCTTTGGTGAATTGCCTCCAAAGACATTCACCTCTTATAGGACTCATACTCCAGAGATCCATATAAGAAAAGATACATATAATAGAGTATCCAACACTAAGATCGCTAACCTGTAAAGCTTTAGGCTTAATACGTAAGCATTCCCCCGTACACCAATCGCAACAGTCTCGTAAAGCCTTTTGGGTCAATACGATCGTTAGCACACCCACTCTGCGCCACAGAGGGGACGGTCCTGTGTATGATGAACCTTCAATCACTTATAGAACAAATCCATAATTGATTGAATTCCATTATACCCCCTGAATATCAACATGTTCAAGCACAATATAGATACTTGAAACATAATCCACAAAAAGGGATAATCATATAACAACATGGTAATGTATACTCATGAAATCAATACCATAGTGCAACAACCATTTAGTACACTATGCATCATAATATAACAACATGGTAATGTATACTCATGCTAATCAATACCATCAATGAATATAAATTCAAGTAAGGTAACCATATAACCAAATAATCCACACTTGGGATGCAATGTAACAACAAGTCAAATATTCCACACTTGGGATGCACATAACAGTATGTCTAATAGTCCATACTTAGAATATTATGATAACCATATAATCAATAATTCCACAACTTGGAATAACAATGTCACCAGGTGATACATACCCATTACTAACTAGCTCAATAGTGAACCTATAGCTTCTATACTATTGCAACTACTCACCAAAGATATGGAGTAAGTAAGGCCACTATGTATCATAAACCATTCCTACATTTTCATTATACAACCTCGAATAACCTTAATAAAAGTTCAAGATCTATTTCCCAAGTTGGAACTATTTTGGTGAAGTACTAATCAAACTTAACAATTGTTTCCCGGACAATGATCCATATTACAAGGTCCAGATAGAGATTCAAGTTAAATTATTAAGTTGTAGTCACAATGCTTAAGTAGCCCAAGTTCTACTTTAATCTAAGTTGAGAAGGGTTGATTACTATCCGAAAGTGATTAGGTTCCATTAATTTATAGTGGTTAGGATTCTCAATCCATCCTACAAGATCATTATACAATAAGACAAGGCCTCTATGAAGGTTCAAGCTCAATTTACTAAGTGGGAGTCACAATCTATAAGGGACCAAACAAGGTTGCTACACAAATTCTGGTTCAGATTCAAAATTCAGTTTCCTGGGGTCTTGGGCGACCGCCCATACCTCTTGGGCGACCGCCCAAGAGGGTTTTTTCAAGCAATATAGTTCCTGGACACATGGGCGGCCGCTCATGCCCCTTTGGGCGACCGCCCAAGTGCCTGGGCCAGAAATTCCTAAGTTTCCCTTTTTGTCTCTTACCATTTTTTTTTCTTTCCTTTACCATACTTCTTATACTCATGAACACCAAGAATTTTCTAATTCAACAAGGTTATCATAAAATCATATAAACCCAAAATAAGTGATTCTAAATTATTTATCATTATAACCTTCACCCATTTCAAATCCTCTAGGTTATCTTCCAAGATCACAAACTTCATTCTATTCCATTTACTACCCATTCAACTCCTATAAAATTCCCAAAGCATGAACCCAACATCAAAGAACAAGGAGAACATTAAGGAGAGTATGAACAAGTAAGAGAAGGGAAATCATAACAACTCACCTTAGCTAGAACAAGATGAAATGAAGCTTTTCTAGGCTTGATCAATTCCTTGAGATGAACCACTCACAAAAGGACACTTGGATTTGGAAATGGTTGAGGAATGAACTTGGTATGAACTCTTGGAATGGGAGGCTTTCACCAAGCTTCCATGGAAAGTGAAGAGAAGAGAAAGAAGTAAGAGAAATGAGGAAGGAGGGGGGAAAGAGTGTGGAAGTAGTAAGAGGAAGTATGGGGAGGTGAGGGAGGAAATTGACTTTAAGAGCCAAAGTTGAGGGAATTAGGGGGAAGGAAATGGCCCCCCCTTAAACTAAGGCTTTCACACTTTAACTAGACACATCACTTTAATTATTTATCCACCCAATTTATCCTTCTCCTATTATTTATTTATTTGCTATTTTTATATTTTTTCTAGAACATAAATTTATTTTACTATCATGTATCCTAACATATGAAATCAGTATATAAAAATGGACACATAATATTAAAAATAATATTAAAAGCACACAATATGATATTTAAAATTAGTGCCTAGGGTTAGGGTCGTTACAATCCCGGCAGAGGTCCTATAGGGCACGTGAAACCCACCAATCGAAAGGGAGAACGAACCTATGGGCATACAAGTCAAAACAAGTCAAACTCGAGATTTTCAAAACCAAGTCCAAGTCAACGTCTAGACTCGGGAGGAGAGAGGGTCAAAAGTACGTTTGAATGTACGAGACCACAATTTACAGGAAAAATCCTGGAAAAAATTGGGCATGACCTCTCCTCTTTTCGAGTTGAAAATCCGGCATAGCCTCTCGTCTTTTCGTGGCGAAATTTCGACATAACCTCCCGTTAGTACGTGTCAAGAATTCGACATGATCTCGCGTTAGTACATGTCGAAAACGCGTCATGACCTCTTGCGAAGTCAAACTGAGAAATCGACACGTACCTACGTCGAGATTTGTCAAGATTTTGACGTATGCTTACGTTTGAGTTATGTCGCAATTCCGACATGAAGAGGGAGAGTATGCCAAGATTTTGTAGATGGAATATGACTCGGACTTTGTGAGAAAATTTTGAAAACCGAGTTTGAAAAATGTTTTGAAAAGCATTCGGCCAAAAACCAACCGGTCACGGTAGAAAGTGTGTCACGGACAAGTGTTGGCTGACTCCACAGGCTAGGAGGACTTTAGGCGCTCAAGCGTAAGCGAAACACGTCACTGTTCGCGATGCCGTCCGTACACTCCCGGGTTCTAACTCTATGTGCGGGTAGCGTGCGAGTAGTGTGAAGGCATTTTCTAGGAAAATATATATATTTTTTATTATTATTTTTTTTTGCAATATGCAAAAAAGGAAAAAAAAAACAAGAGAATGAGCCCAAAGCACGACAAAAGGGGACTACCCCAAATGTCAAGATTACCAGCAGCTGTATTCCAGAATCATCATGCCTTGTTCTGATAGCAAAAGGGAAGCCCTATCTCCCTAAAAATGCCACATATCAAAGCATATAGAGCATATAGGCACAGAATCATGGCAAGGCACACAAGAGCACACAAAATGACACAATTCACACACAAGGAGAATGAAGAAATTGTCCAAGCTGATTTAAAGAAAGTTAGACCCTCTTAAGAAAAACTTTTCCTTTTTCAAAAAAGAAGAAGAATGATACTGGTACGTGGGATTGTTAGACCACAATTTATCCCAAGCCCCGGGTTAGGGAGCGATACAGGAAGGTTAATGGTTTCCACCTATATACCAAGTATCGTCTTCATTTTTTTTAAAAAAAAAGCATAGGTTTTTTCAATGTAAGTTCCCCAGCGGAGTCGCCACTGAATGAACGGCCTCCGAAAATCAAAAGAAAACGTTTTGTTTATCTTTTTGAATTTTTGAAAATTTTGGGAGTCGCCACGCCGTTTTTAAAGGAAAACATTGAGAACCCTATTTTAAAAGAGAATCTGAGTTCGGGGGTCTGGTTACGTGTTGGGAAGAACTTGAGAGTTCACCTAACACGCCTCTTTCGAGACTTTCAATCATTCAAAATGTGTGTGCAATATGTGTCAAAAAGGCATGCAAATTTGGAATTTCATTGATGGTATAAAGACTGGATACAACTTGTGAGTCATGACAGGGGGCCACACCCTTTACATATGATGACTTGCATTACAAGGCAAGGGCTGGAGACAGTCTGCTCAAGAAGCTTGGGTGTCGTTCGACATAGGTCTTCCTCAGAGAGGGAAGTCGGACAACAGGAAGCCTCCTGGTCAGATTGCCTCTTACAACAGCAAAGATGCTCTGGAATCTGGGACAAGATTTATTTCAACTATGAAGGAACACTATTCAGGGTCTAAGCTCATTTTGGGGTCGATTGGAGTGAGCAAAGCCAAGATTGACTTTTAATGATACGGATGTCATATGACATAGGACACCCGAGAATGTCCATGTCAAATGGCAAACCGCCTCCATCAATTCATTGCACCCAAATAGAACTTAGGCTCCCAAAGTAGTGGTAAATAAGCCAAAACTACTTGAGCAAGCTTTAGGTTACAAAAGGGGGATCGATTCTGATAGATCTGAAGTCCAAGAAAAGCTGTACAGCCTTCTGGGAACTCTATGTCGTATGAAACAGGACCTCTTGAGAGTCCTATGTCGTCCGATATAGGCAGCCTGTTTCAGTGCCCTTCAGTCAGATTAATCCCACCTTGTTCCCAAAGCAAATCAAACTATATTTATTAACTGAAAGCAGTAAAATAGTAACACTACGTGAGTATTATGGGAGGATCACATGGCTTTAATGGCCAAATGTGATGAATCACATATCTATGGCCATTTTCATGTAGCCATCACCTCCTAACTCAATGTAAACCAACCAAGATTCGAACTTTAATGGTGCTAATGCCACCAAATGTTCAGATCTGAGGTGGGGAGAAGTGAATATGGGAGATTCACCTCTCCACCACCTTTATCATGCAAAATCCCAAATATTTCACATAATATCAAAGCAAGTAAGCATGCAAGATGATATAGATGTATGCAAGAGTTGATCAGAGAGAGAGAGAGGGTTTAGTGGCTACCTATTGTAGTCCACAAGGTAAAGACACCAATAGTATGGTGTTTACCCCTTCAACACACCAAAAAAGGAAGGCTTTCTTTGGATCTTGGCTTGGGTATGTGTATGTATGAGGAGGGAGGTGAGTATGTGTATGAGAGAGAGAGGATGAGATATTTTGACAGAGTTTCCCCCTTACTAAAATCCTTCCAGCCAGTCCTCCTAAATGATCAGCCATGCCTTTTATTTATAGGCAGGCTGATGGGACGTCCTATGTCGTCCGACAAAGGAAGTTAAACCGCCTTTGGATAGCCGGTGTCGGACGACAGCGTACAGCTTTATGGCATAGTTGGGCCGAATGGATGGCAGGCCCAATGGTTTGAGTGATTAAATGGATAATTGGGCTCAAATTGCATTTTAGCAAATAATTGAGCCCAAAAATCAAGGAAAGTGGACCCAAAATACGAGTTCGGGTCGGGGTACTCACAAGATGGAACTTCAAAAAATCTATATCACAAAATTGAAGACAACTCACGTTCTAGAATGAAAGGTACTTACTTCCTAATTGTTTCTTACATCTTTTCCAATAATATCTATTATCTCGCCCGAGCACACGTTTTTCACTATATGTGAACTAAAGTTACTAAGGTTGTAACATTTTCATGTTACTCACAACTTCTTAAGGTTGTAACATTTTCATGTTACTCACAAGGTTAAAAGTTTAAACACATTCAGTGATTCAAAGAGTTACTCGATTAAAAAACTAACTGTTCACCTGCTGAGATACCAAAAATAGTGTCATACCAACATGAACATGACACATCAAAAAACCCAAACTTGTATGTCAACAGAGGCATACCAAAAGTTTACAAACCAAATTTCTTGTTTTTTGAGGACACACCCTCAATTAAAACTAAGCTAATTATTTTCGTAACAGTTATTAAAACCTTCACTCCTTTTGGTCGGCTGTCGCAATGGTACTCATTTCATTCTTCCCTTCTTCATTTTATTCAAACTTGTTCTTTTCTTCCCCTGCATCCTGCATCTTTGCATCCTGCAACTTTGCATCATCACCATCCACTTCTTCTCCTGTGTACATCTTCAACAGGCGGCGAGCTTCCTCAATATTCCATGCAAGATGCTTCCCATCTTGAAAATCTTGCATCATTTCCACCTTGGTCTCCAGCATTGTTTTCGCAGCATCATTGATAAATTTTTCTTTTGCTTCACCTAATTCCTTCAACCGATCAACTTTAATGGTTAATCTGTCAGACAACTCCAACACCAACTTGTTCGAATCCTCTATTTCCTTTGTTTTGGACAAATTTTAACATGTAAATTTATCTATCAAGGATGTTGGGCACAAATGGAATATAATTCTCAAACCAAGATGAACACGAAGATGTAACGAGGAAAACCTTTGAACAATCGTTCGCCGAAAAAAACCTCGGGAGGCTTTAGAAAAAGCCTACCTTAACCAAAAAAGTGTTTTTGAATTTAGTAGTTCTTGAGTACAAAGTGCAGTATGAGCGTAATGTAGAGTGTGTAACGTGTATACATGTGCGTTCTAGAGAGTTTATATGCTCTCAAGGTTTTAGGAAGGTTTCAACTACCCCAAATTCCTCCTTCAAGCCTGGCGCTGAATCTCCGTCGCTTTTTCGATAAGTCTTTCTTCCTTCCTTATCTCTTCGTTCTTCCTTTTCAACCCTTTGAATCATAATGGGGAAGGGTAAGAAGAGGATAATAGACGTAGAGGCGACTCTGCCTGAGGGTTTTAGGTGTCTAGGGTTTATAAAAAACAGGGAAGATGAACAGTGCAATTTCATGGCGTCCCACGCTGATGCTATGAAGAGAGATGATGCCTTTCCTTCGAGTACTTAGTTTCTAATACCCACTGAGATTTTTAGCGCCGATTGTGTGTCCGATGAGTGGATAGGTTTTTATGAATACCCGCTCAGTATAGGTATGAAATTCCCTTTTCTCCATCCATCACTCGATTTTTCAAGGCGACCCAACTATCATATTGCCAACGGATGCCCATTGGTTGGCGCATTTTGCATACTTTGGACAAAATCGCTGCCGAGCACGAGATTGTCGCCGGTTTGGAAGAATTGGCATTTATTTATGATATTAGGGCATTTGGAAACTGTAGAAACAATTCTAGGATTAAGCCGAATAGGGATCCTTTGATCCTGGGACTTGATGCGGCTAATAGGGGATGAAAACGTAGATTCTTCTATGTGAGAAAGAGTAGCCTGGAGGGAGGAGGAGATTTGGTGTCAACATGGAACCCTTCAAGTAGTTGTTTTTAGCTATGTGCCTGATTATTGCGTCTCTCTTTACGCCTGTCCTTACATGTTAATGACATGTGCTTTTCAGTTAGCAAGTTGGAAGAGCTTTTCCCACCCCTTGGTGATACATCTGCCAATGTTGATCGGATTTTGAGTTTGTCTCTAAAGGATCTTCAAAAATTTAAGGCGCCTTCTGCAGAGTTGTTAGAGGAAAGAAAAGGGATTTCTACTAGTGCCAGTTTAAGCAAGATGTCATCTGGTATATTTCTTTCTCTTGTTGACGCATCGTATTACATCTTTGTTTTGTTGCTGCTCTTGACATTTCTTTTGTGCAGTGACTCTTCCAAGGCCAGCTTTGGTGTAGAAGATGTCCTGTCCGGTATTAGAGCGAGAGTTGGGGTTAAGAAGGAAGAAGGAAAACCGCCCCTTCCGAAGGGGGAAAGTTCCAAGAGTGCCAAGGTGGAGAGAAAGAGAAAGTTTGAAGACGTGGAGATCGTGGCAGTGGATGGATTGAAGATTGAGGATGCGAAATCCAAGGTGGAAAACTGTTTTGGGAAAGTAAACTCTTGATTTACTTGAATTTGATTTAACACAGTAACATGTTTCTCTTTTTCCAGTAGGTAATGGGGGTGGTAGACTTTTTGCTGAAAGAGTTGGAGGCGAAGGAGGACAAGAACAAAGTACTTGTTCAAAATCATAAATTTGAAACTTTCAGGGTAGTGAAGGCTGAAGAACAAGTGGAGAAGCAAAGCAGTGAGCTTGCCAGCCTAATGGCCAGAATGCTGAAGGTGGAGGAGGAACACATCAAGGAACTAGAGGAAGTAAAGGAGGGTGATGTAGGAGGAACAGAGGGAGAAGGAGGAACAGGGGACGAACCTCAAACCCAGGCGAACGCCTCATCCCTATCCAAGCGGGCGCCCCACACGGAACCAATGAGGGCAATCTAGCGTCGACAAGAAATCAACTTTCTGGAGGCCAGACGAGCGCCTCGATCAATCCCAAGCAAGCGCCTCACCACTGAAGGAGCAACCCATCGTCCTCTGTTGCCCATGCGGGCGCCTGATTAAAGTTAATTTAAGGAGGGTATTTTTGTCTTTGGTTTGCTATTTAGTTTTATGGTTTGTGTTAGGGTTTTGAGAGAGTATTTAAACACTTTATTGGCTTTGTTAAACTTAGTTTTGATATATTATTTCAAGAGTTTTCTCTTAATTCCTGGTGGATTCCAGATTATTACTAGTGGATTCCAGTTACTGTGTTTAGGGTTCTTCGCTTGAGAACTCTTGTGTTTAGTGCGCTAAACACGAATCTATCGTGCTTCCGTGCTGCATCAGAGGGATATATGATGAGTGCAAGCAAATCGGTTATGGAATGGCGGATCATTATGATGAAGAAGTTTGAAAATGGACAACATATTAACTGGAAAATTGAAGAAGAAGTAGCCATGCTGAATGAATTCCTAGGGGAGGCTCCCGATGCGAGCGAAATGAGCTCCAAGGTGCAAGAATCCAAGATGGTCGATCAAGGCAAGGAAGAGGAAGGAGGCAGGAAAGAAGGTGAGGGTAAGGAAGCTGAAGCTGCACTTGCAGTATGAAAAAACAATTTCTTCTTTTTTTTTAAGTTTTTGAACAATGGTTACGTTTTATTTGCCATGCCTCTGTTGTCATGTAAATTTGGGTTTTAAAATAGGGGGGTGTCCCTAAGACATCTTTAAATTCCTGGTTCTGTAAGTGGCTCATAAGAGTCTAAACACTTTGCGTTGATGGTGTTGGGTTGGTCCAACATCTTGGTCTTTTGGTTAAACTTTCTTTATCGAAATGGTACTTTTGGCGTTATTATCCCCACGAGTATTTTTATGTTAGGTACGGACGACAACACGTACTAGTGTTGTAACCAGTAAGTAAAGATAACATGCAACGATGTTATAACCAAGTTGTAAAGATAGCATGCAACGATGTTATAACCAAGTTGTGGATGACATGTAGAAATGTCATCTTTCGGTGTCCATTAGGTAACATGTTAATGTTACAACCCTTAGTTCACAACTTAAATTTAAAATGGCAGACATAATTCATCTAACAAGGTGAATTAAATTCGCTTTTTTAATTTAAGTGTGAAAAGCGTGCGCCCAGGCGATTCTATAATCATGACTCTATAGGTGCATTGCATAATGCTCTTAAGTATGAAGAGGTCGTGTACCTTATGTTATCAAGATAAGCT
Source organism: Adenophora triphylla var. japonica (assembly GCA_022495995.1). NCBI lineage: Eukaryota > Viridiplantae > Streptophyta > Magnoliopsida > Asterales > Campanulaceae > Adenophora > Adenophora triphylla. Next base: position 300,174 of record JAFEMH010001114.1, on the reverse strand, counting down.
TGACACTTCCAGGCTGTTAACATATTGCTTCTGACGTTTATCCAAAGTCGGGGGATCTCCATCTTGCATCACAGAAACATGTTAGGGTTAGGTGTTAGCCAAACTAACACCCCTCCGATGCTTGAGTCGATAGGGGTTTTGATTAAATAAAAGGAATAAAAAATTTGAAAGAAATAAAAATTATTTTAGGAAGAGGTTCGTACCTTGGCGTTAATATTGTAATAAATTTTAACTTACATGTAATAATGCTTAAGATGCATCCCCTGGTACTTTGTAGGACAATAATTATGCCATCTTGAACGTCTTACGAGGATGACTGCTTGCCCCAGTACCGGCTTATCCATCAATAGGTAGGTTTTGACATCTTCATTCTGACTCATCTTCGATCTTGGACATCTCTTGCTGTACAGACCTTAGGACACCCTAGTGTTGGTGTAATGCCCTAGGCTTTAGTTATGTTTAACTGAAAATCGTTATGTATCATCTTTATCGTTTAAGTTTATTATTTGATTATTATATAGTTTGCATATTTGTTGTAATAATCTCCGTCCCTGATTATTAAGAGAATAATTAGTATAATTGTCAATGGATAATCATATGATGATTATATGCATAGGGATGCACATTGAAATTATGGGTACTTGTTAGAGAACAAGTGACTGGACTTGACCCGTATGAGATTTATGTCATGCTCAAATGTCATAATTAAATCTCATATGGTCACTTCATTTAGTCCCTGGACCTGAGATTATCATGACCTTACATATGATGAAAGTCATGTTTGATTTTAGTCAAACGATATCTTAACACAATATTTATAAAGGCTATCTTTGACATGATCGGATTCATGATGGGAAGGATGATAAGTCAAGATGGAATTTGTCCCTCGAAAGAGAGATGTTTTGCTTGGGCCCCTCGATGAGTGATAATGATGGAAAGTGTGTGGCCACAACCTAATGCGATTGGATTATCATTATACTCAAGATCGAGAAAGCATTGAACAGATACAAGTTGACGTGGACCATGACTTGTGTTCAATATAACATCGTGAGACAAAGGGAGAAATGGAAGTGTACCATTGGAAATGTGAACTCCTACGTTATATTATTTGGGTAGATATAATGGCTTGCTAGAGTCCGCTTATGTCTTATGAGGATCGATATGATCGAGCTCATTGCTAACATAATATAATCCTATTGGGTCACACACATCTAGAATGAATTGGTTAAACCAAAGGAAGAAATGATTGAGAGTTCCTAATATGGCTTGTTCTGTAGCGCGACACAACTGGCCATCTGGCATGTTCTGTAGCGCGACACAACTAGCCACAGAGGCGGTTTACACTTGTTTCCTAATTTGATTAGGGCACAAACTCTAATACTAATGTAGTATAAATATGAGTTTGTAAACAGCCGAAAAAGAGCCAAATTTTCAAGAGAGAAAATCACCAAAAAGGTTTCTCAATATTTCTTCCATAGGTTTAAGAATCTAGAAATTCTCAAGAACTGTTCTTGGTTCATTCTAACGTGTGGATACTACAAGAGGGTCTTCGCTGGTACGACGATCAAGGCCTAGAGTTCAAATTGTCCAAAGCAATCTGAAGGTTCAAAGGTTTTGAAGATCGAAGATTGTGATTCAAAATCACACCGATAAATTGTTCGATAGCTCAAGACCGGAAAGAAATAAAGGTTGGTAAATTCTATCTCATAGGAATTCAATTTAATCGTATAGAACGGATCTTAGGGCTTTGGGTTTTATGTTATTTAGATGCTTATTCCGCTGCGCATGGACCCATAAAACCCAACACCTAGGCCCTATTCTTTACCTGATACACTTAGTGAGAAGTAGAACATGCTTTCATATCCATTTTGTAGCATTCCTTGGCCGCCTGTTGGTCTCCCTTCACCTTGATTACACCCCAAGACGTTGGCATCATGACGCATTGATGGTACGTAGATGGAATTGCTTTCATGTTATGGATCCAAGGCCTGCCTAAGATGACATTATAAGAGGATGAGCAATCAATCACGCATATCCTTTCCATAGAGTTCATCCCTTCCACATAGATGGGCAACTTGATTTCTCCAATTGTCTGTTTGGTTTCTCCACTGAAACCTACTAGAATGGAAGAATTCCTCACAACCTCTGATAGGGGAATCATCATTTATTCTAAAGTGCTCTTCATGATTAAGTTGACTGAACTCCCGTTGTCGATTAGGGATACGCTTCACCTTGCAGTTGGCAATCTGTAAAGTGACGACCAGATGTGGGTCCAAGACGTCCTCTTTATCATCATCGTCGAAAACGATTTGCTGGCCCGGGGAGTGATCTGGATGCCTAGTTGGTAACTCCAACTTATCTTCTTTGGAATCCTTAGCATGACATTTTTCTGCGGAGTATGTGGTCCCACATATGTCCGAGCCACCCGTGATGAAATTAATCACCTTGGTTGCAGTAGGAGGTGAGGACGGAATGCCGGCTATGGCTTCTTTCGCCTCAGTCCGTCCATTTCTTTTTCCAAGCAAATCCTTGAGGAGCCCTTTTGAAAGTAATTAGCTAATTTCTTTTCTCAAAGCGACGCAGTTATCGGTGATGTGGCCAAAACCTTCATGGTAAGCACACCACTTAGACTTGTCCTTCCAAGGTGAAGTTTTGTCGGCTGCTTTTGGCCATCTTGCCTTACTACCCAAGTTATCCATGGCGTATAGGAGTCCTAAAACGTCAACAGAAAAGCAATAGTCACTAATCTTAGGATAAGTTGTATCATCTTCATCATCATCTTCTTCTACAATATTAATTTTAGAAGGGTCAGTTTTAGAATAGGGTGTTCCCCTATTAGATCTCCAATGAGAGGAGTCCGCCTTCCTGTCAGGGTTTTCATATGTAGGTGTCTTTTTTGACGCCTTGCCATGAGCCATCTCATCTTCTTCCAGCCTGATGAAACGAACAGATCTCGTCCTGACTTCTTCCAAGCTTCTAGATGGGAACATGACTAGGTCTTGATAGAACGATGATTCTCTCTTCAGGCCCATCCTGAAAGCTTTCGTTGCAGTTGACACGTCAATATGAGGAATGCTTATGGCTTCCTTATTGAACCTGAACACATAATCTTTTAGGGTTTCTTCAGGCTGTTATACAATCCTGTAAAGGTCACATGTTAATTTCCCAAACACACGATTGCAAGAGAATTGATTAAGAAACATGTTAAGTAATTGAGAGTAAGATGAGATAGAATTCATAGGCTGATTAGTCAGCCACATCAAGGTGGGACCGGATAAGGTGGACCCAAAGCCTCTGCACAAACAAACTTCCTTAAGATGCGGGGGAATGCTAATGATGTCCATCTTCTCTTGGTACAGGGCTATGTGCTCTGCAGGGTCCGTTGTGCCATCGTATTATTTCATGGGAGGTACTTTGAATCCTTTAGGGATCTCCACCCCAGCTATAGCAGGAACAAAGCATGAATCATGATGGCTAGTTGGAGATGCTTGGTTGAAGGGTAAGGTGACTCCTGGAACCTTCATGAGAATATCCTAGATCTGCTGCACTTCCCTTGCGAGGGTGTTATCTGCAACAGGGTTAGTGGCAACAAATAGATTGAAAGGAGTATTAAACATATTAAAACTCCCTGTTTGCTCCATAGGAGGTGGGGTTGCAAAGGTAAAATATGTTGATAGTGGAATCGGGTTGGACATAACAATGGTGCTTTCAGTCTGAACAGCACTGGCCATGGATATATTGCCTTGACCGCTCCTTGCACTTTGCCCAACATCTGAGAAAAGAGTCCTGAGCTGTAGGGGTGACGTATCCGGCATGCTGACTATTGGAACACCGCGCCCTGAAGCCAATAAATCACGTCGTATTCCATCGATGTGATTAAATATCATTTGATTGGTATATTGTTGTCCGTCAATTTGGTCCTTCAACTGTTGCATCATAGCCGTCATGGTACTAACAACTTCTAGCGAAATTTCAGGCAGGGTCATGGAGGAAGAACCTCCCAGGTTGAGCCGTTGGCTTTGAGACGTAACAGCGCCAGACCCAATGGGCGAATGAATGCTAGACGCCATGGGCAAGATTGACGTGTTGGTTCTTGCCCCAGTCGTAATGATGGGTGTAGACATTGCTGAAGTAGGATTGCTCATCTTGATTGGAATCTAAAAAACCAAAAGTTCCCACAGACGGCGCCAAATTGTTTTGGACAAATTTCAACAAGTAAATTTATATAACAAGGATGTTGGGCACAAATGGAATATAATTCTCAAACCAAGATGAACACGAAGATGTAACGAGCAAAACCGTTGAACAATCGTTCGCCGAAAAAAACCTCGGGAGGCTTTAGGAAAAACCTACCTTAACCAATAAAGTGTTATTGAATTTAGTAGTTCTTGAGTACAAAGTGCAGTATGAGCGTAAAGTAGAGTGTGTAACGTGTATACATGTGCGTTCTAGAGAGTTTATATACTTGAAAAGATAACGGAAGTAACATATAAATGTAATCCCCCTTCTTTCGCCTAGAATCTCGCCTTTTGTTGATGATGGGCAGCCGTTACTACTTTGGTCGATAAATAGGGTTGTTATGGCGTCTTTGACTAAGTCTTGAACGGTCATTGTTGTGGGCATTTTTCAACATGGCGACATCTTCAATTGATCCTGCATATCGAGATGTCATTACACTGTAAGTATTGTTTTAATATTTACTTGTTCAATATTTCCTAATATTCTTATTCTTATTTTTCAGTAATTAAGAGAGGAATGCGGAACAATCTTCAAGCACGTTCAACAGACCTTCAAACGGCTAGGGCGACTTGGTCTCACGGAGGTTGAAGTGATAAACCAAAATGCCGAGATTATAGGAACCATATTGACTCTTTCATATCTACTTGTATTTAAGGGGAAATGGAGACGGAAAAACACATTCATGCTCATACGCACACACTCTACACAAAAAGCTCTTGTAATCCTCTTCATTATCTTCCAAAGTTGTATTTGTGATCATTATAGTGAAACCTTTAAGGTTGGAGACCTAACTCCCGGGATTTTTTCCAAAGAGGTTATCACCTCCAAGGTTTTCCTCGTTAACAAATCGTGTTGTCATTATCTCTTTTTCATTCTTTTGTTCCATATAATCGAATTCCATAGTTCCCTCCTTATTGTTAAATCCACACACTAAACATAGTTAAGATTCTACTTTATTGTTTTTTCTACCAAAACAGTCATGAAGGTAGATTATTGATCCATAACTCTGTTCCTGAAAAATAGGAAATATACAACAGATAATTCAAGGCGTTAGTTCAAGATGTAAATCAAGACGTTACCTCAAGGTGGTTGCTCAAGGTGCGGAACATGCTGAGTGTATTTTTTGGGGTGAAACATCCTTTGCCCTCACTTTGCATTCATTGGCATAAACCTCAGCTTCCTTCTCGGCTTTAACAGCCCTATTACCTTCAAATTTTCACTTCTGCTCGGGAATTTTGATCTTGTTAGCCTTGATCTCCAATTCTCCAAGTAAAAAAGTTACCAAATCTATTGCCTACATTTGTAAAGGTCATCATATTAAGAACCTAAACATATTTTTCAAAATAGTATGAAAAAAGTAATTTTACCTTCTTGGAAGCACCCTCCACATTCTTGTTCAATTCTTCCATACTACTTAACGCAGTCTCAATCTTCCAAACGTCCTTGTCAATATCAACCTCATCAATCTTCCTCTTCTTTGCCTCAGAGTCAGCACTCTTAGGTTTGCTCACCTTGGAGGTTGAACTTTCTACCCTAGGATGTGGTGGCTTACCAGCATCAACCTTGATTTCCTTCTTGATTGCAGCCTTGCCCTTGATTCTGGACACTACATCCTCCTTAGTAAATCCTTCAGTTTGAGAATGGGTCACTGTTCCAAACAATATAGGAATATAAGATGCAAGTTCAAAATGACAAAAATACCAAATAGATACTTACTTGAAGACATCTTGTTGATACTAGGGTTTAGAGAAGCTATGCTCTCGATTTGTTATGTCGTATCTTCCTCTTCAACACTTGTAGTCTCAAGATCAACAAACAAAGGTCTATACTTACGAATATCCACTGGCAAACTCAAAATCTTCTTCACATTGGCATACGTATCTTCTTTCTCGGGAAACAACACGCTCAACTTGGCAACTGAAAAAATTAGGAGGTAAGCAACAAAGTTATACAAAATGAAGGCAGGGCAAAAGATGATAAGAGAAAAATCAAGGTTATACCTTGAGACCTCCATTTTGTTATCAAATCATCACCCCCTTCCAAGGTATCCTTTCTCACATAAAAGAACTTACTCTTCCAACCTCTATCCTGAGCCTCGAAACCTATCACTAAATTATCCACAACCGATTTAGCCCTAAAATTATACCTGTGAGGGCCATGTGACCTAATTTCGGATGTAAAAGCCAACTCTTCCAAATCAACAGGCAAATCAGTTTCAAAGGCAAGCTTATCTAGAGTTTGAAGTATCCTCCACCCTACAGGCATAAGTTGAGGATATGCTAATTTGAAAGCCTTAAAGAAACGATTCACTAAGGGGAGAAAGGGAATTTAAGACCAATTCTAAAAGGATACTTGTGAGGACCCCGACCCGGAACCTACACGTGTCCCGAGTTGGTGCGTCCCCAAACTAACCCAAAAACACTAAACTTTTAAAACTTTACTTTGACTTTCAAGCATAAGCATTAGTAATATAACATTTCAAAAGAACTCCACTCAACTCCACATCGGAGGAGGAGATAACTAACTTTGAAAACAATCAACTGTTTAGTTACAAAAGATGTTGGTTTTTAACGTAGAAAATAAAGTTTATAATTACAAACTCCCAAAAGGAATTATGACAAAATAATTTCTACGCCAACCTAACGTACCCCGACAATATCCCAAAAATGCTCACAGCCAAACTCCTTTCCGTCCTTACTTGGGCGGTCCTCCTGTCTCGGGATCTAAAACAGTAAAGGGAGAGGGGTGAGAATAAATCTCAGCAAGCTATTATGGATGCAGCAATATGCCAAATAAATGCAACATATAACAAGTCGCACATAACACATTGGGAAAGCTATAAACACATTCCATTACCTTGGTTTACCTTTTCCCGTCTGAACAGTAGTCGTACAACATTGGGTATAATAATACTCCAATTACGGTGAGCTTAAGCAATACTCACGTCTTATAAGACCCGTTTTCAGGGAACCATATAAGACGTAGCAACTCTGTAAGGCTTTTGGCTCAATACGGACGCTTATACCCCAACTGTGGCCACGGGGAGGACGGTCACGAATATAACATAATCCGATCACATTAGGTCACACTTCCATAATTGATCGTATTCTGTTATACCCCCAACGTCAGCTGACTCACACATAATCAAGCACATAATAGATACTTGAATAAAATCCACAAAAAGGGATAACAACATATCAACATGGTAAACTATACTCATGTCCAACCAATATCATAGTGCAACATATGATTAACACACTATGCATAATATAAAAAATGTATGTGAACTCAATGTAAGGCAAGGAAGTAGTGTAAATCCATCCTACAAAGTCATTATACAATAGTACGTAGCCTCTTGAAAGGTCTAAGTTGAATCTACCAAGTTGGAATCATAATTGTCTAGATATCAAACTAGGTTATCTAAGGTTTTCCAAGCAACATTTAAGGTACTTCCACTATTCCACTTTGATCACTTAGAACGTCATTGTGAAGCCAAAGTATTCTATTTTAATCTAGGTGAAAGATGTTTCATTTTGGTTCAAGTTTGATTAGGTTTGCATAGCCTAAAAGTTGAGATGAGAAAATCTGATCAGGGGACGACTCGTCCCCCAGGGCACGACTCGTCCCCACTTTACCCTCCACCGAACACAGCGTCCCCCTTGGGTCACGACTTCCCTTCGGCCAAGGGACGACTCGTCCCTCGGCATTTTTGACAAAACAGAAGAATAACATCAATGTCTCCAAAATCTCAAAGTTCCAACCAAAAGTTCTCTAAGTTATGAATCTAAAGGCCATTTCCAACTTTGTTAACTTCAATCTACTCATTAACTCCATGAAATCATAACTTAACCCTAGATCCTTATACTTTCATGAACCAAAACATTTTCTAAATCTATAAGAGTTTTCCCAATCATCCAAGCACATAGAACATTCACAACAACATAAGTATTCATGAACATTCAAAGGAAGAAAATGGTCATAATAACTCACTTTTGGCAATACAAGATGAAATGGTGCTTTCCTTGGCTTGATCAATTCCTTGAGGTGTTCTACTCACAAAAGGACACTTAGATTTTCAAATAGACAAGAATTAGTCTTGGTAGAAGTGTAGGAGAGAGAGGCTTTCATGAGAGCTCTTCCATGGAGAAATGAAGGAATGAGGTGAGAAGGAGAGAGAAAGATGACTAGGGGAAGTATGGGAGTATGAAGGAAGGTGTAAGAGAGGGTATGGGAGGTAAGGTGATTGCTTTGACTTGGGGGGAAACATGGAGAGTGAAATAGGGGGTAAAGGACCGGCCCCCCCCTTCTCCCACACAACCTAGGCTTTCACCATTTTCCTTTTTATTATTTCCAAAGCATTTAATTAAATTTCTCCTACTCAAATATTTATTTCACATTTTATAATCTTACTTTCACGCTTTATTCATTTTCCATTATTATATTTTCCTATCATTTATCCTAATATAATAAATCAAGTATATAAAAATGGACACATAATATTAAAAATGATAATAAAGCACATAATGTGATATTAAAATTAGTGCCTATGTTTAGGGTCGTTACACTCACTCTCCCTTAAAGAAAATTCGTCCCGAATTTTAAAAAGGAAACTTACTTGGATTTTCAAACAACCACGGGTATTTCGTTCTCATCTCCGACTCTAGCTCCCACGTCGCTTCCTCTACGGTGTGATTCTTCCAAAGGACTTTTACTATCGGGATACTCTTGGTTCTCAACTCCTTAACTTGGAACTCTAGGACTCTTAATGGCTCTTCAACATACGACATGTCCGCTTGGACATCATCGGGAGGAGAGCTCAAAACATGGGAGGGATCGTGACAATACTTTCTTAACATCGAGACATGGAAAACATCATGGAGCAAAGAGAGAGACGGAGGCAACGCTAACCGGTAAGCCAATTCCCCTATCTTCTCTAGAATCCCAAACGGTCCCACAAACCTCGGAGCCAACTTACCCTTATTACCAAACCTTTTAATCCCCGTCCTCGGAGAAACCTTCAAGAACACAAAGTCACCAACCCGAAAAGATAAATCCCGTCTTCTATTGTCGGCGTAGCTTTTCTGTCTACTCTGAGCCGTCTTCAATCTATCTCGAATCACCTTGATCTTCTCCGTAGAATCTCGAACCAAATCCGGGCCCCAAAGTCTCGCTTCACCAACTTCGTCCCAACACATCGGAGATCGACACTTCCTACCATACAAAGCTTCATACGGAGCCATCTCAATACTGGACTGATAACTGTTATTGTAAGCAAACTCCACTAAAGGTAAATGATCCTCCCAAGATAACTGGAAATCCATCACACAAGCCCGTAACATATCCTCAAGTATCTGAATAGTTCTTTCGGACTGACCATCGGTTTGAGGATGAAACGCGGTACTAAAACACAACTTAGAACCCAAAGCCTCATGCAATGCTCTCCAAAATCTAGATGTAAACCTCGGATCTCTGTCAGACACAATACTAGCTTAGGAACCGTGAAGTCTCACAATCTCCTTCATATATAACTGAGCTAACTTCTCTAATGAAAACTTAGTTGATACCGGAAGAAAATGAGCTGACTTCGTCAACCGATCCACAATAACCCATATAGCATCCATCTTCTTCACGGTGAGAGGTAAACCCGAAACAAAATCCATCGAGATCCCTTCCCATTTCCACTCCGGAATATCTAATGGTTGAAGTAGTCCCGCCGGCCTTTGATGTTCTGCCTTAATCTGTTGACACGTCAAACACTTAGATACATAATCCGCTATTTCCCTTTTCATTCCATTCCACCAATATCCACGCTTCAAGTCTTGATACATTTTGGTACTCCCCGGATGAATCGCAAACTTGGACTTATGGCCATCCTCTAAAACACGCTTCTTGATTTCCGGCGATGACGGAACGCAAATTCTCCCTTGGAAAGTTAAAATCCCATCTCGATTCAAAGCAAAATCCCCGACTTTCCCATCTTGCACTTGATCACAAATTTTCTTCAATTCCGGATCTTCTTGTTGAGCTTCCTTCAAATCACCATACAATGTCGGAACGGCTCGAACATTCGCAACTATCACTTCACTCTTCAACTCCCGAGAACTCAAGGCTGTCACATACGCCTTTCGGCTAATCGCATCGGCCACCACATTGGCCTTCCCCGGATGATAGGATATGACACAATCAAAATCCTTCAAAAACTCTAACCATCTTCTTTGCCGGTTGTTCAACTCCTTTTGGGTAAATAGGTACTTCAAACTCTTATGATCGGTGAAAATCTCGAATTTCGCTCCGTAAAGATAATGCTTCCACTTATGCAACGCAAATACAATCGCCGCCAATTCCATATCATGAGTAGGATAATTCTGTTCCGCCGGTGATAACTTCCTAGAGGCATACGCAATAACCTTCCCATTCTGCATCAACACACATCCCAGACCCGCCTTCGAGGCATCACTATAAATAACAAAATTCTCGCAACCACTCGGAAGGGTAAGAACCGGAGCCGTCGTCAACCTCTTCTTCAATTCATCAAAACTTGCTTCACACTTGGAATCCCACACAAACAATACATCTTTCCGAGTCAACCTAGTCAACGGAGTAGCAATCCGAGAAAACCCCTCAATGAACCTCCGATAGTATCCCGCCAGACCAAGAAAACTACGGACCTCGGTCACAGTCGAAGGTTGCTTCCAATTAACCACGGCTTCAATCTTTGCAGGATCCACGGAAATCCCCGAACTCGACACAACATGCCCCAAGAAAGAAATCTGCTCAAGCCAAAACTCGCACTTACTGAACTTAGCATACAACTGCTTCTCACGAAGAACGGACAAGACAATCCTCAAATGATTCTCATGCTCTTCCCGGGACTTAGAATACACAAGAATATCATCAATAAAGACCACCACAAAACTATCGAGATAAGGCTTGAAGACACGGTTCATCATATCCATAAACACGGCTGGAGCATTAGTCAACCCAAACGGCATCACCACAAACTCATAATGACCATATCTAGTTCGGAAAGCTGTCTTAGCAATATCATCCGGTCTAATCTTCAACTGATGGTATCCGCTTCTCAAATCAAGCTTTGAGTAGATAACGGAACCTTGGAGTTGGTCAAACAAATCATCTATATGCGGAAGAGGATACTTATTCTTAATGGTGGCTTGGTTCAACAAACGATAGTCAATACACAATCGTAAGGTACCATCCTTCTTCCTAACAAACAAGACCGGTGCTCCCCACGGAGACACACTAGGACGAATAAAACCTCGGTCTAACAATTCTTGCAATTGGACCTTCAACTCTTTTAACTCGTAGGAGCCATTCTATAGGGTGCTTTAGAGATAGGAGCGGTGCAGGGTACTAAGTCAATACAAAACTCTATCTCACGGTCCGGAGGCATAGAGTACTCACTAGAGAACACATCACTAAATTCATTCACAACCGGAACATGAGCTAACTCGGGAGACTTCTTATTGGAATCTACCACATAAGCTAAGTAACCCTCACACCCCTTAGATAACATCTTTCTAGCTTTTAAGGCAGAAATAACATGTAACCCGAACATAGATTTATCGGCATCAAATATAAATGTAGGCACATCAGGCATAGCAAATGAAACTCGCTTCCTACGACAGTCTACCAAAGCATGGCACTGACTCAACCAATCCATACCAAGGATCACATCAAAATCACGGATTGGTAACTCGACCAAATCCACCGGCAATACATGCCCACATATAGTCACATCACATCCACGATATATCAAAGAAGATTCAAGGCTCTCTCCCATAGGAGTAGAGACCTCTAACACATAAGGCATAGATTCAGGCAAGATATGCAATGAGAATGCAAAATGAGACGCCACAAATGAATGGGAAGACCCGGGATCTATAAGAATGCGGGCCTTAACTCCTGAGACAGGAACTATACCTCTAATAACGGCATTAGGATCGACCTCTCCTCGACCCAAAGCAAACACACGACCTTGGACTTTATCCTTAGTTTTCCCATCAACATCTCTCTTCACACCACTACCTTGACCCCCGAATCCGGTACCCGTCGCTTGCTTATTCTGTAACTTGGGACAATTCCTCCTGAAATGGCCCGGCGATCCACACTCCAAACACTTGCCTTGTTTGCTCCAACATTTGTCTTCGGAATGCCCTATCCTCTTGCAAAACCCACATGTTGTCCCAAGCTGACCGGAAGTCGCACGATTTGCCGGAGCCGCCACATGACCTCCTCGATTCGCTCCGGGGTGAAAGTCCTCGGCGCACTCTATTCTGTCCCGATCCTTGACCACGAAATCTGTTCTGTTTCCTCCTTCATTCTTACCACGATGCTCCTCTATGTCGTTCTCAATCCGGTACGCCATATTCTTCTTTGCTTGGAAATTGGCGAAGTTATGCGTCAACAAGCGCTTCCGAAACTCAACTCTTAAACCTTTCACAAACCGGTAAACTCGCCTCTCCTCATCTGGCACCAAATGGGGACAATATCGGGCCAACTCTGTGAACTTTGCCGAATACTGCGCTATCGTCATGGTCCCTTGCTCCAGCTTCAGGAACTCGCCTTCTTTCTTGTCTCTAGTAACCATCGGCACAAAGTGATCTCGGAACTTGAGCGTGAAGTTTTCCCACGTCTGCGGTGTCAAATCTCGGTCCCAACCATCCTTTACCACTTGCCACCAATGCTCCGCTGGTCCTTCCAATTTGAAAACGGCGCATCTCACTTTCTCCGCATCAGTACTCTCCATAGCTGCGAAAATCTTGTTCATAGCCTCAAGCCACCTCTCAGCCTTCACCGGATCCGGATCTCCGTTGAAGCTAGGAGGAGACATCTTCACGAACTTCTCCAAACCATGTTGCCCTTGTCTGCCTAGATTCTGATTCAAATTCTGATTCTGAGTTGCCATATGCTGAAGGAACCCTCGGAACATGTCCATCATCTCGGCGTTCGGATTACCAACACCACCCAAACCCAGATTCGGATCACCTTCATTTCCCGCCATTACAACAAACTCCTGCATTAAACACTCGACGTCAGTTACCACACACTCTCACTCAGCTAGACTCTACCCAAGAATTCTAACCGAGCTCTGATACCAACTGTGAGGACCCCGACCCGGAACCTACACGTGTCCCGAGTTGGTGCGTCCCCAAACTAACCCAAAAACACTAAACTTTTAAAACTTTACTTTGACTTTCAAGCATAAGCATTAGTAATATAACATTTCAAAAGAACTCCACTCAACTCCACATCGGAGGAGGAGATAACTAACTTTGAAAACAATCAACTGTTTAGTTACAAAAGATGTTGGTTTTTAACGTAGAAAATAAAGTTTATAATTACAAACTCCCAAAAGGAATTATGACAAAATAATTTCTACGCCAACCTAACGTACCCCGACAATATCCCAAAATGCTCACAGCCAAACTCCTTTCCGTCCTTACTTGGGCGGTCCTCCTGTCTCGGGATCTAAAACAGTAAAGGGAGAGGGGTGAGAATAAATCTCAGCAAGCTATTATGGATGCAGCAATATGCCAAATAAATGCAACATATAACAAGTCGCACATAACACATTGGGAAAGCTATAAACACATTCCATTACCTTGGTTTACCTTTTCCCGTCTGAACAGTAGTCGTACAACATTGGGTATAATAATACTCCAATTACAGTGAGCTGCTTAAGCAATACTCACGTCTTATAAGACCCGTTTTCCAGGGAACCATATAAGACAGTAGCAACTCTGTAAGGCTTTTGGCTCAATACAGACGCTATACCCCAACCTCGCGGCCACAGAGGGGACTGCGCGTATATAACATAATCCGATCACATTAGGTCACACTTCCATAATTGATCGTATTCTGTTATACCCCCAACGTCAGCTGACTCACACATAATCAAGCACATAATAGATACTTGAATAAAATCCACAAAAAGGGATAACAACATATCAACATGGTAAACTATACTCATGTCCAACCAATATCATAGTGCAACATATGATTAACACACTATGCATAATATAAACAATGTATGTGAACTCAATGTAAGGCAAGGAAGTAGTATAAATCCATCCTACAAAGTCATTATACAATAGTACGTAGCCTCTTGAAAGGTCTAAGTTGAATCTACCAAGTTGGGATCATAATTGTCTAGATATCAAACTAGGTTATCTAAGGTTTTCCAAGCAACATTTAAGGTACTTCCACTATTCCACTTTGATCACTTAGAACGTCATTGTGAAGCCAAAGTATTCTATTTTAATCTAGGTGAAAGATGTTTCATTTTGGTTCAAGTTTGATTAGGTTTGCATAGCCTAAAAGTTGAGATGAGAAAATCTGATCAGGGGACGACTCGTCCCCCAGGGCACGACTCGTCCCCACTTTACCCTCCACTGAACCTGGCGTCCCCCCTTGGGTCACGACTTCCCTTCGGCCAAGGGACGACTCGTCCCTCAGCCCAGATTTTGACAAAACAGCAGTAACAACATCAATGTCTCCAAAATCTCAAAGTTCCAACCAAAAGTTCTCTAAGTTATGAATCTAAAGGCCATTTCCAACTTTGTTAACTTCAATCTACTCATTAACTCCATGAAATCATAACTTAACCCTAGATCCTTATACTTTCATGAACCAAAACATTTTCTAAATCTATAAGAGTTTTCCCAATCATCCAAGCACATAGAACATTCACAACAACATAAGTATTCATGAACATTCAAAGGAAGAAAATGGTCATAATAACTCACTTTTGGCAATACAAGATGAAATGGTGCTTTCCTTGGCTTGATCAATTCCTTGAGGTGTTCTACTCACAAAAGGACACTTAGATTTTCAAATAGACAAGAATTAGTCTTGGTAGAAGTGTAGGAGAGAGAGGCTTTCATGAGAGCTCTTCCATGGAGAAATGAAGGAATGAGGTGAGAAGGAGAGAGAAAGATGACTAGGGGAAGTATGGGAGTATGAAGGAAGGTGTAAGAGAGGGTATGGGAGGTAAGGTGATTGCTTTGACTTGGGGGGAAACATGGAGAGTGAAATAGGGGGTAAAGGACCGGCCCCCCCCTTCTCCCACACAACCTAGGCTTTCACCATTTTCCTTTTTATTATTTCCAAAGCATTTAATTAAATTTCTCCTACTCAAATATTTATTTCACATTTTATAATCTTACTTTCACGCTTTATTCATTTTCCATTATTATATTTTCCTATCATTTATCCTAATATAATAAATCAAGTATATAAAAATGGACACATAATATTAAAAATGATAATAAAGCACATAATGTGATATTAAAATTAGTGCCTATGTTTAGGGTCGTTACAATACTAGAGGAATCCAACTCATTTTTCTGAAACACAATCGGCTGTAAAAGATTTATCGGGGATCAAGAATTCGCTACCTATAGGAAAGGCGTTGCGTTTAACTAGGTTGTCTATATGGGTTTGCTTTATTGAACTCTTCTCAGAGTTAGACTTGAGAAGTTCAAGATGGATAAAATCCTCAGGAAGGACGGGGACATCGGCATTCTTACTCTTACCCATTGCCAAAGACTGAAAAGAAAATCAATGAAAGAAAGAGAAAGATCGACTTACCTAAAGAGAACGACGACAATGGAAGAGTCTATTTGCTTGAATGACTTTTTAATCACCAAAATAAATGGCTTATTTAAGGGAAGTTATAGGCGGTTATGAGAGCCATACTCCTACTTAATAGCCACCTTTTTTAAACCGTCAAATCAAGGGTCACGTCATTTAAATGGTGAATAGTGGAAAGCATTTTTGAAAATTTCTGACTCTTTGGCTCCACCTAAAGATTCAAAAATTTGGGGGCAATTTTTTACTCAAGATTACACTGACATCTTGGATAGTATGATTCTTTAGCATCTTGATTCTTCAGCATCTTTAACATGACATCTTATATTGAAAACTTGAGGATGCAGGTACATCTGTTCCTATTTTTCGAGAGATAAATATCAACAAAGACCAATGATCAAATCAAGCATATTTCAAACACATTTCAAACGGAAGATCAAGTCATGGCAACGACTCCTTCTTTTTAGCAACCTGCACCGGATTTATAGGAATTTTTCGTTATTTTGTAATCTTCAACTTTTTTTGGGGTATTTAAGGAGAGATAGTGGTAGGGACAAGGCACGACAATTTTTGTAAACTCTCTCAATACTTCCACTTTATACTCACTCAAGAAAATATAATAAACATTTTTGGTTTTAGGTAGGTTTCCTAAAACCTCCCGAGGTTTTGTGCTGGAGATCAATTGATCGAGGGCTTTCCTCGTTACATCTTGGTGTCACATATTGAATTTTCTCATTCTTATATTTCATTTGTGCCCAAAATCGTTCCACTAAAATTCAGTTTCTAAGCATACAAGAAATTGACCAAAACAATCAGCAATCTCACGAATTATATTTTAAATTAATTTGATAATTGTTATATATCTCTATACACTTTTAAGTTGCATTATGTATAATAATTAGGTTTAATTCCTTAAGATCTCTCCGGTCCAAATAAAACCCTACATAAACCTACATAATTTACTAAATTTCACATACACCCGAGATCCAAATCAAAATTCCTTATAAACTCAAACACCCAACTCTATCACATATAAAACCCCTCCCTCCCCTCTCTCTTCTCATTCACACCTCAACCAACACACATGCACTAAAATGCTCTCTCTCTCTCTCTCTCATGATTTTTTATATTATATATATATATATATATATATATATATATATTAATTTTCTTTTTAAAGTTCTTTATTTATTTTTCTTTTTCAGTCTCGTGTCTTAAATATATGAGCGAACTGGTTAATAAAATATGATTTTTTTTATTAATTTTAAGAAAATGTAAAAAATTGTGAAAAAACTACTCTTATATCTAAGGTATAAAAGTAATTCTAGTCTTATACATCAGGTATAAGAGCAGAATGCTAGAAGCGTGAGTTTAGATGAAATTTTGACAATTTCATAAATATTTATAGATTTTTGATTTGACTGAGGAGCCCCAGGATCCGAAATCCTAATAATTTCAAATTTAGATCATTTATTGACAATCTAAATAACATAGTCAAGGTACAATATTCTCTTGATAATCCTTATCCCTAATACTTGAATAATGGTACTATTTTTTTAGTAATTTTGTTAGTCAACTTAAACTCCATAAACCTAACTTGGTTTTGGAATGGTTTTAGAATGTTGGTAGAAATAGATTAACCCAAAATTCATCAAATGGAGAAATATTTATTTATATTTATGAAATACACCTATCATACTATTTCATCCCAAAAAATTCACTCAACATGCTTCACATCTTGAGCATCCAACTTGAGGTAACGTCTTGATTTACATCTTGAACTAACGCCTTGAATTATCTGTTGTATACTTCCTATTTTTCAGGAACGAAATTATGGATAAATGATCTACTCTCATGACCGTTTGAAGACTCAGTCAAATGACGTCATAACCACCATATTGTCAACCAAGGAGTAACGACTGCCCATCATCAACAAGGAGCGAGATTCTAGGCGAAATAGCAGGGATAGCATTCAAGTTGTTGTTTCAGTTACACTTATGTATATATATTACCTCTAGACAATCACATGTACACACATGACACTATACTTTACTTTCTTGCTGCACATTGTATTCAAACGAAGAAATATCAATAAATATTTTTGGTTAAGGTAGGCTTTTCCTAAAGCCTCCCGAGGTTTTTTTGGGCGAACGATTGTTCAAAGGTTTTCCTCGTTACATCCTCGTGTTCATCTTAACCTGAGAATTATATTCCATTTGTGCCCAACACCCTTGATAGATAAATTAAATTGTTGAAATTTGTCCAAAACAATTTGGCGCTGTCTGTGGGAACTTTGGTTTTTTAGATTCCAATCAAGATGAGCAATCCTACTTCTGCAATGTCTACACCCATCATCACGACTGGGGCAAGGACCAACACATCAAGCTTGCCCGTGACGTCTAACATACATACGCCTATCAGATCCAGCATTGTTACGTCTCAAAACCAACGACTCAACTTGGGTGATTCTTCATCCATGACGCTGCCTGGAATATCAATGGGAATTATAACAAATATGGCCACCATGATGCAGCAGTTGAAGAATCAGATGGAATTGCAACAGTACACCAACGAAATGATATTCAATTCAATAGGTCGGTTGCAAAACAAGATGTCAGCTTCAAGACGTAACGATCATGTGGTCAGCATGCCGGATGTTTCACCTCTGCAACCTAGAACTCTCTTTCCAGGTGCTGGACCAAGCACTATAAATGAGCAAGGCAATGTCACAATGGCCAGCATTGTTCAAACTGAGAGCACTGCTGTTACGTCTAGCCCGGTTCCGCTATCAACATGATTCACCTTTTCGACCCCACCTCCTTTGGGGCAAACAGGGAGTTTTAATATGTTTGGCACTCCTTTAAATCAATTTGTTGCCACTAACCCTATTGCAGATAACACCCTCGCAAGGGAAGTACAGAAGATTAAGGTCATCCTCATGAAGGTCCCAGGAGTCACCTTACCCTTCAACCAAGCATCTCCAACCATCCGTCATGATTCACGCTTCGTTCCTGCATAGCTGGGGTGGAGATCCCTAAAAGATTTCAAGTACCTCCAATGAAACAATATGATGGCACAACGGATCCTGCAGAGCATATAGCCCTGTATCAAGAGAAGATGGACATCATTAGCATTCCCCACCATCTTAAGGAAGTTTGTTTGTGCAGGGGCTTTGGGTCAACTCTATCTGGTCCCGCATTGATGTGGCTGACTAATCAGCCTATGAACTCTATCTCTTCTTACTCTCAACTCTTAAACATGTTTCTTAATCAATTCTCTAGCAATCGCGTGTTTGAGAAACTAATGAGTGACCTTTATAGGGTGGTACAATAGCCTGAGGAGACTCTAAAAGATTACGTGTTCAGGTTCAACAAGGAAGCCGTGAGCATCCCCCATATTGATGTATCAACGGCAATAGAAGCTTTCAGGATGATCTTAAAAAGGGAAACACCATTCTATCAAGACTTGATCATGTACCCGTCTAGGAGCTTAGAAGAAATCAGAACGAGATATGTTCGCTTCATCAGGCTGGAAGAAGATGAGATGGTTCATGGCAAGGCGTCAAAGAAGACACCTACATATGAAAGCCCTGATAGAAAGGCGGACTCCTCTCATCATCGATCCAATAGGGGGAAACCCTACTCTAAAACAGACTCTTCTGAAATTAATATTGTAGAAGAAGATGATGATGAAGATGATGTAACTTATCCAAAGATTAGTGACTATTTCTTTTCTGTTGATGTTTCAGGACTCCTATACGCAATGGACAACTTGGGTAGTAAGGTAAGATGGCCAAAAGCAGCTGACAAACCTTCACCTTAGAAGGACAAGTCTAAGTGGTGTGCTTACCATGAAGATTTTGGCCACATTACTGACAACTGCATCGCCTTAAGAAAAGAAATTAGATACTTACTTTCAAAGGGCTCCTCAAGGATTTGCTTGGAAAAAGAAAAGGACGGACCGAGACAAAAGAAGTCGTAGCCGACGCTCCATCTTCACCTCCTCCTGCAACTAAGGTGATCAATTTTATCACAGGTGGTTCACATATTTGTGGCACCACGTATTCTGCGGCAAAGCGTCATGCTAAAGATTCCAAAAAAGATAAGTTGGAACTACCAACTAGGCATCCAGATTACTCCCCAGACCAGCAAATCATTTTCGACGATGACGATAAAGAAGACGTCTTGGACCCACATCATGACGGTCTAGTCGTCACTTTACAGATTGCCAACTGCAAGGTGAAGCGCATCCTAATTGACAACGGGAGTTCAGTCAACCTAATCATGAAGAACACCTTAGAAGAAATGATGATTCCCTTATCAGAGGTCGTGAGGAATTCTTCCGTTCTAGTAGGTTTCAGTGGGGAAACCAAACAGACAATTGGAGAAATCAAGTTACCCATCTAAGTGGAAGGGATGAACTCTATGGAAAGGATTTGCGTGATCGATTGCCCATCCTCTTATAACGTCATCTTGGGCAGGCCTTGGATCCATAACATGAAAGCAATCCCATCCACGTACCATCAATACGTCAAGATGCCAACCCCTTGGGGCGTGATAAAGGTGAAAGGAGACCAACAAGCTACCAAGGAATGCTACAAAACGGATATGAAAGCATGTTCTAATTCTGACTAAGCATAGCAGGTAAAGAAGAGGGTCTAGGATGTCTTAAAGTCTGTAAAGCAAGAGATGTCAAAAATCGAAGATGAATTAGAATGAAGATGTCAAAGCCTACCTGTTGATCGATAAGCCGACACTGGGGCAAGCTGTCATCCTCGTGAAACATTCAAGATGGCACATTATTATCCTACGAAGTACCATGGGATGCATCTTAAGCATTGCAACATGTAAGTTAAAGCTTATAAAAATTTCTACGCCAAGGTACGTGTCTCTTCTCAAATCTTGTTTCAATTTTTTATTCCTTTTATTCAACTCAAACCCGTACTTACTTAAGCATCGGAGAAGTGTTAGCGAAGCTAACACCCAACCCTAACGTGTTTCTGTGTTGCAAGATGAAGATCCCTCAACAATAGATAGGCAACATCAGAAGCAATACGTTAAACGCTTAGAAGAGTTAAATCTTTTATTGATGATATAAGGTACACAATCTATTCGAACGCAAAAGTCATATACATCATACATGAAAAAACTACAATTGCATTATCGCCTGGGCGCACGCTTTTCACACTTAATTTAAAAGGCAAACTTAATTCACCTTGTCAGATGGATTATGTCTTCTATTTTAAATTTAAGTTGTGAACTAAGGGTTGTAACATTAAACATGTTACCTAAAGGACACATAAAATGACATTTCTACATGTCATCTACAACTTGGTTATAACATCGTTGCATGTTATCTTTACAACTTGGTTATAACATCGCTGCATGTTATCATTACAACTTGGTTATAACATCGTTGCATGTTATCCTTGCATACTGGTCACAACACTAGTACGTGTTGCCTTCCGTACCTAATATAAAAATACTCGTAGGGATAAAAACACCAAAATACCATTGCGATGAGGAAAGATTAAACCAAAAGACCAAGGTGTTGGACCAACCCATCACCATCAAAACAAGTGTATGGACTCTTATGAGCCACTTACAGAACCAAAAATTTAAAAGATGTCTTAGGGGCACCCCCCCTATTTTAAAACCCAAACTTATATGCCAACAAAGGCATGACGAATAAAACGTAACCATTGTCCATGAAACTTAAAACATAAAACTGTTTTTAAACTTCCTGTGTAGGTACCATCTCACCTCCTTTGGCAGACGTACCTTCCTCTTATTTTTTATCCTCCTCTCTTGTTCCACCCTGTTTGATCCCCTTAATCTCATGCGAGTTCATCTCTCCTACATCCACAACTTCACACAAGAAGGCATTCAACATAGCTACTTCGTCTTCAATCCTCCATGCGACATGTTTCCCAACCTCAAATTCTTTTATCATATTTATCCTACTCTCCATCACTGACTTAGTGGCGTCCATCATAAACTTTTCCTTTGTTTCCTCCAGTTCCTTAATGTGTTCCTCCTCCACTTTCAGCATCCTAGATGAAAGATTCCCCAGTTCCTTCTCGGCTTGATTGGCCCTTGATAGGCTAAATTCGCACGCCTACAAATTAACCAAAGACTTGGCCACAATAATGTAGCTAGAACAAGTCCAGGATCGAACTCGAAGAACGGTTATAAGTTTGTACAATTGTCACTTGACAAGATTGGGAGTCTAAGATTGATTTTTATTAATTCCTAAGACGAGAATAAAAACTAGGTTGTAAACAATTAAAGAAAAGCACTTTGGATCAATTATTTTCCCCGTCTATCATTCAAATATCATCGGTCAACTCTTTTCAATTTTACCCTATTCACTCGATCACGAGATGTATTTCAATCTCTATCTCTTCCTTTGATATTAGTTAATAGCAGTGACACACTCACTAATAACCCTAATCAATATTTAAACCTAACTGACACAGTCTAGATTTATAATACCAATTGATTATCGATTTAAGAGATTAAGATCGAGAACACGTTTTAATGCTATTTCAATTAGATACTTATTTATTTTCTCCTACTTCACAATCCACCATGACACATGCATGGACCATAAAGGTGCTACTTGTGAAACCCTAAATTGACACAATCTTAGGGAATTCTAGCAATAAATCAATAACAAGAATCAAGCAATCGGCCTAATTGCAAAACCCTAGAAATTAATTCAAACAATCAAGAACATAAGAAAATATAAATATGATAAAAAGGATGAAAAGAAATTAACCTCAATTGAATTCAAGAACGGTTCCAATAATTAAATCCAAAGCGAAAGGGATTTACTTCTCCATGAACAATAATAAAATCTCTCTAGGAAAAATAAAAGTTGGAACGCTAAAATTGTTGTCAAAGAAAGTATATACTTCCACCGTAAAAACCTAAACTTAAAAGGAAAATAAGAAAGAAAATAATAAAAAAAACTTTCCAAACAAACAACTGCACGGTCAATGGTCAACTTGGACCAAGGACTACACTCGTTGCACGACTCGTAATAAATAATTCAATCGCACCGATGAGAACGACTCATTCTCTTGTGCACGAGTCGTGCTTGGCCCAAAATCAATTCACTGTTGCACTTTTCCCATTTCCACTTTGGTCACTCAAGTTTTCTACTTTGCACTTTAGTCCTTCAAGTTTTTAGATTTGCAGATTAGCCCCTGAACTTTATATTTCCTGCTTACTCCCCATTTTTTATAATTGCAGTTTGATCCCTTGATTACAATAAAATTTCACTAACTCCTCTCAATACATATTTCACTCAAATTACATCAAACTTGTACTAAATACATGAAAATAAAGAATTATAGGGACGAAAACATAGGAAATAGATAGTATAAATTATGTCATATCAAATATCCCCACGCTTAGACCATTACTCGCCCCTGAGTAATATCCTAAACTCCAATCTAACACCGGTCTAAAACAGATGCATGGAAGGTAAATGATTCATATTCTCCTCTAATCCGCCAACGCAAGTCAAAGAAAAATAATAACTCTCGAAGTAATAGAAACTCCGTCTCCTTATAGCACTAAAATATAAACAATGAAAATTATGACCTTAGTTTGATACCAACTCCCATAATAAAATGGTATCCAAACTAAGGTTTACACAAATAAAAGCCAAGGAAAACTAAATATGTCCTATGTTTCCTCCACGCTAGGCTCACACTACATACACCCTCATAAAAAGAAATCATTGTTAAGGTTGCGATCCTTAAACGAAGATTTACCTCGTGAAAAGCACCAACACCCCTTATAACTCCAAAAATGAACGAGGGTTTCTAAATCCTAGGCACCACTATCCGAACCTCCTACTCCAATAATGATCCTACCCGAAACTCTAAAACCTCCCTTATGTTTTCACTCCGGTGATATAAAAGATATCAACACTTACATTCCTCACCTTTTGTCTAAGCGCCCTTTCGGGTTTTCATTTAGCCTCTCATTTTTTTTTATTTTTTTTTTACACTTTTTTTAGAACGTTTACATATACAAATTTCCCCTCTTGCACGCTTAAACTAGACTTTGCCCTCAATTGCAATAAATCATAAAAATGGAACAATAAAACATGGGAGAAAGGGCACCAAGAGAACTAAATAGGGGTCATGGAGGCCCCACCATCATGGGCCTCATCAATATAAGGGGGATAAAAGAATTTTTTTCGAGTTACCTCTAAAAGATGATTCGGTTCAATGACATGCCTTCCCGTTGGAGACCATTTAAGCTTCTCCTTTTTCGTCTTCACTTCCTTTGCTTTCTTCTTCTCCCTTGGTGGCTCTCCTTTCTTTTTCTTATCCGGCTTCACTTTTGAAGTGTGACGGAGGGAGTAACTTGCTTTATATAAGGATAAGATTGTCCAATATACTATCTATACATTACCATTTAAAGGAATAAAATAATTAAGAACCTTAAATTAAGATAGACAAGAAAAGAAAGTAAAAAACTTGAATCGAGACGGATGAAATATTAAATACAAAAATATACTCCTATTTTATTTTATTTTTTACGAAATACTCTCTCCGTTTCACGTAAATGCAAACTAACTTTTGGGGTGTGAAAATTAAGGAAAAGTAGGAGAGAGAAATAGGTGGAGGAGGTGTTTGTGAGTATGAAGAATTAAATAGGAGGGAGAATGAGTGAGAGGAATAGTTAGAAAAGAAAATGTTGTAAGTGTAAAAGTGAAATAGAAAAGAGAATGAGTGGCTGAAATAGTGAATATTTATTTTCATTTTGGACAGTCCACATTTATGTGAGACAAACCAAAATGAAAATAAGTTTGCATTTACGTGTGTGGGAGGGACTATACTCTTGTGCTTAAAACGCGTTAATCTCTTGCATGTGCTTTTGCGCAGATTTTGGCAATAAAAAACTAACCGTAGGATCTTACACGTATGACTTGTAACGCATGACCAGCCCGACATTGTATTTCGTGAACGCTCGGCGACTGGGGCCGTGTATCACGGCCATGCTTTTTTCTACCTTCACTGGTAAAACATCCTTGCCACTTGCTAAAATTCCATATTAGTTTCTTCTTCTCGTATACTTTCTCCGTCTCACCAAATTAGAACAAGTTGCTATTTCGAATGTTACATTCGAATTAGTACGTTACAAAAAAGACAAATTTATATTATTTTATATTTAATGTGACTCATTTATCATATTTACAACAATAATTTTCTTACTATTCCTCATATCTAATTCTCTCTTTTATTTTATTTATTTTGCTCCTAATTCATTCTCCACTCATTCTCTCTTCTATTATTATATTAGTATTTTTTAATTTTCATGCTGATAAAGAAAATTCTAAGTCGGATAGGACATAGGGAGTACATACAGGTATGTGCTCAAATGAGAATCATAACAAAATGAAAACCGTGAGAACCACTTATATACACTTGTTTACAGTAGATACTTAGCTACTGTATACATATACAGTCTACTGTATATGTATACAGTAGTTAAGTATCTACTGTATACAAGTGTATAACCACACATATACACTTTTATACAGTAGTGAAGTATCTACTGTTTATGTATACAGTCTATTGTATATGTATACAGTAGCTAAATATCTACTGTATACAAGTGTATACAAGTGGTTCTCACGGTTCTCATTTTAAACGGTTCTCATTGGAGCGTGACCATATATATATATATATATATATATATATATATATATATATATATATATATATATATATATATATATATATACTATTTTTTTTTTCAAATTAAAAAAAGAAGTCACTTTTTGTCTAGAGCAGTCAAGTTGGGACGGTCCCGTCCCGCCATATAAATGGGACGGGATGGGACGGAATATTTTAGTCCCGTCCCGTTTCGTCCCGTCCCATCTCATCTCGTTTTCGTCGCGGGACAACATAGTGCGGTCCCGCCCATCCCGTCCCGTCAAGTACGCTTGCTGATGAGTTGGCCTTGCCTTGGCTCGGCCTTGGCCGTGGCCTTGAACATTTTTTACGACATTGAAAGAAAAATAATAAACTGTGCCTTGGGCTGGCCTTGGCCTTGTTCGTGGCCTTGAACATTTGTTTCCACATTGAAAGAAAAACAATAAACTGTGCCTTGGGCCTTGGCTCGGCCGGCCTTGGCCGTGGCCTTGAACATTTTTTCCCACATCGAAAGAAAAACAAACTAAAATGTGGCATGTGGCTATATATATGAGGCATTGGCTGGGATATCAAGCATAATTGGGTCGTGGCCTTGGCCTTGGCGCCTAGTCAACGCCTAATCCCTCCTAGTCGACGGGTTTCGCATTGTCCCGCGTCCCACAGTAGATTTGGGACGGGACGGAGTATTTTAGTCCCGTCCCGTTTCGTCCGTCCCGCCTCATCCCGCATTAGTCGCGGGACAACATAATTTCGTCCCTCCCGTATTCCCGAATTGACAGCTCTATCTATGTCCCTTAATAAATATCATATTTTGATTTTATTAATAAATTAAATTAAACTTTGATTTTAAAATTATGAAAGACTGTTTATCTTTATATTATTCTTAAAATGGTTATTGATATATCAATCGAAACATTATCAATAACTATTTTTAAAATTTTCATGAAGTAAATAATCGATTATTAAATGTTAGTCAAAGATCAATTTGGTTGCCAAAAAAAATGTGACATTTATTATAAGACAGAAAGAGTAGTTTATACATTATTTGTAGATTAATACAATTATACTCCCTTCATACCTAAATAAATATCAATTTTTAAAAAAGTTTATCCCAAATTTCAACCCAAATTGAATGTCTTTTTTGTAAATAACTTCATTCCTAAATATCGTTTGCCAAAAATATTTCACTGGTCATATTATATTTGCAAAACTAAATGTTTAGAAAGTAAATAACAAGAATATTTATACATTTTTATCATTCAATTGTATAAGAAGAAAACACTTTTAGAATATCACCTAAATGAATTTTAAACAATTTTTAGAGACACATAAAACATTAAACTATTCCATATTTTTCCGCACACTTAATTTGATATTTTTTTGACATCTATTATTTATTATGAAACATAAAAATATACTATTCACACAACATAGTCAATCAAGTGAAGCAAAATTTCAAAACATATGGCCTCAATTACAACCAAAGGGACATGTTATTTACATTTTCTAAACATGAGTTTGAACTTTCACTCAAATATTGTCCATAAAACAAGTCCAAAGGAAAATTTTGGCCACATTTTCTAACGTGTGCTATAAGGGCACATATTAAAATTTTTAAATAAGGCAACCAATGTATTTATATATTTTCATAAATATGTACGTTTATATATATATATATATATATATATATATATATATATATATATATATATATATAATTATGGAAATAAACAGGTTAAAGTAAGTTTAATTATGAAAATGAGTAAGTTAAAATATGTTTAATAAATGTATTGATTTCCGTATGTAAGAGTCTTAAAGCATATGTTAGAAAAATCGTTAGTGTTATTACAAGTAAAAGACTCCTAAAGTTTTTTTGTAAATATGGATTTGAATTTATTTAGCCAAAGTTGTATCATGTTCTCTTTTTCCATAACAAGCAAGATTTTTTTTTTGTCTGTCTCATACAATAACAACAAGTGGAGGTCTGCTGAGAAATGCGTTTTTTCATAACTATGAAGAAACGCGTTTTTAATAGCCAGAAACTATACATTTGATAATTAGAAGAAAATTTCTGGATATCAGTCTCAAAGGGTTCTGGATATCCAGAAGCTTTGGAACGGATATCCAGAAGCCTTTGGGCGGATATCCAGAAAAAATAGATTTGAAGCCAAATTCAAGGCCAAGACCAGAAATTGCTTATTGAAGGTTTCTGGATATCCAGAAATCTTCAAATGTATATCCGTAAACCATCAAATGAATATCCGAAACATTTTGAAAGTTTCGGATATCATTTGAAGGTTTCTGGATATCACTTTCATAAGCTTCTGGATATCCTTTCAAAGGGTTCTGGATATCCAGAACCTTTGAGACTGATATCCAGAAGTAACCATGGGACAAGGTCATGGCCAATACAAAAAATTTCTGGATATCCTTTCAAAAGGTTCTGGATACCCGTAACTCGTTTCTCCATAACTTATGGAGAAACGCGTTTCTCCCTAGATTTTACGTAACAAGTGAAACTATCCAAAATAACTAACTTTATTACTTTTTATTTAATACTCCCTCCGACCCCCGTAAATGCAAACTAACTTTTTGAGTGTGGGAATTAAGGAAAAGTAGGAGAGAGAAATAAGTGGAGGAGGTGTTTGTGAGTATGAAGAATTAAATAGGAGAGAGAATGAGTGGGAGGAATAGTTAGGAGAGAGAATGTTGTGAGTGTAAAAGTGAAGTAGGAGAGAGAATGAGTGGGTGGAATAGTGAATATTTATTTTCATTTTGGGCAATTTGTATTTACGTGAGACAGACCAAAATGAAAATAAGTTTGCATTTACGTGGGACGGAGGGAGTAGATCTTAATTGTTATACTTACAACACCTCCTTCATTAATTATCAATATTATTATACTCCCCCGTCTCAAAATGATTGTCCCACTTTTTTTGCTTTTATTACGAAGGAACTTTGAACAATAATTTTAAGTTTATTTGACTATACAAATGAAAATCTAAAACTCAGTATTGATACACCATCAATAATACTATCAATTGCAAGTTTTAGATCTTCATTTGTATAATTAAATCAACCTAAAATTATTGTTCAAAGTTTCTTCGTAATAAATGTAAAAAAAGTGGGACAATCATTTTGAAACGGAGGGAGTACGAATTACTACTTTTTAGTCTTCTATTATTCAATTTTGATCTCGCTTTTTATAGGACGGAGGACTTATTATTTTGTGTGCCTTATGAAGTTTAAAGACGCTTATAATTTCATTAAACTAATGAAACTTACTTTTCATCAAGAAATAAAAACAAACAAAAGAAGAAACTTGTAATTATATAATTAGTTATTTTTTCGGTTTCAAAATAAATATTTTTAAAAAAATAATTTTAATTTAGAGTAATTTTGAAAATCTCTTGATATTCATTCATTTCGGGAGAAAGAAAGGAAATGATATGATTTTTAATGATATCCAATAATTATTTTAACACAATATTTTGGGGGAAACTAGTTTCTCCATAAGTTATAAAAAGTCATGTTTTTTTAAACTGTTCATATATTCGTCAAATACTTTCAAGTTGAAAAAAAATTGGACTTTTTATAATTTATGAAAAAACTGATTTCTCTCAAAACTTGCTCTTATTTTAACTAATTTTAAAATAGAGAGAGAAATAAAAAATGAAATTAAAATGGCAAAGATGCTCAGTTTATTTGACGGTGTCGGCTTGTCGGAAAGAAGCAAGCCAGAAGCTGCTGACGTAATAATAGCGTCAGGATGCGCACTACTTGTCAGACACTATGACCACCACACGTGCTTTCTTTTCTTATTTCACACGGTTTCCTTTCTCGGGTTTTCCCTTTTTTTCCTATTTTTTTGGGGAAATTGCATTTTGGTCCCCAAAATTTAGCGTTATTCTTAACTTAGACCCTATTCGATTATCTATATTATAAATGGAGGGTGTCCAACTCAGCAAGTGCACAGTACAATGAATAGTAGCATCCGCCGACATTACCATTTTGCCCTCACTATTCACTCCCTTTCCCGTTTTGCCCTCCCACCTTTGTATGTCGTGCGCCATACATGTTTTTTTTTTTTTTTTTTTTGTGATATATATAAAAAAAAAAAAAAACAAAAACGTAAACGTAAACGTGGCCTTGGACACGGGCTTAGGCTAGTAATTTATAACTAGCAGTACACCCGTGCGATATACGAAAATAGCATAATTTATCTTAAATCAAAATTAATACAACAATATATATAATCAAATATCATTTAAAATTAAAAAATATAATATGAAATATTGAGATTTAACGTAAATATAGAAAAATAAATAACAAAAAAATCAACAACAAATACGATTATGTAAACAATTTCCCCTAACCAAATATCATCTTAACCACTGAAAGATGAGATTGCATACCTGAATGTCACTAACTTACTACATATTAACATACATACTTCCTACAACTAACTCCATTTTAAAAAATTAAGAATAATTTCTATATAACAATTTATCGGATATTGTTTGTTAGGGTGAGGGATGATTTGTTAATTGCCCCTAGAAATATTTAATCCACCCGTATCAATACACTAAAGTATTTCTCATTTGCTAAAGGACTTGTGTCCAAACAATATCTTGAGTGGGTGGTTAAGTTTTTTCGTCTTAGAGGTCTGGAGTTCAATCCCTCCTGCTGGCCAGAATTGAATCGAAAATACTTAAAGACATTAAACAAATATATATTAAACCAATGAGCATTAGTTTATAAATAATAAACGAAAAAGGAAACCCATTTTTTTAGACAACCAAAAACCCCAATTTTCTCGTCCCCAGTAAAAATCAATTATTATTTCGTAAATTACAACTTTTATATATTGATGTAACATATTCAAAATATTAAAACTTTATCCCTATGTTGGAAAATAAACTATGGATAAATCTAATAATGAATTAAATAATTAAATAAATAAAATTTTCTTTTAAATGATTGCAACTCCATATATGTAGAGATATTAATAAAAAAAGGTGAAAGTAATAAATCGTAAACTTCACATCTCTCCCCTTTCCATACCCCCACCCCCCATCCACCTATCATAAATTCATCTATCTTCCTAAAATTAGCAAATGTCTCTCTTCTCTTACATACTCCCTCCGTCCCAGCCTAAAAGGCACAAAATGGAGAGGGAGCGCAAATTAAGGAAAGTGATGTAGGAAAGAGAAAAAGTTTAAATGTTGTGAGTATGAAAAATTAAATAGGAGAGAGAATGAGTGAGAGGTGATGTAAGAAAGAGAATGTTGTGAGTGTAAAAGTAAAGTAGGAGAGAGAATGAGTGGAGAGAATAGTGATTTAAGGTTTCCTTTTTGGGAAAGTGCCTTTTTAAATAGGACGCCCAAAAAGGAAATTTGTGGCTTTTAGGCTGGAACGGAGGGAGTATTTATTACTGAAAAATTATATCCACATTTTGTTAACAATTTTCCTTCTCAAACGATAAATCATTTGCATTCACAATAACATAAGCTGATTTCTTTTTAATTTAAATTTATAAAGTGAAAATTTAGAGAAATAATAAATTAACAAAAAAGGAAAACAACCTTCATTAAATTCACTTCCCCTCCACTCCATCCTCCTATAAAATGGTTCATATCAACCCAAAAAAATTGTTTGTATACCATTGCCTCTTACATGTTTAATTAGCGAGATTATGAATCAAAAAATTGTAGCCCTTGGTAAATGAAGATTGCTCATGAGTAATATTATATCAACATGATTTCCTAGTCTAAGGATACATATAAAAATTATAATTCTTCATCTCGAAATAACCCTCTCAATTGATTTGTTGATATTCATAAACTATACTCCCTCCGTTCCAGCCCATGGTTCACACTTTTTTCAAATCACGCAAATTAAGGAAATAGGTGGGAAGAAAAAATGTTGTGAGTGTAAAAGTAAAATAGGAGAGAGAATGAGTGGAGGAAATAGTAAATTTGAAAAGTGTTGTGAGTATAATAGTGAAATAGGAGAGAGAATTAGTGGGTGGAATAGTAATTTTTTTTTGCCATTTTAGGAAAGGTGAAGCTTTTAACGGGACACCCATTTTGACAAAAAGTGAAGCTTGAAATGGGACGGAGGGAGTATGTTGTAATAATACATGAGTTGGCCCAAAAAATAAACGAAATTTTTTTTGCCCAAACACTACACCCTCTCATCAAACAAAACCCACTTCTTCCTCTCCCTCTTTCAAAATGCCTATTTATACTATATTTATTTTTAAGAATATTGACATGCACTACAAAGAGGCGGGTTTTTATTTTTTTGTCCGAATCAAAAGAAAGTAGTCTCTTTTTGGAGAGGAATTTTTTTTATGATTTTTGGTGAAGGAAAATTAAAAAAAAGGAAATATGATATAAAATATTTGATTTATATTCAAAAAAGATGTTTTTTTTTCTGTGTCCGAATCAAATGAAATTAGTCTTTATTTGTAGAGAAAAAAATTATGAAATTTGGTAAAAATAAAATTAAAAAAAAAATAATTTACTATAAAATGTTTGAGGTTAAAGAAATCGGTGGTAAAAATTTCGAAAATTACACCAACCAATCGAACATTGACATCTGTCCAAAAAAAAAAATTGAAAATGTTGCCCGACTACACGTGCCTTTGTCGGCAAGTGTAGTTCACTTCCCAGTTTCACCCAATCCTAGTCTGCCACGTCATCTATCCATCTCACATATTTTCAATTTTTCCATTGTTTTAAATGACAAAAATGTCCTGGGACAGAGGTGCTTTTGTACACTAAACGACGCCGTTTCGAATTTTCGAATTTAGCCCATTGATAGTGACGTTTTTGGGGGCCAAATTGCCATTTTTGCCACTCTTTTGCTTTTAATATACTCCCTCCGTCACAGACCAAGGGTCCATGGGGGATATTTCACGATTTTTAAGAAAAATGAATAAAGTGAGTAGAAATTAGAGGAGAGAGAATATAAAAGTTAAATGTGTGGTAGGGAATAGGAGAGAGAATGTAAAAGTTAAAATTATTTAATAGGAGAGAGAATGAGTGGGAGGAATAATAAGTTAATGATTGATTTTTTTGTAAATATGTGGAGATAATAAGGGTATAGATATATGGAAAACTTTCCATTTATGGAAAGGGACTCTTGGTCTGGGACGGACCAAAAGGGAAAGTAGGACCCTTGGTCTGGGACGGAAGGAGTAGTATAGATAGATTTAGGCCCCAAAATTATCGTTTTGTTAGCATTTTAGAGTTTTTAACTAGTTTTGTTAAAAAAAATCGTTAAATAATCAAGTCACGTGTCATTTAACGGAGGATGTTTTTAAACAAGAATCTTTTCATTGTTGTTTTAATGTAAATTGAATGAAAATAAATAGTTAAAATAAAAAATCTAAATTAAAAACACTTCTCTAACCGAATATCTCATTCTTATGTTTCTAACTTTAGAGTTTCTCCCAATTGTCCCAACCATGGTCGTCGCCCCCCACACCCTCCCTTCGTCATCGTTCTCCACCCTGCCTCCTACACCATCTCTCCTCTTCTGCACCTTTGCCTCTTTTCTTCGTCTGTGCCTCTTCACTTCAATACTCCGTTAAAGGCACAACTCCGTTGAATCCAGCGTCGTCTTCTCTTCATCTTCCTTCCCTTACTCCGGCGACTGCACTCCAATGAGAATATCTCCTCCTCTCTTTCTCTCACTTCAAATCTGAGTTTGAAATTGAATATGGGTCTGAAAATCATATTTGAATCCATGTCTGAAATTTGACTTGATTCTGCATTTGAAAAAATTCGATTTGAATATGTATTTAAATACAGATTTGAAACTGAGTTTTGATTAAAGTTTGAAATTGAGGTTTGATTTTGTTTTGGATTTTGATTTTTGAATATGGGTTTTGTTTGAAATTTGAATTTATGTTTTCTTTTGATTTTTTTGGATGTTGGTGCTTATGATAATGGTAGGTTGAGGTGATGAAGTTGGACTAGTGGTGGGATGGTGGTGATGATAGTGGTGGTAGTGAGGTGGTTGCGACAGTCAAGATGGTGTGGGGATGGTATTGTTGGTGAATAAATTTTTATTTCTTTTGAAAAAGGATTATTTATTTTTTTTCGAAAAATAGAATGATAATTTACTTAAATAGTTTAAAATATTACGTTTTTAGCATCTTAATTATTATTTTTTTAGGGTTAGAATTTTGTCATTTAAAATTTATTACTTTATCCCCTTTACGGATATTATAATATAATATCATTTATTTTTATATTTAGGGATATTAATATTTTCTATATTTTGGATATTAATTTTCATTCAATTTGCATTAATACAACAATGAAAGAGATATTGTTCAAAAACATACTTCATTAAGTGACACGTGACTTGTACATGATCATTTAACGATTTTTTCTAACAAAACTAGTTATAACCCTAAAATATTAACAAAATGACAATTTTGGGGCCTAAATTATAAATAATGATAAAATAGAACCTAACTTATAAATATCCCCAAAACTTTGTAGCCCAAAATGCAATATCCACCCTTATTTATGGAAGCTTGTCATTTCTTAATTACTCCTTTTTTTGTCGATTTGAATTTTTTGTTTAATATTGTATAGAAACTAAAAATAAAAATGGGTCACAATAATAGTGAATAATCACTACAACAAAAATAATTTTTCGCGGTACTTATTTAATGACACTTTTATAAATAAGTGTCATAAATTTGTGACATTTTTTACAAAAGTGTCGCTAAATTTTTGACACTTTATAATAAATGCTTTTAACTTCCAGCATTTATTAATAAGTTTCGCTAAATTTTTGACATTTTTATTCGTAAGTGCCACTAAATTTCTGCATATCATTTTTCAGTACTTTTAAGTTAAATGTCACTAATTTTCGACACTTCTTAATAAGTAATAAGTGTCACTTTATTTCCGGCATTTGTATAGTTTGGACCAGCCAAACGTACTTTCCAAACTAGTAAACAAATTCATTCTTGGTAGCAAATTATCATCAAATTAAGTATCCATTATCATGGTGTAGACCATGCAACTATATATCATAACTCAAAAAGGTCGAGGGACCTTGTCCTAGTCCTAGTCCTAGTCCCACCTTCCACTCCCTAACCTATGGATCAACCACCCACACACCAAGAGCAAAATAAAATAGAGCTTTTATGATATACTCCCTCCTTCCGATGACTAATTTTCATTTTTATTCGTCTCAGTTTAACTAAAAACTGTCTAAAATAATAAAGTTTTTAATTTTTTTATATTTAATGGGACTAACTAACTTATGATATATACTCCCTCCGTCTCGTTTATAGTTTCACCATTTTGTGCATGACACGCAAATTACAAAAAAAAATAGTGGAGAAAGTGTTGTGAGTATAAAAGTAAAATAGAAGAGAGAATGAGTGGAGAGAATAGTAAAGTTGATTGATGTTGTGAGTATAAAAGTAAAGTAGGAGAGAGAATTAGTGGGTGGAATAGTAAATATTATTTGTCATTTTAGAAAAGGTGAAGCTTTTAACGGGACACCCGTTTTGGCAAAAGGTGAAGCTTTCAATGAGACGGAGGGAGTACTTACAACAACAATTCACTTATTATTCATTTCATTCATTCTCTTTCTTACTTTAAATTTTCATGCGCACTATTTCGCTTATTCTTTCTTTTACTTTACATTAATTATCATGTCCAAAAAATGAATCCTCGTTAAGGCCAAGGGGGAAATGGGAGGGGGCATATGTGTATTACATAAATAAATACTCCCTCCGTCCCATGTCCCATGTGATTGCAAACTAACTTTTTGGGTATGGGAATTAAGAAAAAGTGATGTAAGAAAGAGAAAAAGTTAAATGTTGTGAGTATGAAAAATTAAATAGGAGAGACAATGAGTGGGAGGAATAGTGAGGAATGGTGTGAGTGTAAAAGTGAAGTAGGAGAGAGAATGAGTGGGTGGAATAGTGAATATTTTTTGCCATTTTGAAAAGTTTGCATTTACGTGAAACGGACCAAAATAAAAATAAGTTTGCATTTACGTGGGACTGAGGGAGTAACTTATAGTGTAATACTCTTTCGTATTTCATAGTGAATATCGTTGTTGATTTGACAACAATTTTTAAAAAATATAGTACACGTTTATGTTAATAAAAAAAAATTGCAGCACTTATATTGGATAAAATTGGATAAAGATGGCATTTGAAAAACAAGACTCAATTTTAAGAAATGTACACTATTATAAGTGTAATCATTTTAACATTAGATGTTAAGAATAACACTCATCTTCATTACTAAAAAAATATGTTTATTGAGACAACATGTTACTATCTTAAATAGTCTTTATTACTTTTAATTTAACACATAAATATATATGAGTAAGTTTTATGGAAAACCTGTTTCTCCATAAGTTATAAAAAGCCCACTTTTCATTCTTAAAAATATCGAGTTTAGATCTTAAAACATTGAGTTTAGGCCTTAAAATACCTAGAAAATAAAATAGTGAGTTTGAGTGTTAAAATAGTGAGTTTAAGCTAGAAAATAAAATAGCGAATTTAGGCCTTAAAATAGTGAGTTTTGACTTTAAAACACCAAGTCGATATATTTAAAAACAGAACTTTTTATAATTTATGGAGACAGGGCCGGCCCTGCCTAGAGGCAAGTGAGGCCATGGTCTAGGGCCACAAAAAAATGGGCTATTTTAGGGGCCTCCAAATTTAAAAGTTAATGTATATATAAATATGACTCTATTTATGAACACAAAGTGTTCTTTATTCCAGTGGCAGTATCATGCCTCAAAAGTTTTAAGTAGGCCAGTAGCCCATGTTCTAACCATGGTACCAGCATAAATATTTTTATTTCTCTCTTTTTCCTTCATGGTTCTTCATTTGTTTAAAACAAATTTTTATTCTCCTGCCTTTTTTATTTCTTTCTTTTTTCTTCATGGTTCTTCATTTGTTAAACAGATTTTCATTATTCTCTTTCCTTTTTCTTTTATTCTATTACTCTCTTTCCATTTTCTTCTTGTTCTTAATTTATTAAACAAATTTTTATTATTTTCTTTCCATTTTCTTCATTTTCTCAATCTTTAATCTCATAAATAAATTTTTATTTTTCCTGCTTTCTGCCTTTTTCTTCCTCAAAGTCACTCTATCCATTTCAAATGAATTTACAAAAATATTTAAACATATTTTTATTCTCACTCTTGCTTTTATGCCTTTTTATTCTTTAAAGTTTTTTTTTCTCCTTCAATCTTAAAAAGAATGTACAAAAAAAATTCAAATTTGATGAATGTTCATTTTCAAATAAAACTTGTCTCGAAATTGTTGTTTTTTGTTAAAAAAAACATAAAAAAAAAAAACTTTATCCATATTGTTTTTTTTTCATTGGTCACATTATGTTACAAAACTAAATATTTAGAATACTTAAAACTGCAGCGCTGTCTATTGGGAAAAATATTAAAGGGCCTCGACCAAATAATTGGCCTAGGGCCACAAAGTTCACAGGACCGGCCCTGTATGGAGAAACAGGTTTCTCCCAAAATTTTCTGATATTTTAGAGACATCAATTTCAGTCACGACATAATTGTAACATGTTAAATAGGGGATAATTTAGAGAATGTTGTCCCAAATAAAGGTTACTAAAAAATGTTATCCCAAAAAAATCGAAATAGAAATTATTTGAAAAATTGTTGACTCAAACAAGTATTCTCTAAAAGTTATTTTTATGCCTTATTTCTTGGTGTTTAGTAACTTTCTTAACTTCAAAGAGGAATACGAAAATCTAACAAGAATCAATTTTTGGAACAACACTAGAAATCTAATAAATTTTAGGGTTTGAAAATGTAATTTTCAAATATATTTCAAGATTAACCAACAAAATATTCTAATTACAACCAAAATTGTAGTAATACATTTTTTATACAATCATAAAATGAATAAATTTCAATTACAAACTATTACTCTCGCCGTCCCGAAGTAAGGTTTCTACTTTGATTTTGCATGAAGATTATGAAAAAGTAAATGTTGTGAGTATAAAAAGTACGGCAAATTGCAATTTGGTTACTTATGTTTGTGTTACTGTTGCAATTTGGTTTCCAATATTGAAAAGGTTGCATGCAATCTGATTCTTAACATTGACATTTTGTTGCTAATTGGTGTAAAAATTAACGAAATGTTAGTTTTTTGACAAAATTCAAATCATTCGCCATGCACTTGAAATTTTAAGAGTCATAATGGTAATTTCATATTCATTTCAACCCCAACACCACCAACTACTACCACTATTAGCACCATAGTAACCACCACTCACTACTTATTTTTTTAATTAATTTATATTTTTTGATCATTTTTTTTCATTAAACAAGTGTTATAAATCTACATCATTTTGATGTTAAAGAGTAATTTATTCTTTTCCCCCTGCGAAATGAGTAGCATGCCCCTTGAAAAGTTATTTACATGGCAAATGACTTTAATTTCGTCAAATAAATAATAATTTGTTAGTTTTTATACCAATTTGCAACAAAATGTCAATGTTAGCAACCAACTTGCAACTTTTTCAATGTTGAAAATCAAATTGCAAAACTGATACAAACATAAGATAAACGAATTGCAATTTTCCCTAAAAAGTAAAGTAGATGATAGAAAGTGGGTTGATAGTTTTTATTGGCATATTAAAGTGGGTCTTGTTGTTCATTTTAAATAATAAAGAAACTAAAAATCTTAGAGTTGGTCTTACAAAAAATGCGTTTTTTTTGGCACTTAGGAAAAACGTGTTTTGTTTTCCCCGTTTGTGCCAGTGCCAGTTTAACAAATTGTCAGTGTGACAAAGTGTCAGTGCATGTGTAACAAAGTGCCAGTGTAAAAAAGTCCCAATACCAATTTAACAAAGTGCCAGTGTAAACAAAGTGCCAGTGCATGTGTAACAAAGTGCTAGTTTAACAAAGTGCACTTTGTTAAACTGGCACTGACGCTTTTTACACGGGCACTTTTATATACATGAACTGACACTCTGTTACACTAACACTGGCACTTTGTTACACTAACACTGGCACTTTGTTAAACTAACACTGTCACTTGTTTTACACTAACACCGATATTTTGTTAGACGTGCAATGGCATTTTTTTACTAACTAGCAGTTATTAAAAGTGCTAGTGGTAGTGTTAATAATTGCCAGTCATTACACTGGCACTTTTTAACATTGATACTGACACTTATAAAAGTGCCCGTTGTAGTATCAATAAGTGCCAGTCTACATGTGAAACTGGCACTTTTTACACTATCACTGACACTCCAAAACACATGCACTGGCACTCCAAAACACATGCACTGGCATCTAATTACACACATGCATCGGCACTTTCTATGTCCAACGCTGGCACTCTTTATCTACAACAATGGTACTCAATTATTAAACCCTTCATCCACTACAACATTCTTTATACTTCAGCATTTCAGATGTGTCCAAATTAAAAGGTCTCCATTAAATCACAAACTGGAACAAAATTGCATACAAATTTTCAAAAGATTCACACGCTTGCATCTAAGGTTTAATTTCATAATAAATCACCAAAAATACTAATATTGCGTCAATCATGGACTCCAGATTCTTCGAAAGGTCCTGTTTGCTGGAGGCATTTCCGGTGGCCGGAAATACATACCGTCGCCGTCGATGACAATGATGTTGGAAGAGAAAAGGTTTTCTGTAGTTGCGGCAGATTCAAGAGACGTCGGATTTGTAGATGAAGAAGAAGAGAGAAAGGGGCAGTGCGCGACGGGTTTTACGGTAATTTGAAACCCATTTTTTCATAAGCTTATGAAAAAATGCGTTTTTTACAAGATTTTAGCAAAATCTTAATATGAAACAGATTAAAAAGAAAAGTAATACCCTTGCTCTGAAACGAAAGAAATACATTTTTTGTTTTAAAATAAATGATCAAATAATTTTTAAATTAAGCACATTAATAGTTTTATTTATTAATTTTGAGACAGAGTTACAATCACCTTTTGCAATTATCTAAAGAAAATTGTACTGAAAAGTTGAAAATATTAAAATAATGAGCCGCGAAAAGTAAAGAAAAGAATAGTGAAAAATTCCAAAAAGGGTTACATGCACACGCATGCACCAAACTTTAACCGGGCAACGTGTAACCGGAGAGGCCGTCCACAGGCAACCGGCCGAGCCGGTGAAAACAAGTCCCCCGCGTACGTATGAAAGCGTCGACTATTCTGCCGGACACTTTAGCGGTCCTCTCTCATTTATTGCCCCTATCAAACCACCTCCCACTTTTGAGAAAAGTAACCCTATTTTTTACCAATTCCAAACTTATTATTTTGAATTTTATTATTAATATTTGATCGATACCAGGGGCGGATCTACAGTAGTACTCCTGGGGTTGCCCAAACAATCATTTTTTTGCAAAACGACGTCGTTTTGACCTATTTTAAAGAACAAATAACGCCTAATGTTTCGCGCATAGTGAAGCACATTATATTTATGTATGTAAAGTGGTGCCTAGTGAAGCCTGTTATCTCTTATTAAAATAAATAGACGAGATTTTTTTGGTGAATGTTTTTAAATAGAATAAATAGATAATAATTAAAAAAAATAAAACCCCATCGTTAACAATATGGAGGTTCGCCTCAACTACGCTCTTTTCGACACTATATTTTCTTCAATTTAATTTAAACCTTATTAAAATAAAAAATCACTAGATTCAAATGTCAATTTAAACCTTATTAAATTGACTTAATACAATCAACAAATTCACAAAATCTTGAATCTAGAAATTGTCAATCTAATTGAGATTACCTGATTTCTTTTCTCCTAATCCTCCAAGCTAGTTAGTAAAATTAAATACTAGTATTTTTTATATTTTTTCACTAAGGCTCCGTTTGTTTGGGAGAAAACATTTTCTGGAAAATATTTTTTTCATTTTTCGGTGTTTACCAAACACCAGAAAATGAAGTCAACGGAAAATATTTTTCGGGTCAATGGAAAATGAGCTTAATTTCTAAGGAAAATGATTTCCTTACCTCTACCTAAGCTAGGAAGTTGTTTTTCGAAAAATACTTTCCTCATTTTCCTTTGTTTGTATTGATTTTTAACTTTAGAAATTTATTTTAAATGAAACTACCAGAAAAACCTCGGAAAATATTTTCCAGAAAATGTTTTCTTAAAATTCATCAAACATCGAAAAATGTTTTCTGAAGAGCATTTTCATTTTTCAAAAAATATTTTTTAAAAAATTATTTTTTGAGAGTTATTTTCCGTGAAACAAACGGAGCCTAAATATTTGAATAATCCTTCAAATTGAAAGTCAAAAAAGTAAAATAAAGGACAATTTATTTTTAAAATTTTTAACGTAGTTCCGTACAATAATACCCACCGGCATTACCGGTCAACCACCAAGGTGGAGAACTCCCCTAGCCAACCTGTTTTCCAAATACATACAAATCCACCAAAAAGTCTCTTCACACTACAAACTCTCACACACACACTCTCTCTCTCACACACACACTCTCTCTCTCTCACACACACACACACACACACACACTCTCTCTCTCCGCGCGCTCTCTCTCTCTCTCTTTCTCACACACTTTTGTAATACAAAGATAAAGGAGAGACCATCAAAGGTATCTTTCACACTATAAAACCCGAAACCAAACCCTCCCTTTCCCTTCTCTTTCTCTCCCTCTACTAAAAACACACACACACAAACACACACTAGCTCTCAACTCTTCAAATGAAGAATCTCTGCTTTTGCTGACTTCTATGGACACGAAAGATCAACAACAACAAAACACGCAGCTGCACTCTCCAAATCCGATGGCAAACTCAGCATTCTCCGATCAAACTCCGGCCACCTACGGAAGTTTCTTTGACATCCCACTGCCTTCATATGCCACCACCGGGTCTTTAGGGTTCATGGACATGTTACAAGATTTCTCTAGTCCTTCTTTGTTTGATCTGTTACAGTCACCCATGATGAACGTTCCTTCACCAGCTCCACCACCACCATTTCTCCCTCCTCCGGCACCTGCATCTTCTCAGCCACTTCCGTCGCCGGCTTCCGAGGTGGTGAACACTCCGGCAACACCCAACTCGTCTTCAATCTCTTCTTCATCGATTGAAGGTGGAAATGATGATCAAAATAGCAAGAGTACTGCACAAGAGGATGATCAGGATCAAGAAAAGACTAAGAAACTGTATACCCTACTCTCTCTCTCTCTCTCTCTCTCTCTCTCTCTCTCTCTCTCTCTCGATTCAAAACTTCGTTCAGACCCCTCTCTATCTCTCGCACATCATGATCATGGTCCTTTTTTTAATAAATTCTTTTGACCTAATGAAATTCCTTTTTTCCTATATCAGATTTGACTTTCCTTCTCTATTTTATTTAATTCTTTTTTTTTTTCCTTATATTTTCTTTAATCCTGATAAATTCTTTTTCAGATATCAGGTTTGATTCTTGTCACTAGCTAGCACCAAGTTGATCTTTGATTTTCGTTATGGTGATAGTGCTGCATAAAAATGAATTATATTTGATTTTTGTTAATGGGTTTACTGTGAAGCATGATCTAATTACACTATTGTGTAGATTTGATGAATATTTTAATTTCTTTTTTTTTAATCATAAAATATTTTTTTAATTAATTGCTCAATTTTAATTCTATTTAATAGGTTGAAAGCCAAAAAGAAGAACCCAAAAAAAGAAAGAGAGCCGAGATTTGCGTTCATGACAAAGAGTGAAGTTGATCACTTAGATGATGGCTATAGATGGAGAAAGTATGGCCAAAAGGCCGTCAAAAATAGCCCTTTTCCAAGGTATATTTTTTCTACTTTAATTCTCTTCTTTTTCATGATCTAATCTTGGTTTACCATATTCATTTCGCGTTAATTCTCTTTAAAATGGTTCGGTTTAATTTGATTCCGCTTATTTTCTCACCTTGTTCTACTCTATTTATTTCATTTGTCTACGCTAGATATGATCACCAAATAGTGTAATTTAATGCAATTTTGACTAATTACATGCAATTTTTTTTAATTTTTTTTTACTTTGTTTTCATCTTCATGTTTTAATCTTGTTTCATCCTATGTATTTTACTTGATCTCATTAGATATAGTTGAAAACATGGTGTAATTTAATTTGGTTAGATGTGATTCAACTCAGTTATCTTTGTTTCTAAGCTATTTATTTTTGCAAAATAGCTAATTTAATATAAAATAGTGGTATTTGTTTGTTGACTAATTTATATGCAATGTTTTTGTTGTTGTAGGAGCTACTACCGTTGCACTACTGCAGCATGTGGAGTGAAGAAGAGGGTTGAGAGATCATCCGATGATACAGCGATAGTTGTCACAACCTACGAAGGGACCCACACGCATCCGTGCCCCATCACTCCCCGTGGTAGCATTGGAATGTTGCCGGAAACCTCTCCTTATGGCGGCGTTAGTCTAGGTCTTGGTGGTGGTGTGGGTAGTTTTACTTCTTATCTTTTTCCATCACCACAACAAAACCTCCAACAACGACAACAACAACATTCATATTTTCCTAACCAAACAACACCTTCATTGAACTTTAGCACTAACCCTAATCAATTTTACCCTCCCTTTCATCAAGTACATCGTTTTTCCCCCTCGCCTTCATTGCTCAGGGATCACGGGCTTCTTCAAGATATGGTGGGAATGCGGATGCAAAAAGAGGAGCCAAATGAGGAACAAAACTAAGAAATAGAAGGATAGATATTGAGCTATTAATACATACTCTTATAGCTATGGGTATGGGTTTGTAATTCTCTCGACTAACTAATGTTAAAGAAGAAACCCTCTTCATGAATCATTAGTTCATTACATATAGGACTTCTGCTTCTCATTGTAAAATGATCACTAGGTTTTCTTTTTAGAGGCTATATGGAGGGGACTGGTTCTTTTTTGGTACTTATAATTTGTTTCTTATGTTTATTCTTTGTACTTAGAGATCTTTCTCATATCTATGGAGATGTTCAGTTTTTGTATATTTTTCTTCTACCCTATTTCTTTATTTTCCCATTTTGTTCCCTTTTTACCCCCTTCAGATGCATGTCCTGTAGAATATAAATGGTGATGATGAAGGATTAGGGTTTCTAATTAGATTAAGGGAGCTACTTTTATTTGATGTTTCAATTTTATATGTTTGTTCTAATCTTAGAGTTTGGTAGGCTACGGAAACAATGTTATCGATCTTGGAAGCTTGATTGATCTTGTTGTTAGCTATACATCATTAGAGAAAATGGGAAAACCCTAAATGGCCAATTTTTACATAGCTCATTGCAGTGGTCTTCGCGTTATTTGCAGAGTTGATGTTCCCATAAGTATCACATTGGTCTGTCCCAAAGTAGTTCCCTTCAAAAACCCTAAATGAAAAAGCTGAAGTTTGAAGCTAATTTCATAAATTTAATGTTCTTGAATTCAATTTCATTCACTTTCTTGGTGTTTTTCCGGCAGCAACTTAGTAGTTTTATAAATTCTTATTTGATAAGGAGTTAGGATTATTGCGTAAGTAGATGATATATAACAAATGGGGCTAAAGATCGAACCCGTTTTGTGGCTAATTAGGCTCAAAATATGCCAACCCTAAGGTGCACAAGTATACATGTGTGAATTTTAGGCTTGTAACGTCACATTTATAAAAGAATAGGAAAGCGGTGAACGATATTAATCCACTCCATGGTTTTCTTTCCCCTTTAAGACAAATTCTCATTGAGTTTGGATCATTGGTTTGTTTGTAAGATTTTTGAAGAAAATTTGTTCGATGGAGTGAGATTTTAGTTGAGGTAGATATGGGGTTCTTTAGGTATTCCCTTTTGGAATGTATAGTATTGTTTTCATGCCTTTGGAGTTGGAATATCATTTACCCTAAGATAATATCTTTTGCTAGCTAGTTATGTCTAGTTCACTTGTGGACATACTTGATATCTAGGGAGGTTAAGGAGAGAGAGGGGCAAAAGATATTGTACAATTTAAACTCTATCCATCGTTGGTAGCTGTGGCGGAGCCAAAAATTTTCATTAACTGGGGCAAAAATTGCACAAAGTTTTAATGGATGCAAATTAAAATTTTAGGTGT
This sequence comes from Adenophora triphylla var. japonica, assembly GCA_022495995.1. Classification (NCBI taxonomy): domain Eukaryota; kingdom Viridiplantae; phylum Streptophyta; class Magnoliopsida; order Asterales; family Campanulaceae; genus Adenophora; species Adenophora triphylla. The sequence continues at coordinate 255,545 of JAFEMH010001114.1, read as the reverse complement.
TTTTTCTTTTATCTCAAATAGAGCAAGTTTTAACAAATTGCATTAAACCCCCAAAACTTTGAAAAAAATTGCACTAGTAATTTTTTTTTAATCCAATGGAGGCAATTTCCCCCTTTGCCTCCACGCTAGCTCCGCCAATGCTCGGTAGATGACATACTAAATAAGCTACTCCCTCCGTCCCAGACCAAGAGTCCTACTTTCCCTTTTGGTCCGTCCCAGACCAAGAGTCCCTTTCCTTAAATGGAAAGTTTTTCATATATTTATACCCTTATCATCTCCATTTATTTACAAAAAAACCATTACTATTCCTCCCACTCATTCTCTCTCTTATTAAATATTTTTAACTTTTACATTCTCTCTCCTATTCCCTACCACACATTTAACTTTTACATTCTCTCTCCTATTCCCTACCACACATTTAACTTTTATATTCTCTCTCCTAAAATTTTCTACCCACTTTAAAAAAAAAATTTAAGAAGCGTGAAATTCTCCCCGAGGACCCTTGGTCTTGGACGGAGGGAGTACAATTATTTCTTGTTGGACAGAATGTGGACACGTTACGGACAAGACGTGTGCATGTCGTATAAACCGCGCAACCGCACCAGCGGGAGCGTGAACGCACACTTTGTACAGAGAATCGGCGCGATCGCGCGCCCCATCCAGAGCGACCGCGCACTTGTAGTTTAGCGGCAGATCAAGGAAGGATTTTCCAGATTTGACAAATATTATGTTCCCTTATTTAATTCCTTGTTATGGTAGGAGTTTGTATAGAAGGAGTTCACATAGTTTGAATAGGACTCTCAATATTTTGTATATATACATGACTTGTATAGGAAAAATAAATCAGACGAAAGAATTATTTTCCTTCTCTCTTTCTCTAAATTTTAACTTTGTATCAGAGCCCGGTTCTAGGTTGAAACCACAACATGTCTGCCGCCGAAGGAAGTGAGAAGAACGAAAGAAGGTCACCCTATTTTCGTTTGTCAAGTGATAACCCTGGAATGGTTCTCACCAACGTTCAATTGAAAGGGGAGAACTACGAAGAATGGGCTAGAGTTTTCAAGGGGTTATTGAGGGCTAAGACGAAAACCAACTTCATTGATGGAACGATCGAATGAACAACCAAAGCAGATGAATTGGAGTATTGGCAGACAATGAATTTGATGGTGGTGTCTTGGATTTTCAACACCATCGGGTCGAACCTTCGTTACACTGAGATGTATGTGAACGAAGCGAAGATGTTGTGGGAGGATTTGCAATAAATATTTTTGATGGGGAATGGACCAAGGGTTCAACAACTGAAGTCTGACCTAGCTAATTGTAAACAACAGAGAAAGGGGAGAACGTGGCCACGTACTATGGTCGCATGAAGAAATTGTGCGATGATCTCAATGACTTCGATAAGATACAAGTGTGATCTTGTGCAGGATGCAGATGCAATATCAATGCAATGTTAGTTCAACATCGTGAAGAAGAAAGGGTTCATCAGTTTGTTATGGGCTTGAAACACCGAAGTTTGAGAATGCAAAATCAAATATCCTTAACACCGAACCTCTGTCTAATGTGAACAAAGCATACGCAATAATGATGAGAGAAGAACTTGTTCGAGGAACCGTGCAGGAGGAACACCCTGAACAAATGAGTTTTGCAGCTCGAGTTGGTGGAGGGACTCGTGGTTCAAGGGGGAACGAAGAGATCTACGTAATGCCACTTGCTCCTACTGCAAGAAGAAAGGACAAGAAGTGGATACGTGCTTAAAGCTTGTCGGGTATCCCAAGTGTTGGGAAGACAACGCTTGCGGAATCAAAAAAACAAAAGGTACTCAAAGCTTGAATTCTTTAGCTGGGAACAAGGGTCGTGGTGTGTTCAACGCCAAGGCTAACACGATGCAGGTTGGTGGAGAATATATGTCTGTAATGACTGATGAAGAAAGGGACAGCTTTATCGATTTCTCTAACAAAGAATGGAGTCTATACAGAAATTATGTGCAAGCACGTGGCAAGTTAGAGGATCGTCTGAATAGTAAGACTACAAATGAAATTTGGCTCGTTGATAGTGGAGCCAACCGACATATCACCGACGACATAAAATTGCTTCTTAATGTCCGCAATATTGAAGGCAGTCACATTGGCCTCCCTAATGGAAAATACATCTTGGCCACAAAGGAGGGGGAAGTGAAAATAAACCCTAAACTGGCGTTGAAAATGTATTGTATGCCCCGTTTTTTAATTGTAATCTTCTGTATGTTTCTCAATTGATAAACGAATCAAATAATTTGTTGCACTTTACTGACAAAATTTGTGTTATGCAGGAACGAGCCTCAAGGACATTGACTGGTGCGGGAGAACAAAATAAGGGGCTATATTACTTGAAGGAATCGGCTGAGGAAGCACAAGTCAACCATGCGAAGAGTATCGACAAACATCAGTTGTGGCACCAAAGGTTAGGAAATCCTTCAAGTGACATAGTTAATTCATTACCTTTTCTTAGTAATAATAGTCGTAGTAAAGATGTTTGTGTGATTTGTTGTCGAGCAAAACAAACTAGGGATAAGTTTTTAGTCATCGAGAATAATGCTATTAAACCTTTTGAATTGATTCATTGTGATCTTTAGGGTGTTTATAGAATGCCTGCTTTTTAACTATTGTGAATGATTGTTCTCGTGTCGTATGGGTTTACTTGATGCGTACAAAAGATGATGGTCCGCGTCTTTTGAAAATTTATTTATTCATGATAGAGCGTCAATTTGAGAAAAAGGTTAAAGTAATACGCACTGATAATGAGACGGAGTTCACTTGTCTAGATAAATACTTTGCGGAGAATGGGATCATGCACCACACTACGTGCATATGCACAGCCCAACAGAACGGAAGGGTAGAACGAAAACATAGGCACATCTTGAATGTAGCTTGAGCACTACGATTTCAAGCTAGTTTACCAATTAAATTTTGGGGGGAATGTGTTTTGTCTGCTGGCTACCAAATTAATAGGACTCCATCAAAGTTGTTGTTTGGAAAAACTCCCTATGAGATTCTCTTTGGAAAATTGCCTTCATATAAAAATATTCATGTGTTTGGATCTCTGTGTTATGCTCATTTTTTCCGAAGAGGCAATGATAAATTTGCAAGTCGTAGTAGGCTGTGTGTTTTCTTGGGGTATCTGTTTGGCAAGAAATGATGGCTATTGTATGACTTAGATAATCATCAATATTTTGTGTCACGTGATGTAGTTTTTTATGAAAACAAGTTTCAATTTTCCACAAATGTGGTATCCCCCCCCTCTGACCTTGGATGGGAACTTACACATTGGTCAGTGATGATGACAATGGTGACGATGCAGAATGTGGGCACGTTGATACACAATCGGTGCTTGAGCATCTGGCTGCGGAAGCACCTGACTCACCTCCTGACAATGCATTGCCGAGTTGAAAATTTAGGTCGAGGTCATCGTCATAAAACACCTTCGACACGGTATAACTCTGATGTGTATGAGTTGGGTTCGCCAAAGACAAATGTTGCTCAGGTTAGCCCCTTAGTTTGTCATCACACTATCCTACGCCCTCACCTATCCTCTATCACATTTTGTCTATTACACTAAATTTTTTGTGGCAAATCAATATTTTTTAGCTGTTGTGGATGCAGGCAGTGAACCGACCCATTTTTCCGAGGCAGTCAGATCACCACAATGGAGAGAATCATGCAAAAAGAACTCTCGGCACTTGATCAGAATGGAACGTGGGAACTCGTTGATGAACCTATTGGGAAGAAAGTCATCAGGAGTAAATGGGCTTATAATATAAAATACAAGGCGGACGGTTCAATTGAACGATACAAGACTAGATTGGTAATCTTGGGAAAACGTCAAGTCAAAGGGATGGACTATAACGAGACGTTTTCTCCTACCGTGAAGATGGTTACAATCTGAATGTTTCTTGCTCTTGCTGCAGTACGAAAATGGGACCTTCATAAAATGGACGTCCACAATGCATTTTTGCACGGGGAACTTAGTGAAGGTGTACATGTGGATTTCATTAGGAACAACACAACTCAGCCCGGTAAAGTTTGTAAACTTCGCAAATCGCTATGGACTTCAACAGGCACCTAGATGTTAGTTTGCGAAACTTTTCACTGCCTTGACAAAATATGGGTTCGTTCAATCTACTTCAGACTACTCCCTCTTTTCTTTTTCAGAAGTCGGGCTATGAGTTACATGTCCTAATGTACGTTGATGATTTGGTGATTGGTGGCAGTGATTCCAACACCATTACTCGGTTCAAGTCCTATCTCAGACATTTTTTTCATATGAAAGATTTGGGTCACTTGAAGTATTTTTTTGGGGCTCGAAGTAGCTTGCCATCCTGATGGGATTTTCTTATCCAACTAAAGTATGCCCCAGACATACTAAGACATACTATCTGACACTGGTCTCACAAGTGCTCGGCCAGCATCAACTCCAATTAAACAAAATCATCGGCTATTGCTCGTTGAAGATGACAAAATGGAAGATCCTCAGCCCTACCGATGGCTTGTTGGCCGACTTATTTATCTCTCCATCATGCGGCCAGAGCTTAGTTATTGTGTGCATACTCTTGCACAATTTATGGCTCATCCGAAGCTTTCTCACCGGAAAGCATCGATTCGTGTTGATCGCTATCTTAAACATAGTCCTGGACAAGGAATTATGTTACGGGTCGACTCCAACCTTCAGCTTCATGCTTTCTGTGAAATGGTTGCGTGGTTTGCTTCTTTCTTTTGGCGTGAAACATGAGACTCCGATGACTATTCATTGCGATGGTCAATATGCTTTTCATATCACCCGAAATTCAGTTTCTCATGAACAAACCAAGCATATTGAAGTTGTTAGTCAAATATATGTGTATCTTAGGAATTGCTTAATCCCAATCATTAAGGCATTATTGAGGACCCATAATTTTAATTAGACTACTTAAAATTTTATATTTACCCTTAGGATCCCATCAGTGCTAGTGCCTGTGTTTCTTATACTTGTATTTCTCTCAAGATAACTGAAGACCTTAAGTTGGTTCAAAGAACATATTGGTTTACTTGCTCAATCGGTTAACTTCCTTAACCGGTCATGACCAGCTGATCAACCCTCAACCGGTTAGTTAGTTAGTTAACCGATTATGCTCCTTCAGTTACTCAGCTGCTGCAGTCAGTCAAGCTTACTCAACAAGTTTTCATCAGTTGACCTATCATTAATTTCTTTCACCTACTTAGCCTACTACTTAGCTAAAGTTGGTAGAACGGTTGCTATGAAGACCATGCTGCCACCTTGTCAGTAACCACTTCAAGAAATGTTCAAGTTATCGGTACTCACATCAACTCGTTTACCTAGTGGAAAATTCAAATATGGTTATATTTCAAATATCAAGCATTCAATGTAGAAGATATTCTCATTTAATGCTTGTCAGTACAAGTCATCCCTTCAACCCCTTCAAAGACAACAACTCCATTTAAAGACACTATAAATACCTTCCTTAGAGCATCGAAGAGGGTTGGTGCATTGAAGTCTTTGAGAGTAGAATTGTCAAGAACTGCAAGTGCTGAAATTCTCAAGCATTGAAGTTCAAGACATTCAGTCATTATAATCACTAGATCATTTATTAGGACAAACAATGTGCACACTCAATCAATTCATGTAAGTGTTCCCCAACAAGACTATGTCTGGAACACATTTATTGATCACACTACACACCCAAGATAAATCAGCTCAACTTGTGAACACATCTCTTGAAAACACTTGGTCAAACATGTATTACGATCCATTAGTGATCACTTTCATTTAGGCAGCCTTCAACCTTTCTTGTAGGTTAAGGCTTGCTGCTTGTAATATATGTTGTGAATTTGGTGGTACCCCGTTGCAATCAAGACAAGAAATCAACACACTCACAAGCACAATAATGGAAGAAACACACACACAAGAACACAAGAGTTGTTTACCCGGTTCATTCAACACATGAACTACGTCCGGGGGCAATTGCCAACCCAATATGTTATTAGACACCTTCTAATATGTTGCTACAATGAGTTCTAGGTCGTAACTATGCTTATATAGTAATACAAGGAAGCCCTAAATCAATTTTAAGAAGAGATCTTATCAAAATAGGAAACAAAATAAAATCTGCTGCAGAAAAACCGGCTTCAGCGCGGCCGCCCTCAAGGCCTGCGCAGTCGCCCTCATCGACAGGAGATTTGCACCCACGAATTGAACCTCCAGCGCTGTCGGCCTCACCACAGCGCGGCCGCTCTCCTTGATAGAAGCTCCTCCGAGATTTTCCTTCTTGATCTCAGCGACTCCTCCGACTTAGACTCCTTTTCTTTCTTGTAGTTTAGGACTCCAATCCCAACAATCTCCCACCGGAGACTAAACTAATAAGCATAGAAACACCCATTGTAACGACCCTAACCCTAGACACAATTTTAGTATAACATTATATACTTTTAATATTAATATCAACCTTATGAGTTTATTTTATATTTGTAAATTTCTTATATTAGGATAAAATGATAAGGAAAAATAATAAGTAGAATTAAATAAAGTAATAGAATGGAGTGGAAATAAATTGGACAAATAAAATGTTGGGTTGGGAGAATTAATTTAAATTAATGGGAGAGTTTTGGTAGGGAGTAAATCTAGTGGGAGACAACTCCCCTAAAAACCCTCCCCAAATCCCTCATAGGCCGGCCCCCCCCCTCTTCATTTATCCATCTACTTACTCCATCTCTCTCCATCATCCTCCTCATTTCTACTCTTCACTTTCTCTCTCTCAATTTCCATGGAAGACCATTGTGAAAGCTCTCCTTCCAAGACTTCTATCAAGTTCATTCCTTGGCCATTTTTCAATCAAGTTGTCCTTTTGTGCTTGGAACATCTAAGGGAGTTTAGCAAGCTCAAGAAATCAATGATCCATCTCCTAGTCCAAAGTAAGTTATTATGATCTTTCCTTTCATTAAATGTTCATGGATTAATAAATGTTGTTGTTATTGTTATATTGATTTGGTTGAGTACTTGGAAACTCTCTTGAAGTTGGGATTTAATAAAGGACCTAGAATGGTGCTCATTGTTCTTGGAAGTGTTAAATAATGAAAGGAATGGAAGGAACTAGTTTAGAATGGTTGGAATCCTCTTTGAAGTTAAGAAATGGGTAAATAACATAGTATGATATTATTGTTAATGGAAGTAAATTTGGAAGTATAAGAAATGGGTGGAGTTAGATTTAGAATGTTAAATCTTGAAATGTGTTAGTAAAATGGGTTGGAAATTATGTGATAAATGATCTAGGTTATATCATTTTGGGTTTAAATGATTTAGGATGAGGTTGTGAAGTATGATATTGTTTATGAAAGTTGATAAAAGGGTAAGAAGATGGATTGATTAGATTAAAAAGGGATTACATGGAAATCTTGAAAATTGGTAGTAAATTGGGTGGAAAATCAAGTAGTAATGATCTAGGTTAAGGGCATGGTACTTTGGAGATTAAATGAGTTAGAAGGAAGTAACAAAGTTAGAATTTTCCTTAGGTTCACAAATTAGAAGGCTCTTGGGTGGAAGATTGGTTTATTGGAAATCATGTGATAAATGATTTAGATTTATAACATATTTGGGTCTAAACTGATTTAGCATGTGAAGTATGAAGTTAGTAAGCTTTCTAGGTATACACAAAATAAAGGAATCTTGGTTGGGAACAAATGGGTTTAAGTGATGAAGGATTTACGCATCTATGTTGATTACGGGGCTCGGTCACGAGTCGTGCCCGTGGCACGAGTCGTGCTCGAGGTGTGGGACGAGTCGTGACTAGGTTTATAAGGAAGTCGTGCCTTGTGGGGACGACGTGATTCGAAGGATGGTGAAATGGGCACGAGTCGTGCCCGGGGCACGAGTCGTGCCCTGGCACAGTGCACATCAAATTTAGAGCCGTTTAAACCTAACCAAACTCGAACCGAAATAGAATCTCTTTAGCCTAGATTAAAGTAGAATACTTTGGCTACACATTAATATCCTAAGTGATCAACATGGAATTGGGGAAGTACTTTAAATGTTACTTGTAAAATGCTAGTTAACCTAGTTTGGTAACTTAACGAAATGATTTCAACTTGGTAGAGTTAATCGGGATCCTTATAGAGATCATATATTATTGTATAATGACTAAGTAAGATAGGTTGATGATATCTCCTTATCTTACTCGGAGTATTTATTCATGGATTGTATTATGCTTAGCGTGTTACATAAATGCCGCACTCGATTATTGGTTGAACATGAGTATATTTTACCATGTTGATATATTGTTATCCCTTTTTGGGGAATTTATTCAAGTATCTATTATGTGCTTGATAATGTTGAATACTTGATATAGTATTGCTATCTTCATGATATCTTTGTTGTAGTATGTATCCCTACTTTGGATCATACAATGTTTGGTTAAGCAAGTATGTTATTACTTGTGCTTAGTTATGTAAATCCAAATTTGGTATTGATTTAATTGTTTGTTGGGCAATGTTATGGATTTATAATGGCACCGAGCCGAGTTCATTATAATTCATACATTGCCGAGTTTGTCCCCTTGCGTGGGATTTGTGGGCTAGCATCTCCTTTTGAGGTAGATGGTCTAGTTTTCACCGGGGATACGACCGTGTGTCCGAGTCCCTGCAGTACCGTTATTGTTCATGGTTCCGGAACCGCTTCATCGACTTCTTTGCTGCTCGGATGTGTATATCCTTTTGGAGATGAAACCTTGGCTCAAGATCCTTCTAAGTGTTACTTTATCGTACTTATGTGTTGTGATATATTCATCTTGAAATAGTCGTTGTCTCCAACCGGTATGGGACGGTTGGCGGCGGTGGAGCCTCTCGGGTTATATGAATATGTCTTTTGATGTGTTGCCATGCTACGTGTTGCATCTTGTATGGCATCTTGCTGCATCCATAATAGCTTGCTGAGATTTATTCTCACCCCTCTCCCCTTTACTGTTTTAGATTCTGAGACAGGTGGACCAGTCAAGTAAGGGCGGTGAGGAGTTTGGAAGTTATATTGTGGGACTTGTCGGGGTATGATTAGGTTGGTATAGAAAATGTACTTTGGTATAATTCATTTATGAAATTGTAATTATAAATCTTTATTTTATGTTATAACCAAGGTCGTTATGTAACTAAAAATGTTTCTTATATTCTAAGTTGGATAGCTATTTCTCCTTTGTGAAAAAGTATAGATTTATTATGAAATGGGTATAATAATTGTATTTATTTTTGAAAGTTAAATAAAGGTTTTAAAAGTTTAGGAAATTTGGGATAGTTTGAGGACGCTCCAGCTCGGGACACGTGTAGGTTCCGGGTCGGGGTCCTCACAGTTGGTATCAGAGCTCGGTTAGAATTCTCGGGGTAGAGTCTAGCTGAGTGAGAGTGTGCGATAACTTACGTCGAGTGTTTAATGCAGGAATTTGTTCAATGACAGAAAATAATGTTGTCCAACCAAGGAATCAAGGAAAGGTGAGTTTTGGAAAGATAGATTTCCCCACCATCATTTGAGGTATTTTACCTGTCTCAGGAATTAGGGTTCATACTTTTATAAATCCTCGTGCATTCGTTCTCATGTGGCATTACATTTCATCTTTATGTGCATAATTGGCCTAAAAGTTGTTTTATGTGCTGGAGGTTCTACCCCTATGGGGCCGTGCCTCGAATCATCCTTAAATTATCTTGGTAGTTGTGATTTAGTGGGCATGTATTGCCGGTGGATTTGGTCGAGTTACCAATCCGTGAATCATCGTCATATTAACATGAATTATTTGAGTAGTTATTGTGTTTGAGGAGGACTATCGCAAGAAGCGAGTCTCCTTATCTACGTTTGATTTACCTCCGTGTATAATTGAGTCGGATAAATTATTGATTGATAGTATGTCACATATGCGTAAATGTCGAAAGTAGGACCTAAAGAATGTGGAGGTTATGTGTTATATTTAAGTAGAAGAACCTTGAATTATCTCATGTGCGGTGGTAAATGAATTTGCGAACTCTTAGTTGAGGTTAGGTATATGACCTAATTAAGAGTAGTTTATAGTTGTATAACGTGCGTGAGTATTTATACATTGGTGTCGCGTGGTAGAAACTAGGTATATGAGACTAGTATTGGAAGTGATAGTTTAAGTGAGATTATATGAGTTATAAAATATCGCGAGTACGAGACCTTATAGAAATAATATAACTTTGCCTTATGTGTTATTAGTGGACTAAGTGGTGTTTTCTACGTGAGTTTCAAAATGGGTTTTCATCAGGTATCATACCAGGATATTGAGATTTTGAGTTGCTATAAGGTACTAATTTGGTATTCGGATTCCTAGATAGAGGACACTAATTGGGATGATGGACTTGATGACTCATCTTGAGAAAGTATTTGATAAAGCAGATAATTAGCTTAGCGACCCTCCGTAAGGTAAATTAGTACTATATTGAGGAAAGATGATACTTGGTGGTTAATTATAAGGTTATAGAGATCTTAAATAGGTAACTATGAAGGATAAGTATTCGTTAGCACTTGTTGACAATTTGTATGACTGATTTTAGAAACTAGTAGGATACTAAATGGTTATTAGTTGAATTTTTCGGAGTATTACAATTACAGTGAAATTTTGCTTTGAGGATGTACTTAAGACAGCACTTATATCTAGCATGACCGTTTTGATTTGTGGATTGTGTATTAGTTTTGGGAAGGTAAATAGAGTAAATGCGAAGAAGTATAATAGATGCAGTTATTGGTGACTTATAGGATCAACTTCGGAAATGGGTAATGTATGTATATATGGTTTGTTTTGAGGAACGATTATCATTAATTGAGAATATAAAATGAGGATAAATTTTATTGAAAGGCAGGATACTTTAGGATGATTACACCGTATAGGTTGACTTAGTTGCGCGAATCATATAAGGGATTGGTGTGATGCTTGGAAGATATTTACGTGATACGAATTTTGAGTTGTTGGTGGTTATAGGGAGATAAGTTAGATTATACCGTTAATGTTTAATCGAAATTTGAGGATGATTTACCTAGTTTATAATCTTAATGATTGTTTTAGTGTTATTCATCGGAGATAGTCATAATATTGCGAGATTGTGTTTTCTTGTAAGAGAATTTAATTCAGTATAAATATTATGAATGGTGGCTATACTATAATTAGAGGTCGAGCAAGAGTATTATGTTGGAATTGTTTAATTGTGTTTTAATAAGTGAAGGTGTGTGTTGGACTTCGGTGTGAGCAATTGTGCTCTTCGGGGATAATTTGATTTATTAAAGTCAGTAAACCGTATTTGTGTACATTTAAAATCTGTGAGTAATTTAACTATCTGCCACTGTTATGGGACGGTTGTAGATACTTAAATCACTTGAGTTATTTTGTCAGCTTATCAACCTTTTGAAAATTTTTAAATTGTGAGTGGTTTAGTTAATTAAAACTGGTATGGGCCGGTTTTAAATAAATAAACCATTCGGGTCTCTTTGAATCTCTTTTATTTTATCCTTTGGAATTCTGAAAGATGTTGTAAATTTTTGAAAGACTTGATATTCTAAAGATATAAGTTGTACTGAAGTAAGTAAAAAGGTAACCTAGTTCCCCTATAATGATTAATTGTATTCAAGTTTTGATCCGAGAAATGATTTGATAATTGTGGGGTTATTATTGTGGAAGTCGCAGTAGACTTGGTTTTGTATTGGAGTTGGATCGGCTCCGTTGTGGGCGGCCAACCATTTGATTTGAATATTGATTTATCGCTAGACCTGAACATAATTGGAACCTTGAATGGTGATAATAGAATGTTGACGTTAGAAGGATTATTAAAATATTTAGAGTTCTAGGTTGAACTTGAGAGTATTATCACTATAGATATTGTGATTGAGTTACATTGGAAGTAAAAAGAAGGGTGTGTGATTTTGTTATAGAAGGTTGAATTATATTTTCTACTCGTTATATATATAGCTTGATGAAATGTTATTAATAAAGTCCTCTCATATGTTAGGGGATAGAGTGATTGTATAAACCCCATAGTATTAAAAAGATTGGATAGTCATTCATTTGGGGGAGATCCTTTCGGAGTGTAGGAAGGCTATTAAATTTAACCTTGTGAAAATTTGAGGAATCATTATTTATTATTGAGAATAGGCTATGGGCATATGCGATGGAGGTTAGTAGTCAATGGTACGAATGGTTACCAGTAGTAAGTGCGTATAATAGTAGTTATCATTCTAGCATTGAGATAAAACCGTATGAGGCATAGTTGGGAATTGAAGTCTGAGGTATACATGTAATCGAGGCGGGTTGATCTGTTAGGTAAGTGACAGTCAAATTCGGGACGAATTTTCTTTAAGGGGGAGTGAGTGTAACGACCCTAACCCTAGACACAATTTTAGTATAACATTATATACTTTTAATATTAATATCAACCTTATGAGTTTATTTTATATTTGTAAATTTCTTATATTAGGATAAAATGATAAGGAAAAATAATAAGTAGAATTAAATAAAGTAATAGAATGGAGTGGAAATAAATTGGACAAATAAAATGTTGGGTTGGGAGAATTAATTTAAATTAATGGGAGAGTTTTGGTAGGGAGTAAATCTAGTGGGAGACAACTCCCCTAAAAACCCTCCCCAAATCCCTCATAGGCCGGCCCCCCCCCCTCTTCATTTATCCATCTACTTACTCCATCTCTCTCCATCATCCTCCTCATTTCTACTCTTCACTTTCTCTCTCTCAATTTCCATGGAAGACCATTGTGAAAGCTCTCCTTCCAAGACTTCTATCAAGTTCATTCCTTGGCCATTTTTCAATCAAGTTGTCCTTTTGTGCTTGGAACATCTAAGGGAGTTTAGCAAGCTCAAGAAATCAATGATCCATCTCCTAGTCCAAAGTAAGTTATTATGATCTTTCCTTTCATTAAATGTTCATGGATTAATAAATGTTGTTGTTATTGTTATATTGATTTGGTTGAGTACTTGGAAACTCTCTTGAAGTTGGGATTTAATAAAGGACCTAGAATGGTGCTCATTGTTCTTGGAAGTGTTAAATAATGAAAGGAATGGAAGGAACTAGTTTAGAATGGTTGGAATCCTCTTTGAAGTTAAGAAATGGGTAAATAACATAGTATGATATTATTGTTAATGGAAGTAAATTTGGAAGTATAAGAAATGGGTGGAGTTAGATTTAGAATGTTAAATCTTGAAATGTGTTAGTAAAATGGGTTGGAAATTATGTGATAAATGATCTAGGTTATATCATTTTGGGTTTAAATGATTTAGGATGAGGTTGTGAAGTATGATATTGTTTATGAAAGTTGATAAAAGGGTAAGAAGATGGATTGATTAGATTAAAAAGGGATTACATGGAAATCTTGAAAATTGGTAGTAAATTGGGTGGAAAATCAAGTAGTAATGATCTAGGTTAAGGGCATGGTACTTTGGAGATTAAATGAGTTAGAAGGAAGTAACAAAGTTAGAATTTTCCTTAGGTTCACAAATTAGAAGGCTCTTGGGTGGAAGATTGGTTTATTGGAAATCATGTGATAAATGATTTAGATTTATAACATATTTGGGTCTAAACTGATTTAGCATGTGAAGTATGAAGTTAGTAAGCTTTCTAGGTATACACAAAATAAAGGAATCTTGGTTGGGAACAAATGGGTTTAAGTGATGAAGGATTTCTGCATCTATGTTGATTCTGGGCTCAGGTCACGAGTCGTGCCCTGTGGCACGAGTCGTGCCTGAGGTGTGGGACGAGTCGTGACTAGGTTTATAAGGAAGTCGTGCCTTGTGGGGGACGACAGATTCAGAGGATGGTGAAATGGGCACGAGTCGTGCCCTGGGGCACGAGTCGTGCCCTGGCCTGGTTGCACATCAAATTTAGAGCTGTTTAAACCTAACCAAACTCGAACCGAAATAGAATCTCTTTAACCTAGATTAAAGTAGAATACTTTGGCTACACATTAATATCCTAAGTGATCAAAATGGAATTGGGGAAGTACTTTAAATGTTACTTGGAAAATGCTAGTTAACCTAGTTTGGTAACTTAACGAAATGATTTCAACTTGGTAGAGTTAAGCGGGATCCTTATAGAGATCATATATTATTGTATAATGACTAAGTAAGATAGGTTGATGATATCTCCTTATCTTACCGGAGTATTTATTCATGGATTGTATTATGCTTAGCGTGTTACATAAATGCCGCACTCGATTATTGGTTGAACATGAGTATATTTTACCATGTTGATATATTGTTATCCCTTTTTGGGAATTTATTCAAGTATCTATTATGTGCTTGATAATGTTGAATACTTGATATAGTATTGCTATCTTCATGATATCTTTGTTGTAGTATGTATCCCTACTTTGGATCATACAATGTTTGGTTAAGCAAGTATGTTATTACTGTGCTTAGTTATGTAAATCCAGCTGGTATTGATTTAATTGTTTGTTGGGCAATGTTATGGATTTATAATGGCACCGAGCCGAGTTCATTATAATTCATACATTGCCGAGTTTGTCCCCCTTGCGTGGGATTTGTGGGCTAGCATCTCCTTTTGAGGTAGATGGTCTAGTTTTCACCGGGATACGACTGTGTGTCCGAGTCCCCAGAGTACTGTTATTGTTCATGGTTCCGGAACCGCTTCATCGACTGTTGCTGCTGCTCGGATGTGTATATCCTTTTGGAGATGAAACCTTGGCTCAGTATCCTTCTAAGTGTTACTTTATCGTACTTATGTGTTGTGATATATTCATGCTGAGCTGGTCGTTGTCTCCAACCGGTATGGGACGGTTGGCGGCAGGGAGCCTCTCGGGTTATATGAATATGTCTTTTGATGTGTTGCCATGCTACGTGTTGCATCTTGTATGGCATCTTGCTGCATCCATAATAGCTTGCTGAGATTTATTCTCACCCCTCTCCCCTTTACTGTTTTAGATTCCGAGACAAAGTGGACCAGCCAAGTAAGGGCGGTGAGGAGTTTGGAAGTTATATTGTGGGACTTGTCGGGGTATGATTAGGTTGGTATAGAAAATGTACTTTGGTATAATTCATTTATGAAATTGTAATTATAAATCTTTATTTTATGTTATAACCAAGGTCGTTATGTAACTAAAAATGTTTCTTATATTCTAAGTTGGATAGCTATTTCTCCTTTGTGAAAAAGTATAGATTTATTATGAAATGGGTATAATAATTGTATTTATTTTTGAAAGTTAAATAAAGGTTTTAAAAGTTTAGGAAATTTGGGATAGTTTGAGGACGCTCCAGCTCGGGACACGTGTAGGTTCCGGGTCGGGGTCCTTACACCCATCAACTCCCACCACGGAGTAATGACCTTCGAACACATCTCCCCCATATTGGCTTGACACTACCGAACCTCTCCTCAAGTACTAAGGCGAGTTGAAACCAAGCGACGTTTCAACCTCTCCGTGTTAGATGGTTCTTGCCTCTCCAAATCAGCTTCTACCTTGATTTATCCCCGAAAGTCTAACTTCGCCTTCTCCCTCCAGACCCACCTTCCTCGCAATGCTTCCCCTTGAAACTTGGACACACCTTGTTTCTTACATCGTCTGTTTCCGGTCTGAATACGCTCTCTGTTAGGGCACTTGGACATCCACACCACGTTGATCAACTTTGTGTCCTTTCCCCCCCCCCCAACATACCGTTTCTTGATGTCTTCCCTTTTTACACCAATAGGCCAGTTCTTTAGCCTCTTGCTCCCACCGGAACGAATATCGACATTGTAGGTAGAGTACAACATCTTTCCCTTAACCCCATGAGCTACCACCTTAGCCCCTTTTGTGACTTCCCAAGACCCACCAATGAAGGTCACACCATACCCTTCACTGTCAAGTTGTCCCACAGAAATCACTCTTCTCCTCAAATCCGGAACATGCATCACATCGTGTAGTTGTAAAACAGCCCCGTTAGGTGTCTTCATCAGCACATCCCCCTTACCTCTGACCTTCAATGGTTGACCGTTACCAAGATAGACAACCCCAAAGTCTCCAGTTTTATACCGCTTCATTGATTCTGCATCCCCACTAGCATGACAAGAAGCTCCAGAATCCAACACCCAATATTCACCCGACTGCTCCTCTCCTATGATTAATACATCTCCCCCATCATCCACCACATGTGCACCACCATCTTTTTCCAGACAGTCATAACTAATATGACCTAATTCGCCACAATTGTAGCACTTGACCTTTTTCGGTCCTCCCCTTCCCCTATTTCTCTCCACCCTAAGTGCAGCCCCATCTACGGAAGATTCTCCCCTTTTCTCTTTCCTTCGCAACTCCTCTTGAAGGATGAGATCTCTAACCTCCGTATACACCAATGTCAGCTGACGTACTAATCGTTGTGACAAGAACCTCCCAACTATCGTGCAATGATTTTAGTAGAAAACAAGATAGCACTTCATCGGAGAAAGTAATATCAACACTTTTCAATTGGTCCACCATACCTTTGAAATTTCCGATATGACTTGCCGCCTGTCGCCCTCTCGACATCTTCGCATTCGCAAACCTCTTTATCAAATGCACCTTATTGATATTAGACGGCTTCTCATACATGTCTGACAGCGTTTGTAGCAACTCCACCGTTTTCTTGGCCTCCATAGCGTTCCGTGCAACGTCGTCGGTTAGAGCACTCCTCACTGCTCCTAACGCCTTCCGATCTAACGTCTCCCAATCATCTTGTGACATGTCTTCGGGCTTCTCCTTCAAGGGTTTATGAAGATCCTTACAATAAAGGTAATCTTCAATCCTTGTCCTCCAGAACGTGAAATTCACACCGTTGAATTTCTCGATTGAGTTCTTCATCTGATTGCTTCACCAAAATCCCCAAGAACGCGATTCAAAAAATCAACTAATGAAACTTTGAATCCTCCGAACCAATGCTCTGATACCAGTTGTTGTGAATTTGGTGGTACCCCGTTGCAATCAAGACAAGAAATCAACACACCCACAAGCACAATAATGGAAGAAACACACACACAAGAACACAAGAGTTGTTTACCCGGTTCATTCAACACATGAACTACGTCCGGGGGCAATTGCCAAGCCAATATGTTATTAGACACCTTCTAATATGTTGCTACAATGAGTTCTAGGTCGTAACTATGCTTATATAGTAATACAAGGAAGCCCTAAATCAATTTTAAGAAGAGATCTTATCAAAATAGGAAACAAAATAAAATCTGCTGCAGAAAAACCGGCTTCAGCGCGGCCGCCCTCAAGGCCTGCGCGGTCGCCCTCATCGACAGGAGATTTGCACCCACGAATTGAACCTCCAGCGCGGTCGCCCTCACCACAGCGCGGCCGCTCTCCTTGACAGAAGCTCCTCCGAGATTTTCCTTCTTGATCTCACCGACTCCTCCGACTTAGACTCCTTTTCTTTCTTGTAGTTTAGGACTCCAATCCCAACAATATACTAGTGACATTAAAAGTGCACATTTTCACAAATCCAAGTTTTGACCAAACTTGGTAGAGGACGTAGAAGTTAGTTAACACTGTGAACCTCTCCAAACAACTGTGTCCCTTTGTTTGTGTGTTTGCTCATTTTGTCTTGTCTTGTAACCGGTTGAGCTCTATCACCGGTTATAACCCTTTGAATCCTTAACTGCTTTGCTTTGTCTTTCTTATTGGAATATAATTTGCATGATATTTTAACTTACTTGAAACTCCTTTTATTTAACCGATTATTTGTGTGATTTGTGTGAGTAAACCAGTAATACTTTATCCGCTACGTAACTGGTTAACATCGGTTTAGCTTTTGATAAGTTACTTGGCAACTTGAAAAGGTTTCGAAAAGAAGTTTAATCAAGCTATTCACCCCCCCTCTAGCCTGTTTTCCTACCAATTGGGCCTTATAATTGGTATCAGAGCTTTCAATTTTTGAAAAATATTTTTTTCAATCTTCACAGCTTGAATTGTCGATTTCAATGGTAGGAAAACTCATGCAATTGTGGAACATGGCAACGATACCCATGTTAAACGAATTTCCATTATGAAAAACAGAAATATGCGGTATATGGATTCAATTGATGACAGACTAATGACTGTAGTTAGAGATGGTCCAATCATACCAATCAAAGTCAATACAATGCCAAGAGCCCCCAAAACTCCTCTCATGGATCACGCCGATAGATCATCGGAACAAAAGTTTGAAGTTTATGAAACTATTGTTCCAAAGACCCGTGAAGAATGGACTGAAGAGGATAAGATATGCGTAGCCCTCGACAAAAATGCAATGCACATTCTAACCTCTGGTCTAGATGATAGGCTGTACAAATAACTACAGAACTATGAGACTGCCCAGCAAGTTTTGCAAAGTATCCTAATATAATTTGAAGGAGATCAAGTGGAAAAGGACAACCAGTTGTACAATAGTGTAGCTGAGTTTGATTCTTTCAAGAAAAACCCAAGTGAGTCCCTCAGAAAAACGTACGATCGATTCTGTGAGGTAAGCAACTCCTGCGCATATTTAGGTAGAATATATACAATGAAAGATCTTAACATGCATTTTCTTGATTCTCTTGGAGACCTATGGCATGTTAAGGTAGCTATTCTAAAAGAATGCAGAGACTTGGATAACAATCACATTCAAAATATTGTTTCCACTTTATTTCTGAATGAGGAAGACCTCAACAGGCTTGGTGGAGTTAATAAACAATTCAAAAATCTTTCTCTGCCAGCTCAAACTGAGATCTTCCTAGGTTCTTACTTGTTCAATAACCTATCTTCCAACAACTCCTCTTCAACCTCTTGTCTCAACTTACCCAAACCAATGTCAACTACAATAAGCCTTTTGAGCAAGATGAATTTGATGTCTTTGCCAGAAACTACAGAAAGTTCAAAGACTTTAAGAAGTCCCAACAACATGGCAACAAACCCTTCCACTCCAAACCTTCATCCTTTCAAAAATCTGAAAATTTCCAAAGATCTGGCCAATCCTCAACCGATGGCAAAAATGCCTAAAGTGAGTTCGTTTGCTACAACTATAGGAAACCTGACCACTTTGCTTCAAAATGTCCTCAACCTAAGTATGAATTTCTTAGGAAGAAACCCTTTATGAAAAATCCTAGATCTAAGAGCATAATAGCCGAGGAAGGAACAGAAAAGGCTATGCCCGTTTGGTTTGAAATTTCTTAGGAAGAAACTCTTAATTTTGCTTTATCCTTCTCCCACTCTTCTGCACCTTTGGTCGAAGGTTACTCTGATGCGGATTGGGCACGATGTTTAGAAACCCGTCATTCCACTAATGGTTAATCCATCTTTCTTGGCGAAAATCTGGTCTCATGGAGTGCTAAAAAGCAACCAACAGTTGCTCGTTCCAGTTGTGAATCTGAGTATCGCGCGTTAGCCAATACTGCTGCTGAACTTGTTTGGGTCTTCTTCGTGAACTACATGCTCTGCCGTCCAGTTCTCCACTCCTACTATGTGACAACAAGAGTTCCATATTCCTTAGTCAAAATCCCATTGCTCACAAGCGTACCAAACATATAGAACTTGATTTTCACTTTGTACGCGAACTAGTCTCTTCCGGCAAACTGATTACAAAGTTCGTTCCCTCACATCTTCAAATTGCGAATATCTTCACCAAGAGATCTAGCTCGTCCACTGATGGATGTGGTTTTACCCATCCAAAAGATATGTTCCTAAACCTATTTTCTGTTCGAATCCTTGGGAATTTAATGTGTTTTTGAGTGTTTTGATAGTCCACGAAGGCCAGGTCAAAGCTGAGTCAAAATGGGGCAATTCTGCTGTTGGCACGAGTGGAGCACGACTGAGGAAGCAAATAGCACGACTTGGGAACGAATGGAGTCGAGCCAATTCCAAGCAACTACTCAGAACGAGTGGGCACCATGGGCACGACTCGTTCTCACGAGTGAAAGTCAAGGCGTTTTCAAGCAAAGCTACTCAGAACGAATGGAGGGGTCTGTCACGAGTCGTTCTCACGACTTGGATTGAAGGGCACGACTCGTGCTAATTAGCACGACTCGTGCCAGTACGCGTTTTGTGACGTCATCTCGGATTTTGAAGCAGATTTTCATGGATTTGGTTAATCTGTTTTCCTAATTAGATTAGGACTGCATTAGGAGTATATATACTCCCATTATTTTTAGTATTGGGCACCTTTTGCCATATACTCTTGCCTAGGATTTCAAGGATTGCTAGAATTTATTCAAGGTTTTTGCAAGGATTTCAGGTTTGATGTATTGTTGTTACTCATATTTTGTGATATCAATCCGAAATATGAGTGGCTAATTTCTTTGTAGTTCACGGATTGGTGTAGCCCGTATTTGATCTTTATGCTATATATTTAATTTTCAGTTAATTGTGGAGTTAGTTCATCCTAGTATTCTTAATTTTTATATTTGGTACAAGTCCTACACTTGCGTGGGGAATTGTGCATGAACACTATTAGGATGATTAGACTCGATTAAGGATCTTGCGTGAATCGATTGAGTCTAGGTTTCATTAATTCTTTTGTGCTTAATGAATTGAGTTGTTATCAATTTGATCTTGCGTGATAAATGATAATTGCTCAGTAATAGAATTGCAATCCGGCAATCGAACCGTCCCAACTCTTACAAAAGCGAAGAAGCCCTAAATCCCAATTAATATTTTATCATTAAAAAGCATAAAGGGATAATATGTGGTGAACCTAATCCGTGGGCTAGTTGTTAAATCCTTGAATTTCTTCTGCGAGTTTGCGTAATTGCTACTTTAGTTGTTCAATTGTCTTGTTTTTCTTTCATCATTAGTTTTAATAAATCAACTCAAAAACCCCACTTTGTTACTTTTTGCATTAATTAAATCTACTTGTTAAAACCAACGAGTCTCTGTGGTTCGACCCCTGCTCGTGCATATTGCTACACCGGTAGTGAGTACACTTGCTCGGTTTTTATTACTAGAGGAATTTTTCTCCATCAAGTTTTTGGCGCCGTTGCCGGGGACTTGTTGTGATCTTTAACAAGTTAATTTAATTGGTGCATGTTTGGTCGCCGGTCATTGGATCCTAATTTGGTTCCTTTGAACGACGATATAGACAGAATTGAGAGAGGCATTCCCTCTACTCAAGTGAGTGAAACTGAATCTGATACTTCTGTCACCGGGACAGAAGAAGAATTAAGTGAGTTGGAAACTTCTTCCACCGAGGAAGAAGGAGAATTTAATTTTGTGATGGCGGACCAAGTCATGAATACATTTGCTAGGCCAAGAGTCGACACATCGGTGTCGTGCATAGTGTTGCCCGATGCAAAGACTAGCTTATGAAATCAAAGGCCAATATTTTAACATGATTCCTAATTTTTATGGTCTTTCCTATGAGGATGTGTTAGCATTTTTGAGAGAATATATGTCTACCTTGGAGTGGGTTCCCTACAAAAGAGGGTGTTACCTCTGAGCACTTGAGATCGAAGTGTTTCCCTTATGCATTAAAAGACAAAGCCAAAACTTGGCTATTGTTACTTCCTTCCAAAGAGCATCACTACTTGGGATGCTTTACATGATGTTTGTCTCACTAAGTTTTACCCTTATGATGCATTGACAAATTTTAGGGTGAAAATTATGGGATTTGCTCAGAAGCGGGGAAGCCTTCCACGATGCATGGGATAGGTTTAAAATGTTGCAAATTCAGTGCCCCCACCATAACTTCCCCGCTTCTATGTTGCATCAAACTTTCTATGGGGCTTTATCCCCGAATACCAATCAATGGTAGATAATGCACAGAGGTAGTTTGGGAAGTAAGACCGTCCAACAATGCCAAGAATCAAGTTGAGATGTTGAGTGCTAACTCTCAACAAAAGGGATCTAGGGGGCAACAAGGGGAGTGAATGAGGTAGGGCTAAACAACGAGCGGGCCAAGCAGCTTGCATTATTGAACCAAAGATTTGATAAGTTAGCTATGCAAAATGCCTCTTCTTCCGCTTACGCCTTCTATCGCTCATCTTGTAAATGATTTTTGTGCTAATTGTGGTCCTAATACTCATGCTACTAATGTGTGTCCAAGTGGTTTGCCGTTTAACCCCGAACAGCACATGCAATGCAAGGATTTGGCCGCGGTTCCCTCAAAACAATAATCCGTATTCAAACACATACAACCCGGGGTGGAGGCAACACCCAAATTTTTCATGGGGAGGCAATCAAGAGCAAAATAAGCCTCTCCATCCTCAACCTCCACTGGGACAGTATGAACAGAAAAGGGAACCGTGGGAAGTGGCCATGGAGAAATTGCAAGCCGAAAATAATCAATTGAGGGCGGAAAATCAACAAGCTTCCAAGAACCATGAAGCTGCAATTCAGAAGTTGGAGACTCAAATTGGGCAATTAGCAACCGCCCTACAAGGCCATAAGGCCGGGACATTTCCTAGCCAACCTCATCAAGCAAATGCCATTATCACTCTCCGAAATGGCAAACAGGTAGGTAGTGAGGTAATCTCTCCTTCATCCTCTTCTCCCCCTCCTGTTGTAGATCAAAATGCTAATGTGGATAATAATGATGTCGGTTGTGATAAGAGTACAAGTGACATGGGGGAAAATTCTAAAGTTGAAGCTCCGTCCCCCATGCCATATGTACCTCCCGTACCGTTTCCTGGAAGGTTTTTAAAACATAAATTGGATAAGCAGATGTCGGAATTGATGGACATGTTTTCTAAGGTAAACATCAATATCCCTTTACTCAATGTGATCAAAAATATCCCTGCTTATTCCAAATTTTTCAAAGAATTAAATTCCAAGAAACATAGGTATGGGACAAATGAGAGAGTAGTGATGAGTGAAAATGCTAGCGCAAGGGTGACAACATAGTCTTCCACCCAAATTGAAAGACCCCTAAGTTTTCTCGATTTCTATTACTATGGGGGAGTCAAAGAGGGTACAAGCTATGTTGGATCTTGGGGCCAGCATTAATTTGTTGCCTTATTATGTGTATGAGGAGTTGGGTTCACCCGAATTAAAACCCACCACAATGGCCCTACAACTTGCGGATCGGTCCATTAAAAGACCTGTGGGCATTGTGGAGGATGTTTTAGTTCAAGTAAATTTAATCATTGTGCTGTTGATTTTGTGGTGCTTGAAATGCCACGAGGTGAAGGAAGTCACGGATTCACCCATATTACTTGGGAGACCCTTCATGGCGACGACCAACACCATTATTAATGTGAGGAATGGCAAACCTGTCTATGACAAGAGCGGGTGAAAAAATTGAAATTTCTGTGTTTGATGCCATGAAACATCCTAGTGAGGACAGCGAGGTGTGTTCATATGTTGATAATTGTGAAGTTGTGCCAAATGACGGTGAGAAATCTAGGGATAGTGCGGGTTCCCACTTGTGTGCCGAGAAAAATAAGGCCGACAATCTTGGTTCTTGTGATGGCCCGTATCACCCCCTAGACCGATCCCAAAAGGGGTTGGTGTCCCAGTTAAAATCTTTCTTTCCGCTTAAGTGTACCAATATTGTTTCATGTGATAAAATGGAAGAGTGTTGCTCTCTTGATATTTCTGATGCTTTGTCTGTCAAGATGCATGTTCAGGATGCTTGCAATGTTGTGAAGGAAAAGGAGGTGCTTGATTGTGATAAGAATAAGGCACCAAATGAGTTTGGGGGAGAGGCTCCCAAGAAAAAGAAATTGAAGAAAAAGAAGAAAAGCAAGAAAAAGGTGAGAAAAATGCATTGGGTTCCACCCGAGTTTGTAGCAAGGGGCGAATTTTTGTGGAAGGTAGTGGGCATTTGTGCCCGAGAAGTTGCGAAGTGGGCCAAGGGAAGGAAAGCCAAGGCCAAAATGAATGTGGTCACATCAAATCCCATTTAGTTGGGAGCAATGGTCGGGCTAACGACCTTAAACAAATGCGCTAATTGGGAGGCAACCCAAGTAGGTACAATTTTATTGCTTTATTTATTTGCTTTGTGTGTCATATCCTCCTTTGAACCCGAGGCATGTTTTTGTTCTCTTTGCTATGAGGACATAGCATGTTTTGAGTTTGGGGGTAGATATCTCTCCGAGTTTGTGGGTTTATAGGGGAGTGTATATAGTGTCACCCTCCAAAAAAAAAAAAATAGAAAAATTTAAAAATTTTGTTCTCATTATATGTTTGGAAGTTGGCCAACGTCCGTGATGATTTGAGAGGATTTTGATTGAGTTTTGCTAGCTTGTGCCAATTTGTATATGTTAATTAGAATTGCATTAATACATGTAAAACACAATTGCACCACCATTCACTTCCATCTTATTTCTTGATCATGGTTATTAATTTAGGTGTCCTTTATGGGTTCACTTTGACATTCTCGGGGGTCCTAGAACATGATTGCATGCTTGCCAATAACAAATCAATAGATTACTTGGTATTTATGGCTTATCTTTCTTTGACAACCCTCTTGTAAGCCTTTGACTTTCTCGTCACTATATATATAAATTGTCACTTGATCCCTTTTGAGCCGGTTAGAAAGAATGGAACATCTAGACCACCATTCGCCTTCATTCGATGCCTAATCCCTAACCCTTGACACCTAGAATAGGTTATCCCACCTTTACAAGAATGTGGAATTAGAAACGATTAGTTTGGGGGTTACATAGGGAAACTACGGGAATGAGTGAGGAAGGTCAAAAGTGGAAGCATGACTTGTATTGGATAAAAGGGGGCAAGAATAAAAAAAAAAAAAAAAAAAAAAAAAAAAAAAAAAAAAAAAAAAAAAGCTTGCCTCCTAATGTTGTGAAGTATATTTGAGTAGTGACCTATATTGAGTGAGGGAATGCTCTCAACCCCAAGTGTATAAATAAAGTATGAACAAAGTTCTAGTTTGGGGGTTGAAGCATTGGGGAAACAAAGGTGAGCGGAAAAGTTAAAATTTGAGAAGGAGTATTGCAATGGAAGATTTTTAATTTCACATTCTTGTGTTTGTATGTCTATTCCTTCATTTGTACCCGTGAGCCTAACCCCACATTTGTTGTGGACTTAACTTTGAGCCATATTTTTGTTCAATATTGAGTAATCGGGTTGACAAGTGCGTAATCATGCATATGAGTATCCTTGTGTATGCAATTATATTGTAATCTGTGATTTAGAGCATGTGTTAGTGATCCCATAAACAATCTTATCTTAGTGATCATGATCTCCCATATTTCATTCATCATTCAGGCCGAGGTGGAAAATTGTGGGTTAGATGCATTAAGGTGATTGTAATTGCATATTCTTATTGGCACATGTTTAGCATATTTTGTGAGGATCTGAGACTTCTTTGGCCGACAACCATGTATATTTTGAGAACATGTCAAAAATATTTTCTGCCAATTGTTTTATTTGTAGGGTAGTTTTGTTTTTTTGTTATTTCTTTTGTTTTACTCGAGGACGAGCAAAAGGTAAGTTTGGGGGTATTTGATGGATGTGGTTTTACCCATCCAAAAGATATGTTCCTAAACCTATTTTCTGTTCGAATCCTTGGGAATTTAATGTGTTTTTGAGTGTTTTGATAGTCCACGAAGGCCAGGTCAAAGCTGAGTCAAAATGGGGCAATTCTGCTGTTGACATGAGTGGAGCACGACTGAGGAAGCAAATAGCACGACTTGGGAACGAATGGAGTCGAGCCAATTCCAAGCAACTACTCAGAACGAGTGGGCACCATGGGCACGACTCGTTCTCACGAGTGAAAGTCAAGGCGTTTTCAAGCAAAGCTACTCAGAACGAATGGAGGGGTCTGTCACGAGTCGTTCTCACGACTTGGATTGAAGGGCACGACTCGTGCTAATTAGCACGACTCGTGCCAGTACGCGTTTTGTGACGTCATCTCGGATTTTGAAGCAGATTTTCATGGATTTGGTTAATCTGTTTTCCTAATTAGATTAGGACTGCATTAGGAGTATATATACTCCCATTATTTTTAGTATTGGGCACCTTTTGCCATATACTCTTGCCTAGGGTTTCAAGGATTGCTAGAATTTATTCAAGGTTTTTGCAAGGATTTCAGGTTTGATGTATTGTTGTTACTCATATTTTGTGATATCAATCCGAAATATGAGTGGCTAATTTCTTTGTAGTTCACGGATTGGTGTAGCCCGTATTTGATCTTTATGCTATATATTTAATTTTCAGTTAATTGTGGAGTTAGTTCATCCTAGTATTCTTAATTTTTATATTTGGTACAAGTCCTACACTTGCGTGGGGAATTGTGCATGAACACTATTAGGATGATTAGACTCGATTGAGGATCTTGCGTGAATCGATTGAGTCTAGGTTTCATTAATTCTTTTGTGCTTAATGAATTGAGTTGTTATCAATTTGATCTTGCGTGATAAATGATAATTGCTCAGTAATAGAATTGCAATCCGGCAATCGAACCGTCCCAACTCTTACAAAAGCGAAGAAGCCCTAAATCCCAATTAATATTTTATCATTAAAAAGCATAAAGGGATAATATGTGGTGAACCTAATCCGTGGGCTAGTTGTTAAATCCTTGAATTTCTTCTGCGAGTTTGCGTAATTGCTACTTTAGTTGTTCAATTGTCTTGTTTTTCTTTCATCATTAGTTTTAATAAATCAACTCAAAAACCCCACTTTGTTACTTTTTGCACATATTAAATCTACTTGTTAAAATCAACGAGTCTCTGTGGTTCGACCCCTGCTCGTGCATATTGCTACACCGGTAGTGAGTACACTTGCTCGGTTTTTATTACTAGAGGAATTTTTCTCCATCATCCACTCTTTGAGCTTTTTCGGTCCAAGCTTCGAGTTGGTCCTCATCCTTCCTCTCGCTTGGGGGAGGGTGTTGTGTTGACGTAACTACTGAGGATAGGAATTCAAATATTCCTCATGCTAGTCACTTACTGGTAGATAAAGATAAAGTATAAAATTATAACTTTTTATAGTTTGGACTAAAAAAATGAAAAATCATCATCGATTACTTAGTAAGAGGTATTTTTTAAAATATAGTTTGGACAAATCGATAAAAACCATCGTGAGGGACTAAATTGATAAAAGTGTTTAGTTTATGAACCAAATTATTATCTAATATAAGGATATTTTTGGTATTTCAAATATTTCATACACAGAAGGGGTAAACTGGCAAAGAAAGCCAAGATAAGAAATTAAACTAATAAAAAATATTCATAAGAGACCAAATTAATATGTATTTGTTAGGATTTTGGTCCCAATCACAATTGCTAGGTTGATAAAGATGCAAGCACAAAATAATAATAATAGCAAGAACAAAAATAATACGAAACAAATTTGAAAAACAATGAACACAAGAGATTTACGTGGTTCACCAACTTGGCTACGTCCACGGGCGACGGAGAATCAATCCACTATAATCAAGAAGAGTACAAGGAGAATCAAGGTGAAAACCTTTCACACAATCTCACAATCTCTCACAATAGTAAATAAACTAAGCTTGTTTGTCTCTCTCTCTCTCTCAATATCACGGCACAAGGTAGGAACAAAGACAAAAGAAACAATTTATACTTCTAGGGCAAAACAATCAGGAAGCCTAGCAACCGGCAAGCCCAGCCCACGAGAATCGACGCGAGGCGCCCGCCTCAAACAAGGCCAGGCGCCCGCCTGGGAAGACTTCAAACCTCGGCCAACAAACTGTACGTGAATCGCCCGCCTCAACTTGGTACATGCGGCCGCCTCAAGGTAACACGAAAACTCCCCAGCCTCGGCCAGTCATGCGCCCGCCTCATCAGAGGTGGGGCGCCCGCCTCGGCCCTAGAACATCCATCCTCCTTTGTCAACAATTGAGAGTCACACCCAACTATTCTCCACCTTGACGATCAATCCAGAAACAAGCTATCTTCAAGAGACATCTCTATCTCCGTCGCCACGCCCCATAGGGCATCAATGACTAGTAGTACCAACTAAGTCCAAGAACTTCTTGAACTTAGCAATTGAAACCTTCGAACCCGGATTTGTCAACATGACCGCCTCCGTTATAATCATAACATACCCAATACAACCATCACTGTTCTTGCCATACACAATGCACACACAAGCATTTGGATACGGAACCCGTGACACATCATCTTTAGACTTGGGACTATCTAAAGAATATAACCTTTTCACCCGGTAGGCACCATTATTATCTATCGCAGCCACAAGAATACCATCGACATGAACAAGATAAATCAATGTGTCGTCACTACAAACCATCAAGTAAACACAATCATCCAATTTACTCCTAGCAAAACCATGGGTAACAATAAAAGTGTCGAACCTTTTATACCACTGTCGAGTTGACTGCTCCAAATCAAACACGGACCTCTCTAACAGGCAAACATGATCCTTACCCTTGACAACAAATCCTTCAGGCCGGCGCATGTAGATCTCCACCTCAAGCAATAGATCTCGCATCGCCACAATGCTCAACAAGTCGTAAATACATGTGTATAATACTATCGGTGAAATTACTCCATTGTAGTCTCCTTTGAATTTGTAGACCCACTTGCGGCTGACTAATTCCTTCTTTGGTGGAGGTCTATCAAATTCCCATGTCCGATCTTCCATAGCAACCAACAACCTTGCAAAAATAACACACGACATTACTTCCTTGTAGAAGACTGCTCCATGCATATAAACAGATTTCGCAGCGGACAAGACATAAGCAACCATCTTCTCAAAGCCATATCGAACAGAAGTACTATCATTCCTTCTTCCCCTATCAAGATCACCGGTAGTCTCCACCTGCTTGTTGGTCTCCTCCTTCCCGAACCGGAGCATCAATGAGTCACTATATCGTACAAATCAACAGCATCCAAGTCACGTTCCACCCCTTTTGAGTTATCTCCAACTAACTCCACCTGTTTGTATACCCGTTCTGCAGAACAATTCTTCTCTTGGAGACGTAGAGCAACATCTCTACCAATCAGGAACTTAGACGCAATAGGATTCCATAACCGAAAACCACTCACTCCAGATATTTCTGTCAATCCCTTCAAGCCAATATGACCCGATGTCATGTCCCATGGTTGAGTAACCTCCGCCTCAATCGTTGACCCCGTTGCAATAGACACATCACCAACAACCGTAGACCCAAGAAGCTTATACAATGTCCCCACCTTCTTTCCCTTCAATGCCACCAAGTCACCTTTAGTAGCCGATAATTCACCATTCGCAATGGATAAACTATACCCAAGACTATCCAAGGTGCCTAGAGAAATCAGGCTCTTCTTCAGTTCAGGAACATACCTGACATTCTGCAATTTCCGCACTACTCCATCAAACATCTTAACCTTAATAGCCCCAATACCAACAACCTTGCATGCAGTATTATTCCCCAACAAAATTACTCCACCAGCAGCCTTATAAGAACAAAACCATGCCCGATTGGGACTAATATGATAAGAACAACCAGAATCCAAAATCCAACTATCACGAACTTCGGTACCCGAATCACAAGCAGTAAGTGCATCATAGTCACTGTCATCACTGGTGTTTTCAAGCACCACCCTAACTTCACCCTTGGCCTTAGCGGTTGTATCATTATCCCTTTTACCTCCTCGGTTAGGGCAATACTTTCGAATGTGTCCCTTCTCCTTGCAACCATGACATACCACATCTTTAAACCTTGAACTTGACTGACCCGAATTCCTTGAATTCGATCCCTTCCCTGCCTTCTTACCGCCTTTAGCAATTAAACCCTCACCTTGAGATTCAAAACTTGGGGAAGTCAAGTGTGTCTCAATAACCTCACGGCTTAATAAAGCGGTCTTGATTTCTTCCAAAGCAATCTCTTCCTTGCCATACAAAACTGTCTCGCGAAAGTGCATGTATTCCGAAGGTAGAGAACAGAGCAATTTTACCGCCAATTGCTCATCATCAATTTCGACATCGACATTCTTCAAGTCCATGACCAAGCCATCAAACTCATCAAGATGTTTCTCCAAGGACTCACCCGTTTTGAGTTTACACTCCTCGAGTTTCTTCAATAGTAGCAACCTGTTACTAACACTCTTAGTCATGTACAATTGCTCAAGCCTAAGCCAAAGCCCTGTCGCAGTCTTCTCTTCCACAACCTCTCTCAATACCTCATCTTTGAGGCTCAATTGTAAGAGAGATAAAGTCTTCTCGTCCATGTCATCAAACTGTGCATTCGTCAAGTTTGCCGGTTTCTTTGCCTTCCCAAGCAAAGCCTTGACGCAATTTTTACCCACCAAGATTGCTCGCATCTTTACTTGCCATAGCCCAAAGTTAATCTTGCGATTAAACTTCTCAATTTCGTACTTCCCTGACATCGTTATCAATAAGCAATACAAGATCCACAAACCAGAGCTCTGATACCAATTGTTAGGATTTTGGTCCCAACCACAATTGCTAGGTTGATAAAGATGCAAGCACAAAATAACAATAATAGCAAGAACAAAAATAATACGAAACAAAATTGAAAAACAATGAACACAAGAGATTTACGTGGTTCACCAACTTGGCTACGTCCACGGGCGACGGAGAATCAATCCACTATAATCAAGAAGAGTACAAGGAGAATCAAGGTGAAAACCTTTCACACAATCTCACAATCTCTCACAATAGTAAATAAACTAAGCTTGTTTCTCTCTCTCTCTCTCAATATCACGGCACAAGGTAGGAACAAAGACAAAAGAAACAATTTATACTTCTAGGGCAAAACAATCAGGAAGCCTAGCAACCGGCAAGCCCAGCCCACGAGAATCGACGCGAGGCGCCCGCCTCAAACAAGGCCAGGCGCCCGCCTGGGAAGACTTCAAACCTCGGCCAACAAACTGTACGTGAAGCGCCCGCCTCAACTTGGTACATGCGGCCGCCTCAAGGTAACACGAAAACTCTCCAGCCTCGGCCAGTCATGCGCCCGCCTCATCAGAGGTGGGGCGCCCGCCTCGGCCCTAGAACATCCATCCTCCTTTGTCAACAATTGAGAGTCACACCCAACAGTATTCCATCCGTATTTCTTTTTCTTTCGTATTGTATGCGTGTTTATTGATAGGTTTTCTGTTCAGTTGATTGTCCAAATTTTTAATAATTTTGGGACGTAAAATAAAATAAAGAAGAAGAATTAAGATATTTATGTTTGTTCTTAAGGTACTTGGGAATATATTTGTTCCTCAAATTCAAACTTTCCAGCTTCTAACATAAATACTTTTTGAAATACTACTAATTATTGTACAATGAAAAAAAATAAATCTTTATTTGATAGTGTATAGCAGCTGTTTATTGGAATATTTTCCTTTCCATTTACAGGAATTCCACTTATAATTTATAAAGCTATAAATTGTATTAAAAAAAGAGAGGGGAGAGAGAGAGAGAGAGAGAGAGAGAGAGAGAGAGAGAGAGAGAGATCACGGAAATGATTTTCGGTTCGTGACAATATTAGAACATTTTCCTTTTCACTTATTTAGTCAATAGTTTCATGTCAAAATCTTAAAAAAAAAATGTGTGTTTTCTTAATTTAAAAAAAAATGTGTTTTGTTGCCCCCGCTAGTGTAGTGTAACAAAGTGTCAGTGTAAAAAAATGTCAGTATAAAGAGTGTCAGTCCATTTATATTAAGTGACAGTGTAAAAAAGTGTCAGTGTTAGTGTAACAAAGTGTCAGGGTTAGTGTAACAAAATGTCAATGTAAAGAGTGTCAGTGCATGTATATTAAGTGTCAGTATAAAGAATGTCAGTGTAGGGTAAAAAAGTGACAGTATTAATATAAAAAAGTGTCGATGTGAAGTCAGTGCATGTATTATTAAGTGCCAGTGTAAAAAAAAAAATCCTTAAGCTTAAAAAAAAACTCATTTTTTATAAGGCTAGCTCTAATTTCATATGTTAAAACGATCATGAATTTCAGTTGCAAAAGGTATACTGCCCTTAACTACTTCTATATTTAATATTTATTGAATTTCATCGTCAAAAAAATACCAAAGGAAAAGTGAATAAAGGTTTAAAGAGACAAATCTGGAAAGCTCTATTTTAATTTTGTTGGATACCGTAAAATGCCAATATTGAAACAAAAAAAATTTCTTTTTCAACGACACTTTACTTTGACAATGTTTTAGAAACGGAGGGAGTAATTTTTCCTTATTCCCTCAATAAAAAACACGCAAATGAGTATACACGAAAATACACACGTTACAATTAGGGATGTGCCAGAACTAGAACACGGATCAATGAAATCGAAACGATTTCAAGGAGTATAAGTCAATACTCCCTATCAATGAAATCGAAACGATTTCAAGGAGTATAAGTCAATACTCCCTCTGTCCCGTATGAGAATGCATTCTTGTTATTTTGAGCGTCCCACA
Organism: Adenophora triphylla var. japonica; assembly: GCA_022495995.1. Lineage (NCBI taxonomy): Eukaryota > Viridiplantae > Streptophyta > Magnoliopsida > Asterales > Campanulaceae > Adenophora > Adenophora triphylla. The sequence goes on along the minus strand of JAFEMH010001114.1, from coordinate 223,263 downwards.
TAAGAATGCACTTTCCTAAAATGGCAAAGAATCTTTACTATTTCTCTCACTCATTCTCTCTCTTACTTTACTTTTACACTCACAACACCAATCAACTTACTATTTCCTACCCCACTTTCTCTCTCCTACTTCACTTTTCATACTCACAACACTTACACCGCTTACACCACTTACAATTTTCCTTAATTACCATGCAAAATGGAATAGTGCGTTTTTATGCGGGACCAGGCCCGCCTTTGGACAGGTCCAACGTGAACATCCGCACAGGGCCCCAATTGTGAAGGGGGCCCAAATTTTTTTTTTATACGTTATATCCCTTCTCCAGTTCTCCAGGCGCCTTCTCTCCGATCGATCTCCTCAACTTCTCTCTCAATCGAGACGTCGCTTCTCCTTCTCCGACAGACCGACAGTACCAATTCTTTTCGTCTTCCTCCGGCGACGGCGACACCAATTCTCGCTTCTCGCTGCTCCGATCTCATCAACTTCTCTCTCAAATCTCAATCGAGGCCAGGCGTCCTCTTCTCTCCGTCGACGGCGAGGCGAGGCCCACATACAAGTTCACTTTCAGATCTAGTAATTCTTTGAAATCAGGTTGATTCAATAATTCTCCAGTTGATTCGCTTCTCCGACGACAGACCGACACCAATTCAGGTTGATTCGCTCCTTATTAATTTTATTTTGTTGTTTTTTTTCATATATTTAGCTATGGTTAGGAAATGTGAATCTGGATATCAAAAACTTAAAAAAAGAAAAAGAATAGAAAAGTTAACTCAATCTCAAAAAGGAGCACTTGATAAATTTATTTTTAAAGAATCAAATAGTTTTTCGGAAAATGAAAATCAGGATGTCGATACTAATGTTAATGAAAATCAAAATGTCGTTGGTGATAATGAAGCTAATGTTGATAATTTTGTTAATGTTGATGGTGATGATAATGTTGATCATGTTGAGAAATTAGATAATTGTGATCCTAATGTTAATGGTGAGAATTCTAATGATAATGTTGGTGATGATAATGAAACTTACATGTTTGATATTTTTGATCCAAGATATTGGAATGCGCTTGATTCTAAAATGATTGATGTTTTGGTAGAAAAAGGTCCAAAAAGAGATTTATCCATTCAAAAAGGACCTAAACACAAATTTTCAAGGCGATTTTCGGCCTTAATTTATACTAGAGTTCTATCAAATGGAGAGAAGTGTGATAGAGATTGGCTTGTTTATTCAAAAGAGCTTGACAGAATATTTTATTTTTGTTGTAAAATTTTTAAAAAAGGGTGTGGAAGAGGTCAATTAGTTAACGAGGGTTTTAGTGATTGGGCACATGTTAGCGTTAGAATTAAGGAGCATGAAACAAGTATAGATCATGTCACGAATATGGCCTATTGGTATGAGTTGCGATTGAGATTACAAAAGAATCAAACAATTGATAAAGTGACTAAAAAACAAATTGAGAAAGAAAAAGATCATTGGAAGAAAGTTTTGTCTAGAATAATTTCGATTGTAAAATTTCTTGCAAAACATAACTTAGCATTTCGTGGTACTAACAAGAGATTGTATGAAAACAATAATGGTAATTTCTTAGGCCTAGTTGAAATGTTAGCTGAGTTTGATCCTATTGTCCAAGAACATGTTCAACGCATTACACATAACGATATTCATTATCATTATCTTGGTTCCAGTATTCAAAACGAATTGATACTTATGCTTTCTTCTGCCATTAAACTTGAAATCATTAAGAAAATAAAGGAAGCAAAATATTTTTCTGTTATACTCCCTCCGTCCCACTATAATTGACACCCAAGGAGTGGGCACGGGAACTAAGAAGAAACAATTAAATAAAGAAAATGTGTGGTAGAAAATGAAGAGAGAGAATGAGTGGGGTAAATAGTAGTGTTGGTTGAATAAATTGAGTGGTGGAAAATGAAGAGAGAGAATTAGTGGTGGGGTCCATCTAATATAAAAATATAAAAACTAGGTTATTTTTGGAAGGTGTCAAGTGAAGTGGGACGGGCCAAAATGGAAAGAAGTGTCAAGTATAGTGGGACGGAGGGAGTACTTGATTGTACTCCCGATGTAAGTCACCAAGAACAAATGTCTTTAATAATAAGATATGTGAATGTCGATTCAAAATCTGTTAATATTCAGGAATCCTTTTTGGGACATTTGGATGTGAAAGAAACAATAGGTCAAGGACTTTTTGATGTTTTACAAAGTGAATTGAAATTACTTGATCTTGATAATGATAATGTGCGAGGGCAAGGATATGATAATGGATCAAATATGAAAGAAAAACATCAAGGCGTGCAAAAAAAACTCTTAGACTTAAATCCTAGAGCATTTTATACACCTTGTGGTTGTCATAGTCTTAATTTAACATTATGTGATATAGCTAACACGTGTGGTAAAGCTAAAGATTTTTTTGGAACTATACAACGCATCTACACTATATTTGCGAATTCTACCAAGAGATGGGAGATTGTGAATGATAATGTAAAAGGATTGACCCTTAAATCATTGTCGACTACTCGTTGGGAGAGTCGTGTTGATAGTGTTAAAGCTATTAGATATCAAGTTTCCGATATAAGAGAAGCATTACTTCAAGTAAGCGAAAGTGATAATGATTCAAAAATAAGAAGTGAAGCTAAATCGTTAGCGAATAATGAACTTGGTGATTTTGAGTTTTTACTTGCTATAGTTATTTGGTATGAAATCTTGCTTGTAGTTAATTTGATTAGTAAACATTTACAATCCAAGGATATGCTAATTGATGTTGCCATTGAAAAGGTAAAGGGTCTAATTTCTTATTTTAAGGAGTATAGAGAATCTGGTTTTGATAAAGCCCTTAAAATTGCCGAGAAAATTGCCATTGAAATGAATGTTGATCCGATTATTTCCTCAAAGACGAGAAATTAAAAGAAAAAGACATTTTGATGAGAATCCAAATGATGTACCTTCCATTGCCCAATCTTCAAAGGAATCATTTAGGATTAATTATTTCATATATATTGTTGATCAAGCTATTATATCACTTACTAAAAGGTTTGAACAATATGAATCATATGAAAAAAAAATTGGTTTTTTATTTAATTCTAACATGTTGCACTCTTTGGATGATATGAGTTTAAGGTCTTATTGTGATAATCTTGAGGTTGCACTTAAAAAAGATGATCAATTTGATATTATTGGAAATGATTTATATGTGGAGTTAAAGTTACTTCAAAATTTCTTGCCTAAGGAAAACATGGGACCTATTGATATTTTGAAATTTCTAAAACGTTTAGATTGTTTTCCTAATGCAATTATTGCATATAGAATTTTGTTGACTATACCTGTGACTGTTGCATCTGCAGAAAGAAGTTTTTCCAAGTTGAAGTTGTTGAAGACGTACATGCGTTCCACAATGACTCAAGAGAGACTCAATGGATTAGCTATGATCGCAATTGAGAACGAGCTTTTAGAGAAAATTGACTACGAAGATCTTATTGAAGATTTTGCTTCAAAAAATGTTAGAAGAATGACACGATTTAAGTGAAGAAAGGACTTCAAATTATGGTTAGTACTAATTTTTATTTTTATTGTAGAAGTAAAATTTAATATTAAAAAAAGGCTCATTTTCTTTGTTTGCACCGGGGCCTCAAAATCTTAGGGGCGACCCTGTGCGGGACGGAGTGAGTATAACAGAGAGATTCGCATAAGCTTTTGCGTCTTGATTTTCAAGACAACCAACTATTAAGGCTCGACTATTTTCTTGGTTTTCTATCAAGTTCAGAAAAAACTCCAAAATGTTACAACATAACAAATGATATCATTTTTTCCTTCAAAATAATCTACTACAAATATAAACTCATGATAAAATGCTACAAAGATTATGGATCAAAGCATTAATGCCTAGATTCTGCTAACATGACAAGAAATCAGAGGAGCAACAAATATCGTTCTGCTTATACATCTCGCTAAGTTACCTTGTCAAGTCAACATGCTTCCCGCAATTTTTTTCCCCTTGAATTTAAGTTCCTGAATATGGCAAATTTATACATGTCACAAATTCAATTATTTGAATAATTCTCTTGAAAATAAAGAGTGAATGATAAAAGGGGAAACCCCGGTGCGCCAAGCACTCCCCGCCAAGCGGAGGTTGAGAGAGGGAACCATTTGCTAGAGCCTTCCCCTGACAATTGCCAAGAGACTGTTCGCCAAGGTTCGAACCCGTGACCTTATGGCCACCAAAGGAGCAACTTAACCGTTGCATCAAGGCTCGCCCTCAAAATAAAGAGCGAATGATACACAAAAAAAAAAAAAAAAGTGCTAATGAAAAAGTCAACCTGCTGGTTTATTCTTCCACATCCATTCTTGAGCAGCCTGGGGGCCCTGTAGTGAACCAAGGAGAGATAATACTTAAGAGCAGAATGTAAACTGAAACCCCATTACGTAAGTTAAATTCAGTGGCCACCTTGAGGATTGGGAAAATATCAGTGCCCACCATTTTCCTTCATATTTTTCATTTTCGATAATTATAACTACAAAAGGGTGGGCACTGATATTTGGTCAAACCTTGGGGGTCGGCACTGAATTTAACCACATCCATACTCCCTCCGTCCCAGAACAATGTTCACATACACTGTTTGCACATGTTTTAAGGAGGGAGTATTATATTGAAAGTGTTGTGAGTGTGAAAATAAAATAGGAGAGAGAATGAGTGGAGAGAATAGTAAATTATAATGGTGTTGTGAGTATTAAAATAATGTAGGAGAGAGAATGAGTGGAGGAAATAGTAAAGATTCCTTTCCATTTTAGGTAAGTTTTAAATGTGTGAAGTAAGTTTTGGGACGCCCAAAAGGGAAAGTGTGAAGATTGTTCTGGGACGGAGGGAGTATAAGTTAGAGCAATCATATACCTGCTGAGAACGGGCAGGGTCACTCACGGAGTTAGCTGCTGCAGGCAATTGTGAATAGACATATTCCTGTAACACACCCAGGAAAATGAAATTGAGTAGGCAAAGTTGCATTATTGATAACCATAATTAACGCATTAGACATGCACAGATGAAGACAAGCATTATTGGCTCGCATAAAGTACAATTAGGAAAGAAAAAAGAAAATACTCTTAGTTATCGTTAGTATTTTTTATGGACCATCAATAACGATTTATAGAATTTCACGACAACAAAGTCTTAGTCTCAAAATAATTTGGGATCGGCTAACATGAATCCTCATATGTCATCGTGAAAAAAAAAAAGATGCAAGAAAAAAATAAGTTAAAAGAAGAAATAGGTGGAAATAAAATTTAGATAATGAAAATAAAAGAACATGGAAAAAATAGGGATAATAAAAGATTAAATATATAATAGATAGGGGAAATGAAAAAAAAAAATCAACCTCCATCATCCACATAAATTTTTGCCCTCCACTCCAACCTCTTCAATGCCATATTTTCATCAAATCCAAGTAAACTCATATCGTTTTCAATCACCCTTATCCTATTTTGTTTGGGCTTTCCCCTGCCCACACCATTTTATCATTTCTCCACTCTTCAGTGCTTCTAATCGGTACATCACTCGATCATTGTCTCACATGACCAAACCACCTTAGAAGATTCTCCTTCATTTTGCAACTCATACTTAATCCATGATCACCTAATTCCTCAACCGATCATTTCTTTTATACCCACACATCCATCGTATCATATGCATCTTCGCCACATTCATCTTACGAACGTGACACGCCCAACATTCAATGCCATAAAGCATGATGGCCTAATTGCCGTGCGGTAGAATTTTTCCTTTAGTCTATGAGAATGTCAGGATCACATAAAAATCTTGTGGCACTCTTCCACTTCACCCAACTTGCTTTAATCTTGTTGGTCATATCTCCATCCAATTCTCTATCCTTTTGAATAATAGATCCAAGGTAGTGAAAAGAGTCGGAAGCTTTGTTATAGAATTTCATGACAAATTAAAATTTCATCAATCTTTGGTCAAATTTCAATCAAATTGAGCAAAAAAGTTAAGGTGCGACATTTATTTTGAGACAGAGGGAGTAACACTGAACCACCTTAAGCTACCATGATGTGTCCTAATTAGTAATTATCAATGATACAGTGGTTTATTCATCGAAATCACAGCCTTCCCTCACATATTCTGCCAGAAAGAGCCATTCAACAATGCACTACACCGCGAAATATAAGTTCATAGTCCCTTTAGAATATGAACATGTTTCGAGTAAATAACTGGCCATTTCAGAACAACCACAGACGATAATCAAAAGAGTGTCTTGGTATCCCCAAAACACCAATAAACATGGATCCATTGTTATAATTTCCATACAGGCAAGTGTACCTACGGGAATGGTCCATACTGGAATTTCCAGATTGCCATGTTGGATTTACCGTAAATTACAGTGTAATTCAAACATACATATTCTTTTTGGGGACAAATGTATCATAAAAATGAAACATTACATGTATAACACATAAAAATAAAATAGTTACCATGAAATGTAATAAGTAATGCATCATCTATGGCGGAGTATCAAAGACTTTTAAGGTTGAACATCAAAGAGGTCGCTCTTCTTACTATCGAATGCAAACATTAGTAATGTGTTTGTAAGTATGTTTATACGTTAATTATAAACATTTGAACTGAATTTGCTGGATACATTTTACTTTCAGCGTAAGATTTACGATAATGCATGGACTGGAAGGTGAGACTCATGGGAATGAGTATTGGATTAGTCCTCAGCCAATAAAAGGATTTACGTCATCCCACTTCGACTGGAACCAAAAAATGATGCTGCCACTATAAACACCAGTAGATCCTTTGTGTATTTTTTCGCTTTGAAACGGAATTCTTTTGTTATGTTATTGTGTGTGTATATATTACCTTCCCTAAATCTGTGTCCTTATTAGTTTTTATTTTATTTTTTTGCGAAAATAAGGAAGATGAATTTTAGGCCATTTAGCAGAGTACATATGCATGAATCCCCATGTGTCCGCGCTATATGGTTTGCAACTGCAAATTGGAAACATGAAAGGTAAATTTATAAACTATACAGAATTGAGCCACTCATCTGCTACAGAGTGTGCAATTTTGGCCCAAATTATCCAGTTCAACCATGTATTTTGGGAATACGAAATCATTAATCATTGTTTCCAATATTCCTATGAGCGGAGTTTACTCAGCTGACTGCCCTATGGACTGAGTTTACTCAGCTGACTGCCCTATGAACAATAAGAACTAACAAATTCGGTTATCTCAATTTATGATCTTGAACAGGATAAAGACACAACTTACAACAAATCTCCATGAATCCCAGAACATAATAACATTCAATTTTAAGAAAATGAGAACGAAAATAGAGGTGCAGAAACTTGGAGGAAGATGAAAACATCATCAGCAAAAGAACAAGAATGCTGAATCATCTACAGAAAGAAAATATGGCTTTAACACTAGATTCAAGATAAGAATGGGGTAAACTGGGCGTTTTATGGATAGGTGGAGACTGGAGACATCAAAGGGAATTTGATGTCTTACAAGCCACACAACTTTGTTATCATACCCTATCTAAGTAACAAGTTTTTTCTTAATCAATAACAAGAGAAAATGTCCCAGGTACCTTCAAATTAGTAAGCAAGCAACAGTTCAGTGGTTTCACAATTGAAAAGATATGTGTCATGTACCTGAATATTTTGGTGACCTGGAGCTCCACGAGCCTGATACAGGGATAATGAATAAAAAGACCATCAAGAAACTGTGAAGAATACTAATCTTAAAAATAGAACAAACTCATCACTAACCGATGAAGATTGAGCAACATGTTGCAATGGCTGCTGATGGCGAAGCTGGGCTTGCAGTTGATTCTGAAGCTGCAATTGAGATGTCTGCTTAAATTGCTGGGCTGCGGAACCTTGAGGGCGAGACTGACTTTGAGGCTGTTGTGCAAGAGCGTTTTGTTGTTGCGGCTGCTGTTGCAGTTGTGGTGGTTGCTGCTGCAATTGTTGCTGTGAGGGTTGCTGCTGCAATTGTTGTTGTGAGGGTTGCTGCTGCATTTGTTGCTGTGAGGGTTGCTGCTGCATTTGTTGCTGTGAGGGTTGCTGCTGCAGTTGTTGCTGTGGGGGTTGCTGCTGCAGTTGTTGCTGTTGAGGTTGTTGTTCAGGTAATTTCATCTCCTCTGGCTTTTCCCACTACAATCCAAGTCAGCATATATTTATAATTAAATGTCATATTGCTGAAAAAGGCACAAGAAAACACGTGGGTGGTAAAATTTACTTTGCTTTCACCAGTTTTGCTGTTGTAATAGTACTTGTATCCATCAGGAGAGGTATGTTCTGTCCAAACTGAAGCTGCAGATGTAGCCGGAAGTACATCTGACACAGGTTTCGCAGTAGAGGGTATGGCAGCTGTCTGTGGGGTAGTTCCAGGCCATGGAGACTGCATGCAGAAACATTTTCATCAAAACAGCACAGTGAAACTAATAAAATACCTACTTTGAAGGGTAAAAAGAAGTCAAAAGGTCCAATGTTGACCTCAGAGCGTAAATCTCAAGATAGTCAAGTGGGAGAAAAAAATCTTATGTTTATGAGATAGCTTTGATCACTAACAAGCAATTTACAAATGCAAGAGCCAACTGAGTCTCCATTTTACCCTCTGCAGAAGAGTAGGTCATATCCTTTTCCATATCTTTTTCATTTTTACGATGCTTCTAAGATTGTCCGCAGAAAATTCTAACTACATGGATTTGGGGTACAAATGAGTGTTACTAGGAGCGCCAACTGAAAGGAATTCTTTAGCCAGGGAATTAGAAATTAGATAAGAAAAAATGGTTTTATTGGAAGAGTATGCAGGACTAGAGAGATAGTCAGCATATCTGCGATGCACTATGAAAGACTGTATCCAACAGACAAAATATTCTAATCTCGGGTTTCATCTTTCAGTGCAGAGGCATAGGCTGTTTGCATCCCAACCATTCTGCATGATTTGAGATATTGTGTTTATGCTGGGAAATCCCATCATCCTCCAAGGGACGCTGGTATTTCAATTCAGAGTTGTGGTGACAAGGGACGTGAAATGATCCCTCTGCAAGAGCCGGTGGGTTCGGGTCTTTCAAGCATTGTAGATTTTGTTCAACTATAAATGGTCAAGAAGGTGTACTAATATCGTTTTTGGTATTTGCTATGGAAGCTTTTAGAGGGATCGCGGTTCGGATGTTCATGGGAACTGAATATGGAGATGGTTTTTTTACCAAAGTTGTCATATTTTAGTGAAGTGATTTTGTTGCTTCAACCCTAAAGGATAATGACTGGAATTAGCCTGTGGTCCCGTGTGACAAAGGAGATGCTATGCAGCTTGATCGAACTGACCAGTCAATGGCTGGTAGGTGAACCAGTATTAAAAAGGATCAAAATCGCTGAAGAAATTTTTTTAACAATAATAATGGCAAACTAAACACTGAATTGAACTAAGCTAAACTAAAGGAGGAAATACTCATCAGAATCTGAAAGTAGCAAAACACACACACATACAAATAATAATAATAATAATAATAATAATAATAATAATAATAATAATAATAACAATAATAATAAAAATAAAAATAAAATGGAGCACTTAGGCTCTCTTAAAAGGAAAACAGGGTCCAGGTTAAGTATGCATGCCCAGCAGTAAATCAGTTATGTATTAAGTCATGATATGGAGGTTCACTTATCAAGCTTAGTACACAGATGCGCATATATAAGGATATAGAATACATGGCAGCTTGAACAAACACGGGAATAAGATTCGAATAATGAGATGTATATGTAAATGTCAATTGTTGGGAAGTGTCAACATGGTCTTTACAGATAGCAATTAAAAGTATATGGTATCATGCCTGTGCTACATATTACCCTTTTCTGAGATCATATATTAACAAGAAAATTCCAAGCTACAAAGAAGAAATTCCATAGAAGGCGGCCAGAAGCATCAACATACTGAGATTTCTAAACTCTACTTGTAGGTAATCATATTCAGAAACTGAAGCCAGGTCTAACAAAAATATTGATTCTACTTTGGCCGAGATCAACAGTATAAATGAACTCAGAGAAAGGTTCACCTGACAATTACGACAACATTGGTAGTGGAAACAATAAGTTCTATCAGGATAAAAGAAAAATACATATAAACCAGTTAAGTTTTCAGATTTTAAACTTGGGAAATACCTGCTGTTTAGAAGCTGGCACGCTCTGCTGCCCTGTTAAACTTTGATTTGACGGCTGCATCAGCTGCAATTGTTGTTGAAGCTGAGAAAATGCCTGCTGTGATGATTGATAGCTCGCCTGAAGCGTCTGTGTCTGCTGGGACAACATCTGAGCTAAAGGAGAAGGTGATTGGAGAGGAGGCTGAAGCTGAAGCTGCTGCTGCTGCTGCCCAGGCAGCTGATGTTGACTTGTCATGGGAGAGAGAACATGTGGAGGCAAGCTACTAGTTAAAGGGGGTTGTGTCATGGCCAATGAGACGCCTGGCTGGACCTGAGGCTGTGATGGGTACCCCTGACCAAATGAGGGTTGACCAAGTGGCCTGATTGACGTGCTAGAAGGTTGTGCCCGTGAGTAAGATGCTGGAATCTGAGACTGCAGAGACGATGGGAATTCTTGGGGTGATTGATTTGGCTTCAGCAAGGGAGAAACTTGTTGGCCAACATAAGAGACTTGTGGCAAAGGTTGGTTGAAGCTCTGACGATAATTCTGAAGAGAAGATAAACCAAGCGTTAAATATGCCTGGGTAACCAGAAAACTGAGCTAAAGTCAATGCCGTTTTGTATTTACCTGTTGTGCTGAAGAAGCTGCTGTGTGCCCAGGAAGAGAACCATCATTAGGGCCGCCAAATGTACCACCCTAAAAGATTCGGGAAAAAAAAAAGTAAGATAACCTCGGGAAGAAATTACTTTCAAACTAATTAATTCTTAACACAAACATTACAAAGTGACTCCACTAGCAAGGCAGCCAACCTAACAGAGGATAAATACAATTGACACATCTAATCAACAGAAATGCAACCAAAAATTTCAAAGTTTCGTATAATTTACCGGCTGATAAAGCGTGTACATACATGCAATCATTCTGAAATATCAAATTAAGAGTTAAGACCCCACCTGCACTTAGATAATCTGAAGCCAGAATTTCTGAATGGAAAGCCATAAATACCACCAATAATGTGGTAAAAAATCACTATATGTATCATTAGAAAATTTTGCTGCTATCCCAAACCCTCCCACCCACCACCCACAGTATTCTTTATGCACAGAAACCAGTTGACATTAGGTCTCCATCTTTCAGGTCTGTATATGCATGATGAAAGAATCGCATGCCTGGCATATAAGCATTGTGCAGAATTCTGCCAACAGAAGACGACCTACTCCCTCCATTCCTGAAGAAGAGTCCCTTTTGAATTGACAGCCAGATAAAGAAAGCTGATTCACCTCCATTGTAGATAATTGTATGTTGTTTACTTCCCAATTTTACCTTAGGGTGTAAAATAAAGATGCTTTTTTTGGTCCCTTTACACAAGTTGAATCAGATGGTACATTTAGTACAAATAGCACTACCGGGAAAGGAAAGACAGTTTGTAGACATTATTTCGGACATCCTCCTGCAAGATAATAATGGACTCTTTTCTAAAGAAAAGCTAATCACTAGATCAATTCTAGAGAGGTACTTTGCTTGAAGATCCATTCGTGGAAATTCAATTTTCATTGCTATTAATATTATTTGAATACAAATAAATAGTATTGTCCATTTTCATTGTTCATAAAAACTTGTTAGAAAATACTCAAAAAATGACTTATTCTGGTTAGATTATTTTGTCCAAATAGTTATTCTTCTCCTCTTCTTTTTTTCTTTTTCATTATGCTATTTTTGAAGACTCAAGTAATTTTTGGAATGTTAACGATTTTGCTGGGCCACTTTAGAGAAAGATCATGGTTCCACCACTAGTACACAAAGGTACATTTACTTTGTTAATGTTATCATTTTCTTACCGAAGGTAAAGGCATCGTCTTATCATCAGATCTAGGAAGCATCTGACTCCCAAAGCCATGTATGCCAACATCAGGAGATGAACCTATGTTTTGTGGATTCATTGTATTCCAGGCATTGGAAGTCACAGGTCCATGCATGGGTTCCCTGAGATTTGGTGGTGGTCTGCAAGTCAAGCATCATGTCAATGAATACAGCCAAAAGGCAGAATTAAGACATTAAGGAACAAATACCCATCATCCTAAATCTAAAATAACTCTCACACACGCGTAACAAAAACACAAAAAAGGTGAAAAAGAACAGAAAAAAAGAAAACTAACATAAGAAGCCAGAGAGGAAAAAAAAAAGTGATATAGCATACCTAAGCCCCGGTGGTTGGAACCGAGGATCCAATCCAGGACCACCGGGTGCAGGAATATTCCTGTGGAAAAGAGAATGGGAGAAAACAACCTCAAAAATCAACTCGTTAAGCAGGGGCTATAAGCCTCAAACTCTTAAATGAAGAAGAAAATAACAGCATTCCATGCAAAGGGTCCATGTCTGAGAAGTCTAATAATTGAAGGCATATTTTTAAGTAAATTCTTTAAGTGGAACATTAAGTGGAATGATGGGTTCTTTGCATGGAAGAACAGATCCTAAGCATGCAGAAGCAACTCAACAGAAAGCGTCTAAAACAAAGTTATGATGCCTGCAACATGTATGAAAAGATCATTGGTAAAAAGAATATTTTGGGTCACTATTTCTCACACATGGCATCCACGACCTTGTTAGTAACCCAAATGGTTGTCCTTTTAAAACCAAATGCATACTTATAAATAACAAAACAGATATGGTTAAAGGGTCAGCGGAAACCTTGATTCACCAGGTCTAGGCCTCTTTGGATCAGCAAACCGAACAATTAATGGCTGACCACAACCCTAAGTACCAAAAAACAAAAGAGTGATCACATAGTCTCCCAAAACAGCACCAAAAACAGGTTTATAATACTAAGCTGCTTACCGGCATTGTATATATTCCGTTAAGAGCGTTTATAGCTGCCATTGCCATGTCTCTGCTGTAAAACTTAACAAATCCACATCCTACGAGACGAAAACAAAATAACATAAAAGTTATTAGTAGAGAACAGAAGATTTCAGTCTAGTTCACTAAAGAATTTGATATCTAAGTAATGGGTCCGACCCACACATGGGTTAGAAATCCAACCATCTAATGTTTATAGTGGAGCCAATTCATATTTCTAACTTGCTAAGTATGTCAGCCAAGTCAAAGAGGATACTTATTTTAAAGCAGAAGGGAGTAACATTGACAAGAAAAATCACGCGAGAATTCTAAGTGATTAAGATGTATGCTTAAAACATTCCAACATGGATAACAAAGTAAACAGATTAATAGGGACTGGATTTGATGCCTTATTCTTTCATTTTGGAGTTTAAATAATCAACTTTGCTTCAAATTAATGAAACCTCATACAAGGATGACAAATTCTTTTCACACCCAACTCTACTAAAAGCTCAAGCGTTTAAAAACAGGGTGCCAACACCATATATCAATTAAAATCCTCCCCACCCACCAGTATATGCAAAGTGATTAACCCTTAAATGAGATTTAATTAATTTGTTAGAAATTAGTTGCAACAATAGATGTAATTAAGAAGTATCAATATCAGCTGAATTCTTCATAGTAAGGAACAAGATGAAGAGTAGTCTATAACTATGCCCAAAAAGTTCCATGTTAGTACCACCTATGTTCCTCATTTTATGGATAAGGTGGATTAGCCAATCAAAAACTAGCTTGTCTCTCGATTGCAATACTCAAAAACTTATATGTGTTTCTTGAATTTGAAGAAATTATTCACAACAATAATATTTATTGGTATTGGTATTGGTATTGGTATTTTATTATTGCAAATATGAATATCGTTGGGGCGTTTCCTCAGCAGCGACGCGCTACACTTCAAAGACCTGGGTGTAGTGATAGGTATGCAAAGGTTGCTAGGTCGTCGCCCGGAAGCGACGCGCCATCTCTTCGCCCGGAGTGGTGTCAAATATGCAAGGGTTCCCGCATTGCGGACGAGTGCGGGTAAAGAAGCTAGTCCATGGTAAGTGTAAGGGTAGTGGGATGCGCTTTGAAACTTGGAACATTGGATCCTTGACAGGGAGATCAGTAGAGGTGGTGGAAGTTATGAGGAGAAGGAAGATTCACATAATGTGTCTACAGGAAACTAAGTGGGTGGGAGAGAAAGCAAAAGAAATATCGCCTTGGGATTTTAAGCTTTGGTACTCAGGAAAGGATAAGGGTAGAAATGGAGTGGGTATCATTATTGATAAGGAGTATATTAATGATGTGGTGGAAGTGTACAGGAAGAGTGATCGAATTATGGGCATTAAACTTGTGCTAAGTGAGGAGTTCTATTATTTCCGCCTATGCACCACAAGTAGGGTTAGATGCATCTATTAAACAAGTGTTTTGGAAAGATTTGGAGGAGGTAGGGTAGTGCAACGAGTACCTAATGGTGAGAAATTAGTCATTAGGGGTGATCTGAACGGGCATGTGGGATCTAGTCGACATGGCTTTGATAGCATACATGGAGGTTTTGGTTTTGGGGAGAGGAATGAAGCAGGAAATAGTATACTGGATTTTGCGTTGGCATATAACTTGAGTATAATGAACACTTGGTTCAAGAAGAGAGAATCTCACTTGGTGTCCTATAGGAGTGGAGGTAATGCGAGTCAGATTGACTTCTTCTTAGTAAGAAATGTTTGTAGAAAGAGTTATACAGATTGCAAGGTTATTCCGGGTGAGAGCACAACAACTCAACATAAACTTGTGGTACTTGATTTTCGAAGTAAGAGAATTTCGAGGAAGAGAAAACCACATGTAGACCCTAGAATCAAGTGATGGAGACTTCAAGGGGAGAATCAACAGAAATTTGTAGATAAAATATACGATACCGGTATTTGGTCGGATAATATGGAGGATAAGGATATAGATTCGACTTGGACTAAGATGGAACATTACATAAAGAAGGTGGCGAAAGAAGTCCTTGGAGAATCTAAGGAAATGTCCCACCAAGTAAGGACACATCATGGTGGAACGAGGAAGTAAACAAGCAATAAAGGGCAAGCGAGATTGCTACAAATTATTGGGGAAATGTAGGAGCGACGAGAACTATGAGAAGTACAAGGAAGCTAGAAGAGATGCTAAGAAAGCAGTAAGAGACGCAAGAGCAAAGGTAAATCAGGAACTTTATGATAAGTTAGATACAAAAGAAGGGGAAAATGATATCTATAGGTGAATGTTGTTCGCAGATGATATTGTGCTGATTGATGAGACAAGAGAGGGTGTTGAAAGTAAATTGGAGTTGTGGAAACACGCTTTGAAATCTCGAGGTTTTAGACTGAGCAGGAGCAAGATTGAATATTTGGAGTGTAAGTTTAGCAGAGTTGAAAGTAGGGAGGCAGGGGCGGTCACATTTGATGGAAATATTGTCCAAGCTTCTGAGTTTTTTCGCTATCTTGGATCCATTATCCAAAAGGATGGAGAATTAGATAGAGATGTGGCTCATAGGATTAAAGCAGGTTGGTTGAAGTGGAAGAGTGTTACAGGGTTTCTATGTGATCGCGGTATGCCCCATAGAATAAAGGGAAAATTCTACCGAACGGAAATTAGGCCGGCACTGCTTTACGGCACCGAATGTTGGGCCGTGAAACAGTGTCACGTGCATAAGATGAATGTGGCGGAGATGCGTATGCTTCGATGGATGTGCGGTTATACAAGAAATGATCGATTGGGGAATGAGGTGATCAGAGGTAAAGTAGGAGTTGCGCCCATTGAGGATAAAATGAGGGAAAATCATCTAAGGTGGTTTGGACATGTGAGAAGGAGACCGAGTGATGCACCGGTTAGGAGGCCAGAACAGTGGAGAAATGATCAAATGGCGAGGGGTAGGGGAAGACCCAAACAAACTTGGATTAGAGTGATTGAAAATGATATGAGTTTACTTGGAGAGGATGAAAGTATGGCGTTGAAGAAGCCGGAGTGGAGGGCAAAAACCCATGTGGGGGTTGATTTTTTATTTTTATTTTTTTATTTTTTTTCAACAACCTTTTTACACTATGACATATGAGGATTCATGTTAGCCGACACCAAATTATTTTGGGACTAAGGCTTTGTTGTTGTTGTTGTTGTTTGTTGTAATGATCGCAAAACTGAATTACATAAAACCATAGTTAAGGAGTAGGACAGCAACAATTTACAATATAGCTTTACTAGTAAAAGCCCGTGTCCGAGGACACGTGGTATTTTTTTAATTATTTTTAATTTTTTTTTAATTTTTTTTATTTAAAAAAAAAAAAGGCAAAATGGGAAAGGGACAACTTAGTGAGGGCAAAATGGGAAAAAAAAAATTGGCACTATTCATTGTATTGTTCACATGGCTGAGGTGGACAGTTGTGTTTTATACTATAGATAACAAGTTGTCAAGTTCCAATAGGCATAAGAACCACAAAACAACAGCAATAAGGGACAAACCACGGCTCTGCTTCATTTCATCACGCATGAGGTAGACATCTTCCACTCGACCATAAGGAATAAAAATCTGCGTCAAAGAAATGTGGTTCAGTACAGCACTGTTTTCCTTTTCAGTAATTATTTGAAGAGTGATGGAGCAAGAAAGGATGATTCATTTGTCTCAATATGTGTGTGCGTGAAGGAAACATAGCAAGTAAACTGAAATCCATATATAGTACATACTTCTTCAACTTCTTTCTCGGTGGCATGTTTGTTCAATGAGCCAACAAATAACTTGTACTCCACTGCACCTACCACAGAAGGAAAAACATCAGAAACAGATGTCCACTACCCACAGAAATTTGGGAAATGAAATTCACCCATTAAGATTCCTCAATTGGGCAGATAAACTCAAGAAAAAAGGAGACGAACACTATTCTTCAATTAATATACAATGAATTGTCATATCTTCACCTTACCTTCTCAAGTGCTCCCGATCACATCACAGAAATATGCTGTTTTATACTCGCCAATGAAACTCAAAAATAAAAATGTTCAAATGCGTAAACAACCACAAGGGGGATCTAAAGAAGTATTAGATAAGACAAACCAAACCCAATCACTCCCCAAATTATATTTACGTAACAAAGTCCGACTACTAGAAATGCTGAGACTTCAATTAGTAAACTCTATCCATGAGTGGGATAGTCAGTACTTCCATTCCCATGATAGCCACCAACAGTTTCACTACCCATTGGCATATATCACTTAATGGTGCTACTACCAGTATAACTCTGTTCTTTTCTACAGAATGAACTTGGACGAAAGAGGGAATGGAGCAAATAAGAAACAGACAACAACACATTATCACTGACTCTTTTGTGGAATGTAGTAACTTTCTTGGTTTCTCTTTGGAATACGTGATTGGTATTTGGTAGTCCCTTTTCTGTCAGGCACTTACTGTATAGTTTCTTCTTCTTTACTGTTTAACTCTACTTTCTTTTTCTTTTTCTTTTTCTTTTTCTTTTTCTTTTACTATATCTTTTTAGAAGGGTCATCTTGTTCATCTCTTCTTGAAATTTGTTTTCATAGTTAATTATACTGTCTTTAATGATTTAAAACACCTATCAATTAATCAAATAAAAGACGTGGAATAAGAGAACCAAGAGAAAGAAAAGGAGAGAAAAGAAAACTGTTCTCCTATCTGTAGCTTGCATACATCTAAGATACACCATTCTGAAAGACCAAAAAGAAGCTAACAACAAGACTCTCTCTCTCTCTCTCCCCCTCCCTCCCTCCCTCCCTCCCTCTCTCTCTCTCTCTCTCAACAGAAGAAAAGAAAAAACAGCCTTTCAAACTTTTTCACATTGCTCTCAGTCTATGAACACCAACTCCAGGAAAAATTGAACGTGGAACAGCCAAGAAAAGGAAAGATCTGGATATCTATTTTAATTGAGAGATAAGGCCAATGGTAATTAGTTTGTTCTTACTTCTTAATCCATTTAAATATCTTAGGAATATATTTGTATTTTTAATTACTCCCTCCGTTTCGTATTAAATGTCGCATTTGACTTGTCAACGATTTGAAGGAATGTGCTTTACTTGTTTGCACAATGCTTGGACAACGGTAAAATTGCACTGTGACTATTTCCTTAATTAGAAATGTGACATTTATTCCCTGACGAACCTAAAAGGAAAGTGTGACATTTATTATGGAACATAGTGTAGTGTATTAGGGTTTTTCACTTTTATATAATATTCCTGCAAGAATTAGGGTTTCGCTAAGCTATATACATTGATGTCATGTCTCATTTTTTTACCCTTTCTCAAAAATGAAGTTCTGAACTTTGTGAGTCTTTGCAGATCTCTTGCCAGGGTAGGTTTCCCAATGCTCATAGTCTGTAGACTAGTGGATCCTTTCCTAAGGGGACATAAAATCACTACTTATTAACGCTTCTTATCTATGGTGTTCAGCTTTAGAGGGGATTTTTTGTATCTTTTACTGCATGGCAGAGACCCTAGATCTTTCCTGAGAAGGCTCTTCCCGTTTTCTTTTCTTTCCAGTGGTATTGATTTTGGTTCATTTCCCTTTTTCGTGTATAAACTTAAAATATACTCCCTCCGTCCCATACCTACGTGCACACTTTCCATTTTGGGCGTCCCAAACCTACGTGCACATTTCCTAAAATAAATGGAAAGGAATCTTTACTATTCCCTCCACTCATTCTCTCTCCTACATTATTTCAATACTCACAACACCATTATAATTTACTATTTCCTCCACTCATTCTCTCTCCTATTTTATTTTCACACTCACAACACTTTCAATATAATACTCTCTCCTTAATTTACGTGAAAAGTCAAACTAGGCATCTAGGTATGGAACGGAGGGAGTATTTACTTTAGCAGACAGCTTGTCCTCCTTGCTGATTGTTTCTTTCTATCGGTATTTTCTTCTAAAATTAATACTTACTCCGATCCAAAATAAGTGATACATATTCCCTTTTGGGATCCAAAATAAGTGATCACTTTTTGGAATACTAGAATCACTTGTGTCAACTCTTTTGGGGGCCCACGTGTAAAGCATTTGTATCCACACGTTTTAAAGTCAAATGAGTTTCCTTAATTTGTGCGCCAAGTCAAAGTGATCACTTATTTTGGATTGGTTTAATTTCTTCAGGCCCCCACAGCCCAAACAAAAACTTATATAAACCCACATAATTAACTAAAGCCCACATACACTCGAGGCCCGAATCAAAATTTCTTATAAACCCAACAACCATTTAGACAAACCCTCCCCTCCTCTCATTCAAACATGCACTTACATAGAGATGCCCATCCGGTTCAGACCGGCTGTTCCAGTTCTGAACCGGCGGTTCAGCCAACCGGTTTACCAATTTAAATAAAATTACATCCAAAAGTATTTTTTTTTTAAACAGAGACGGTACCCTGGCCAATTTTATTAATAAAAATAAGAAATTACGAGGGGGACGACCAAACCAAAGGAGCCTTACCTCTAATTACATTATCTTCAAAAAAAAAAAAGTCTAATCTATTAAAAAAAAAAAAAAAGTCTAATCTATATAAAAAAAAAAAGAGTTTAATCTATATAAAAAAAGAGAGTCTAATCTATAAAATTACAATTAACTTGCCTTTATGGAGCGGCGTAGTTCATTCGCTCCCCGTTGATGTATATTCATCATCAAAGCCTGCCGCCTCCTCGGAACTACTTCTTTTATCCCGAATTCTTAGTTCGGCTTTTGTCCAATCGCCGAGCACCATTTGAAATTTTAAATTATATGGACTCAACCTTGATCTTCGATCATCCAAAACACACCCTCCTTGACTAAATACTTCTTCTACGGCGACGGTTAAGGCGGGAGTGCCTAGAATCTCCTTTGCTATCAACGATAGAATAGGATAGTTTTTTGCCCGTCGTGCCCACCACTTTACAATATCAAAAGATTCTATAGGCTCAAAAGAAGTGATTTAATATGATTCAAGTTCAACATAAATGGAGCCACCTCGTTGACGTTTTTGACTTCTAGAACTTATTAAATTATCTACCCACAAAAATGGATCGGTATCATCCTGAGAACTACTACCACCTACATTTTCATTACTAGTATAAACGATATTACCAAAATGATCATAATATTCTTTATAAAGATTATATAAAGTAGTTTTAGTACTAGTTATAACGTCTTTTGCCTCTGGGATAGGTTTATTAAACGATAAATCAATGCCGGTGGTAAATAAATTGTTATAATAATATGTAAGTATTTGTTCTAAACCATCCCCTCTTATCCTAGGATCTAATAGTTTAGCTAGTAAAAACAATGGTGGAATGTTCAAAAAATATTTAATCCATTTTATTCTCATCATACCAATACATTCACCTAAAACTGGACAATCTTTAAAATGCATAAATATATAACTAATTTGAACACAATGTTCTAAAACTAATGGTGAAGAGGGATAATAAGAACCGAAAAATTGTTCGGTAGCATCTTTAATAACTTTCAAAATTTTCTTTAAATTATCACAAACATCCCATTGACGAGGCAATATTGTAGTAGGATACTCTATTTGTTGAAAAAACTGACACAATGGTTCACGCAATTCATAAGAGTCGGATAACATTTTATGGGTGGAATTCCATCGGGTTGGAACATCTAGGAAAAAATCTTTTAGGTAGGATATTATTTTGTTTATAAAATCTAATCCACATTTTTGTTATAGTGTGATTTCTCATTAGATAAGAAAGAACTTCCTTAATTGGGGTTATATGCTCCTTTAAATTTGCTAAACCATCTTGCACACACAAATTTAAAATATGACATATGCACCGAACATGAAAAAATTTACCACCAACGAATGGTTCACAAACTTGAATGAGTGATGGTAAACTAGCAGTATTATTTGCAGCATTATCAAATCCAATTGAAAAAATTTTGTGAACTAGGTTATATTCTTGTAAAACTGTAGCAATTTTGTTTGAAATATTTTGAGCGTTATGAACAGTATCAAAAGCTCTATATGCAAGTAATCGTTTTTGTATTTTTCAAGTATTATCAATCCAATGACATGTAATTCCTATATAATTATGAGTGTGCCAATGATCACTCCATATATCGGCACATATTGATAATTTTTGTGGTAAATCTTTAAACGTATTAATTAAAGTTAATTTTCCTTGGAGATATTGGGTCTTAGTATCACGAGTATTAGTATTTTTATGAATTTCTTTAGCGGCGGGATTTAAAGCAATTTGTGCAAAATTAGCCCATAATTGATCACTAGCAAAATTAAAGGGTAATCCTTTAGCAGCAGTAAATTTAGCAATTTCTCTTCTATAAGTTGCATTATCAAATTTAAATAGTTGAGAAGACGTACCTTGTGAGGATGCCGTAAATCCTTGTAGTTGTGTTTGATCTTCATTGTGTCCAACTTGGTCGGGTGCTTAGTCGCTAAGTGCCTTTTAAACGACCCATAACCACCGTCATGGGCAAAAGAAAATGTTGAAGTGCAATAGTTGCAATACATCGTGTAATTTTTAGTACCTTCAATTGGCACTTTTGTAAAGTGCACGGTCATGATATCGAATCTCCCCGTTGTTCGACCTCCTCGAGCTCGGATTTGACCATCACCTTGGGCTTGGGCTTCATTTTGAGCTTGAGTTTGACTCTCTTGGGTATGATCACCAATTGGATTTGTTGCATCAAATTCGTCATCGCTCAATTCGAGCGTTTCATGCGCTTGTATATTTTGCCAAATACTATCGGTGAGGGAAAAATGGATGTGGAGTTGGAGTTGGATTTTGATTGCTTGTCGCTACCTTTTTTTTTTGCCCTTAACGGCTCGAGATGAAGACATTTTTTTTACTTGAAGTTGATTAGTTGAACACTTGAGTAATGGAATTATGAAAACTTGAGACTTTGAGATATTAGAGATTGAGAGAATAAGTTGATAATTGTGTGAAAAAAATAGAGGCTGAGGGTATTTATAGGTTGGAAAAAGGAGAGAAGGAAAAAAAACTTTTTTTTAATGAATTTTTGGTCCAAAACGTCCAGAATGCCGTTAGATCAACAACCACCGTCAGATCTTTGAAATGGGCAGCCTAGATCAACTGCCGTTAACTAGCCGTCGATGGTTCCGGTTCATGAACCGCCGGTTCCGATTTACGTTACATGAACCGCCGGTTCGCCGATTTTGAAAAAGATGAACCTTAACCGGACCGGGTAACCGCCGGTTCCGGTTCAAAGGCGGCTCCGGTGTTACCCGGTCCCGGTTCAAAGGCGGTTCCGGTTCAACGGTTCCGGTTTCGCGCCGGTTCTTGGACGGTCCGGTTCCGTTGCCGGTTTCGGTTCAAAGTTTTTTTTTCTTTTTCTCTCCATTTTTCAACCTATAAATACCCTCACCCTTCATTTTTTTAACACAATTATCAACTTATTCTCTCAATCTCTATTATCTCAAAGTCTCAAGTTTTCATAATTCCATCACTCAAGTGTTCAACTAATCAACTTCAAGTAAAAAAAATGTCTTCATCTCGAGCCGTTAAGGGCAAGAAAAAGGCAACGACAAGCAATCCACCTCCAACTCCACATCCATTTTTTCCCGTCGATGATAGTATTTGGCAAAATATACAAGCGCATGAAACGCTCAAATTGAGCGATGACGAATTTGATGCAACAAATCCAATGGGTGATCATACCCAAGAGAGTCAAACTCAAACTCAAAATGAAGCCCAAGCCCGAGGTGGTGGTCAAATCCGAGGTCGAGGAGGTCGAACAACGGGAGATCCGATATCATGACCGTGCACTTTACAAAAGTGTCAATTGAAGGTACTAAAAATTACACGGTGTATTGCAACTATTGCACTTCAACATTTAGTTGCCCATGACGGTGGTTATGGGTCGTTTAAAAGGCACTTAGCGGCTAAGCACCCCGACCAAGTTGGACACAATGAAGATCAAACACAACTACAAGAATTTACGACATCCTCACAAGGTACGTCTTCTCAACTATTTAAATTTGATAATGCAACTTATAGAAGAGAAATGGCTAAATTTACTGCTGCTAAAGGATTACCCTTTAATTTTGCTAGTGATCAATTATGGGCTAATTTTGCACAAATTGCTTTAAATTCCACCACTAAAGAAATTCATAAAAATACAAATACTCGTGATACTAAGACATAATATCTCCAAGAAAAATTAACTTAAATTAATATGTTTAAAGATTTACCACAAAAATTATCAATATGTGCCGATATATGGAGTGATCATTGGCACACTCATAATTATATAGGAATTACATGTCATTGGATTGACAATACTTGAAAAATGCAAAAACAATTACTTGCATACAGAGCTTTTGATACTGTTCATAACGCTCAAAATATTTCAAACAAAATTGCTACAGTTTTACAAGAATATAACCTAGTTCACGAAATTTTTTCAATTGGATTTGATAATGCTGCAAATAATACTGCTAGTTTACCATCACTCATTCAAGTTTGTGAACCATCCGTTGGTGATAAATTTTTTCATGTTCGGTGCATATATCATATTTTAAATTTGTGTGTGCAAGATGGTTTAGGAAATTTAAAGGAGCATATAACCCCAATTAAGAAAGTTCTTTCTTATCTAATAAGAAATCACACTATAACAAAAATGTGGATTAGATTTTGTAAACAAAATAATATCCCACCTAAAAGATTTTCCCTAGATGTTCCAACCCGATGGAATTCCACCCATAAAATGTTATCCGACTCTTATGAATTGCGTGAACCATTGTGTCAGTATTTTCACCAAATAGAGTATCCTACTCCAATATTGCCTCGTTAATGGGATGTTTGTGATAATTTAAAGAAAATTTTGAAAGTTTTTAAAGATGCTACCGAACAAGTATCCGGTTCTTATTATCCCACTTCACCATTTGTTTTAGATCATTGTGCTAAAATTAGTTATATATTTATGCATTTTAAAGATTGTCCAGTTTTAGGTGAATGTATTGATATGATGAGAATAAAATGGATTAAATATTTTTTGAATATTCCACCATTGTTTTTACTAGCTAAACTATTAGATCCTAGGATAAGAGGAGAAGGTTTAGAACAAATACTTACATATTATTATAACAATTTATTTCCCACTGACATTGATTTATCGTTTAATAAACCTATCTCAAAGGCAAAAGACGTTGTAACTAGTACTAAAAATACTTTATATGATCTTCATAAAGAATATTACGATCTTTTTGGTAATATCGTTTATCCTAATAGTGAAAATGTAGGTGGTAGTAGTTGTCATAATGATACCTATCCATTTTTGTGGGTAGATAATTTAATAAGTTCTAGAAGTCAAAAACGTCAACGTGGTGGCTCCACTTAATGTTGAACTTGAATCATATTTAATCACTTCTTTTGAGCCTATAGAATCTTTTGATATTGTAAAGTGGTCGGCACGACGGGCAAAAAACTATCCTATTCTATCGTTGATAGCAAAGGAGATTCTAGTCACTCCCGCCTCAACCGTCGCCGTAGAAGAAGTATTTAGTCAAGGAGGGTGTCTTGGATGATCGAAGATCAAGGTTGAGTTCATATAATTTAAAATTTCAAATGGTGCTCGGCGATTGGACAAAAGCCGAACTAAGAACTCAAGATAAAAGAAGTAGTTCCGAGGAGGAGGCGGGCTTTGATGATGAAGATACATCGACGGGGAGCGAATGAACTAAGCCGCTTCATAAGGTAAGTTATTTGTAATTTTATAGATTAGACTTTTTTTATATAGATTACTCTTTTTTTAATAGATTAGACTTTCTATTTTTTGAAGATAATGTAATTAGAGGTAAGGCTCCTTTGGCTTTGGTTCATTGGTTGTTCCTCTCCTTGTAATTTTTTATTTTTATTAATATAATTGGCCAAGGTATTGTCCATGTTTTTTTTAAAATACTTTTGGATGTAATTTTATTTAAATTGGTAACAAGTACAACAACAACAACAAAGCCTTAGTCCCAAAATAATTTGGGGTCGGCTAACATGAATCCTCATATGTTATCGTGAAAAAAAATAAATAAAAAAATTAAATTAAATTAAATTTAAAAAAAAATAAAAAATAAAAAATATAAAATATAAAAAAAAAAATATATATATATATATATATATAAAAAAAAAATCAACCCCCACATGGATTTTTGCCCTCCACTCCGCCTCTTCAACACCATACTTTCATCCACTCCAAGTAAATTCATATCATTTTCAATTACTCTAATCCAAGTTTGTTTGGGTCTTCCCTACCCTCGCCATTTTATCATTTCTCCACTGTTCCGCCTCCTAACCTGCATCACTCGATCTCCTTCTCACATGTCCAAACCACCGTAGACGATTTTCCCTCATTTTATCCTCAACGGGCGCAACTCCTACTTTACCTCCGATCACCTCATTCCCCAACCGATCCTTTCTTGTATGACCGCACATCCATCGAAGCATACGCATCTCCGCCACATTCATCTTATGCGCACGTGACCAACTGTTGTTTCACTACCCAACATTCGGTGCCAGTAAAGCAATGCGGCCTAATTGCCGTGCGGTAGAATTTTCCCTTTAATCTATTGGGCATGTCGCGATCACATAGAAACCCCGTAGCACTCTTCCACTTCAACCAACCCGCTTTAATCCTAGCGAGCCACATCTCCATCTAATTCTCCATCCTTTTGGATAATGGATCCAAGATAGCGAAAAACTCGAAGCTTGGATAATATTTCCATCAAATGTGACCGCCCGCCTCCCTACTTCCAACTCGCTAAACTTACACTCCAAATATTCGCCTTGCTTCGCTTAATCGAAAACCTCGAGATTCCAAAGTGTGTCTCCACAACTCCAATTTACTTTCAACACCCTCTGTCTCATCAATCAAAGACAATATCATCTCGCGAACAAAGATACACTTTGGTATATCATCTCGACCGACCTCGTCAATTCATCCATTATCAAAGCAAAAGAAATGGGCTAAGTGCGGAACCTTGATGCACTCCAATCTTTATAGGAAACTCTTCGCCTTTTTCCAACACTAGTCTGTACACAAGTACTAACTCCATTATACATGTCCTTGATAATATCAATATATTTCTTTGAAACACCCTTCTTCGCTAATGCCCACCAAAGTACCTCTCTTGGCACTTTATCATATGCCTTCTCCAAATCAATGAAAACCATATGCAAATCTTTCTTTTCGATCCCGATATTTCTCCATGGTTTGTCTCATAAGATATATTGCCTCCATAGTCGATCTTCCTGGCATAAACCCAAATTGGTTATCCGAAATATCCACAATTTTTCTCGGCCTTTGTCAGGCAATCACTCTTTCCCAAAGTTTCATAGTATGGCTCATTAGTTTGATCCCCCGATAGTTGGCACAATCTTGAACATCACCTTTATTCTTATACAAAGTGCTCAGAGTACTCTTCCGCCACTCCAATGGCATTGTGTTAACTCTCCATATCTTGTTAAATAGCGTTGTTAACCAATCTACTCCCTCTCCCCGAAACATCTCCAAACCTCAATTGGTATACCATCCGGTCCAACGGCTTTCTTCAATCTCATCTTTTTCATTGCCATTTCCACTTCACTCTTTCGAATTCTCCACATAAAATCTCGATTAACCATACTCGAAGAGATATTTAAATCTCCAACATCCTCGCTCGACCGCCATCAACAAGTTATCAAAGTACGAACTCCATCTATCTTTTATCTCTTTATCCCCGACTAAAACTCTTTGGTCTACATCCTTCACACATTTAACCGTCCCAATATCTCGTGTCCTCTTATCCTCATACGAGCGAGTCTGTAGATGTCCTTTTCCCTTCTTTTGTATCCAATTTATCATAAAGTTTCAGATTCACCTTTGCTCTTGCGTCTCTTATCCGCTTTCTTAGCATCTCTTCTAGCTTCCTTATACTTCTCATAGTTCTCGTCGCTCCTACATTTCCCCAATAATTTGTAGCATTCTCGCTTGCCCTTTATTGCTTGTTTTACTTCCTCGTTCCACCATGATGTGTCCTTACTTGGGGTGGCCCATTTCCTCTAGATTCTCCAAGAACTTCTTTCGCCACCTCCTTTATGGTATGTACCATCTTAGTCCAAGTCGAATCTATATCCATATCCTCCATGTTATCCGCCCAAATACCGTATCGACCATCTTAGCTACAAATTTCGGTTGATTTTCCCCTGAAGTCTCCACCACTTGATTCTAGGTCTACCCGTGATTTTCTCTTTCTCGAAATTCTCTTACTTCGAAAATCAAGTACCACCGCCCTATGCTGAGTTGCCGTGCTCTCACCCGGAACAACCTTGTAATCTGTATAACTCTTTCTACAAGTATTTCTTACTAAGAAGAAGTCAATCTCGACTCGCATTACCTCCACTCCTATAGGACACCAAGCGAGATTCTCTCTTCTTGAACCAAGTGTCCATTATACTCAAGTCATATGCCAACGCAAAGTCCGTGATACTATTTCCCGCTTCATTCCTCTCTCCAAAACCAAAACCTCCATGTATGCTCTCAAAGCCATATCGACTAGACCCCCACACGTCCGTTCGCATCACCACCACTCACTAATTTCTCACCACTAGGTACTCGTTGCACTACCTCCTCCAAATCTTCCCAGAACACTTGTTTAATAGATGCATCCAACCCTACTTGTGGTGCATAGGCGGAAATAATAGTTATAATCTCATCACGTATCACCAGTTTAATGCCCATAATTCGATCACTCTTCCTGTACACTTCCACCACATCATTAATATACTCCTTATCAATAATGATACCCACTCCATTTCTACCCTTATCCTTTCCTGAGTACCAAAGCTTAAAACCCCAAGGCGATATTTCTTTTGCTTTCTCTCCAACCCACTTAGTTTCCTGTAAACACATTATGTGAATCTTCCTCCTCCTCATAACTTCCACCACCTCTGCTGAACTGTGAACCGGAACCGTCTATATCCGATCCAGTTACGGTTCAAGGCAAACCGATCGGCTGAACCGCCGGTTCAGAACCGAAACCACCGGTCCGAACCGGATGGGCATCTCTACACTTACACGCCGGTGACTCTTCCCCTCCCTTTCCGCCTTCTCTCTCTTTTCGTTCTCTCTTTTCTCCGACCATCCAAGGTCATCTTCTCCAACTCCGGCCATCTTCTCCTCCTTTCTCCGGCTCTTTCTCTCTCTCTGCACTTGAAACAACAAACTCACCTCAGATTTGGCCGCCTATCACCTCAGGAGGTCTGGTCGCTTTTCTCCGGCGAACCTCAGATCTAGTTTGCCTCATCTTCGTTCTTTCGTCTTCTCCGTTTAGATCATTGAAAATGCTATGAAAAAATTACTCTTATACCCAAGTATAATACCTAAGTATAAGAGTAATTTTATTCTTATACCTTAATTATAGGAGCGGACTTTTTAATAAAATACGACTTTTTTATTATTTGAAGAAAATATGAAAATTTGTGAAAAAAATACTCTTACATCTACGTATAAGAGTAATTGTAATCTTATACATTAGGTATAGGAGCGGGTTGTTTAATAAAATATGGAATTTCTTAATTATTTTTTAAGAAAATGTGAAAATTTGTGGAAAAAAAAAATACTCTTATACCTAAACCTAAGTATATGAGTAATTCTAGTCTTATACCTTATAGGTATAGATATAGGAGCAGCGTGGGTTTATATGGAATTTTGACAATTCCATGGGTATTTATGGGTTTTTGGTCTGGCTGGGTGGGGAGGGGGGGCTAAGGCCCATTTTGGATTGGAGGGAGTAAAGGTAAAGAAGAGGTGTCAACCAATCACTCTGTCCAAATTCGGTGTATTTCTTGAATAAGTACCTTATAACAAAAAATAAAATGCATAAAGCAAAAACTATCTGAAGGCAGTTAAGATTACCTAAACGTTCTCTTTCCCCATCAGCATATCTGACTTGGATAGGACCCACTCCCTGGAACAAAAAAAGAAAAAAGTACAGATGGAACACTCAATAAATAACCTGACTTGCAAAACAGAATCACAGAGCACAAATCAACACTAACCCCTGGTAAAGTGCATTGGTTATGTAAGCCTCGTATTGCTCTATCAGCTTCTTCTGAAGTAGCATACTTGATGAAGCAACATCCTGCAGAAGCGAAGAGTTTGGATCCTGATTTCATTAGGTTGACATGGGTGCGACACAGAAAGTGGGTTGACTAGCACTAAGCATATTTTAGCCACATGTGTACACATTCATAAAGTTCACAAGCAAGACAATCAAAGGGGAAAATCCGATCACTACTTGTATTTGATTTCAAGATCCATTCATACACGACAATGACATAGGCTAATAGATGTACACTGAGAGGTGCTACTCTGATAGGTGTAAGCAATCGCAAAGATGATCTCTGCATAAAATTTGCATAGCACGTACAGAAAACCAAAATTGATCTCATAGCAAACTTCTCGAAATGGGCTGTTGTGATTATATTAAAAGCAAAAACACCATCGGCATTTGAAAAAAACAAAAACACAAGACCATCTCATTATATGTTAATTGTAAGAAAACTAAAAAAAAAAAAGAATCTAAACTATGAAGATGATTGCCACCATCGTATCAATCAGTTTACAGATGCATTATGAATGGCTAGTTCAATAATCAAACATTTTTCACGCCGAATCTGCATTCAGGCAATTATATTTCCAACAAAGCATCCGAAGAAGGGGATGCAGATGAAAAGAATATTTTAACGCTGGAGAGAATGACAAACAGAAAACCTAGAAATTGGCTTTCCTATGATTCAGCTCCTTAGCCATAAAAATCGGCATCAGTTACCCACTTCTACATTTCTGCCACTACATGGTAAGACAAATAATAGGATTGACTGACGGTCATGATTATATCCTGCACACATGCCTAAAACCCAGCTATTGAGTAGGGCATACATGACTACTACATATCCTGAAGACACAATTAACAAAATAATAGTTGAACATCAGTTCACAGAACCATCACATGAAAGTTACAGAGGCAAATAGGGGACTGGACCATACAATGTATAATTTCAACAAACACCAGAATCCCCGGTACACAGCTTAGATCAAACATAGTTCACCGACTTCAACTTAGATCTGCTAACTCAACTACAATTTGAAACTCATGCAGCATTGACAATGAACAAAGACTGTTGCATCACAATTCAATGAGCTTATATTTCAGCAAGTATATCAGGAAGATATCTCAACTCAGGGTATGCCCCAGACCACGAACATAAAGAATGAAACGATATCAAGTCAACATTTTTGCACTTTAACGTCTCTATCCATCAGGTGCAGAACTGCCAATTTTTATTGGCATCCCATGAACCACAACCGAAACAGCATACAAGTCACTTCTTCAATGCTTGGAGACAATCTTTCACGCCCTACTTAAAACTGTTATTTATATGAATCACGGTACCAAAAGTAAGGGACCTTATTGGTAATGGGAATGCATCCATGTACGCGTTCCTTTCAACTCATTGAAGGGCCACCAAAAAAAGGAAGAGGGCAAAAAGTGTGTAACATGGGCATAGAAGACTGTTTGGTCACCAATATTACAGATGCATCAAAGTCAAAATCTTGTCCAAATGACATGACTTCATAGCCTATAAGAACAATCCTAAATGATAGAAAAAATAAAGCAGATCACTCCATAAAAAAAGGGTAACACCACCAAGACACAAATATGAACCTAATATATAAGCACCATTTGAGAAGAAATATAAGCAACAATTGCTCCATAAGCTACTAACTAAAATGATGGAAAATTATAACGAACAGATGATTGATATGATCTGTCATACCATCATGCTACTCTAGACATTTCATGTGTAGCATATGAAATTACAAACGGTGTATCTGATTCCATATTTGATAGCATCAAAACTTAACCCAAACAGACATGATGACGTATGCCGATAACGGATTCAATACTCCTAGGTGGCATCGAAACTTAACCAGAGGAGACATAATGGAGCTCTCAAAGTCTAAATAGAGCTTTGTGATCTCACATCTTGAAACTATTTTCCCCAAATTCATTGTAGAAATAGTGCAAGTACTCGGCACACTGTTCACGTAGCTCTCTCCAGGAGAACAGTGACTGAATAAGATAAATTAGATGCATGCACCATGGGGGGAACAAGAACCTTTACAAGAATACCACCAAGCATTTTGTCCAATGATCCAGTCAATAACAGATCACTTAAACATCCATGAACACCCAACTGGCGCAGGTAATCATACAGTAGAGCATTAAAATCACAGAGCATTAAAATCTGCAAATATAGAATTTGGATAAAACCATAAGGAGGTTCCTACAATCACACGACCAAAAGAGAGAGATAGAGTGGGAGAGTCAATCACAACAAAAGTGAACATCATCAACTGGCACATAGATTTGCCTAGGCAACCCAATTCTGAATATGAGCTTCAATAATGCTAACATTCATCATGACCTTTAATAGGAGAGAGAAACTGACATTTAAAGAAACATTTTCAGCTACTGGTTAAACAAGCAACCAACGCATAAGTAATGCCCCGAGCCCTCTCATAGTTGAAAGAAGATAATGGTGAGAAAAAACTATAATGTGGACATAAAATCATCAAAACGCAAACCACACTTCAGAACTCTACTCCAAACGATAGAGAGCACGAAGCTCCCAACAAACGGATAACGAATAGATGCAAAACATCAACGTCTAATGAGCCTTCAACCAAAATCATTCAAAACATAAGTAATTTAATATGCTATAAAAAACAAAAACAATCACAATAGTTTGTGATATAAAGTTCAAAGATCCATCAGACATTAAAAAGTGCATGAAGATAAAGGGCAAGGACAGGCACACTTACAAGCATAATTAACTGTCTGAACAAACATAAATCCTACAAACCAACTTTCGAATGGGCCACAGGTCTATATTTACACTAAGAATTTCAAAGACTTCCACCAAAAGATGCAAGTCATTCACTTCTAAATTATGAACTTGCACAAGCACGTTGAAGATAAACTTAAATCTCAACATGAGAGAGATGCCCGTTTCAGCTTGGAAAGACCCAAATCGTGGTTCTGAAAAAATAAAAACATCCACAAACTCCACATCAATCATAGACAAGGTTCGTTAAGACTGTGCCACAACAATTAACTCACAACACTCAAGACCGCAACTAACAAACTGATAGGTTAGAGATCATTCATGTCAAAACATAGAGATATGCAACTTAATTGAATTTCAACTACTGGTAAGCGGTCGCTACAAGCACACATTATTCAAACAAGAAAACCCAAAAGCTAAAAACCAAGGTCATCCACCAATTAAACTCGACTGACAATCCAATTTTCATGACATCACATTCTCCAATATCATTGGCGGTATATGTAAACAAGCCATTCAAGATGAAGAACTTCCAGGTAATCGAGATATAAGAAACCATGGAAATTCTCCAAATTACAACATTGTCAATACCAATGACCTTGTTTATGTGTCAATTGCTGTACAAAAACCTACAGTTAAGTCAACAACTACATTACATGAGGAACTTTTACTGCAGTGAGTTAAGAACGGAAGCTATCTACATCTTTTTGTTCCCAAAACGACACAAGATTGATTAAAAGGCTTATTCTTGTCTTCTTCTTGGTCAAAAAGCGATGATGCAAACCAAGACCAAGAAGCCTGACTGTTGGAACAAATAACCGAGACACGAACCATTAGCTTACAGTTGCTTTCCCTCATCCCCTCAAATGAACCTGAAAAGAGATATCGACATACATCAACAAAAGAGTTAAGGAACACACAGAATTGGCACATACCTTGCTGCTGCCCCGTTCTCTTATCTTTGATCAAAGCAACTTCAACAACATTTCCATGTTCCTCAAACAAAGGTCGGATCTGCAATCAAATATATGTTTCTTTAGCTCCAATCAGAAAATTAATTAACCGCTTCAACTAGTACAACGTTCCAAACTACCCTGAAAGCCCTTTGTTTAAATAAAATCAAACTTGATATCTTAATAGAATGTGTGCAACTTAGTATGCACAACATACCGAGAGTTTAGAACACAAAACAAAGATATTAAGATACAACTAAGTACGAGACCTTGACTACGAAGTAACTTAAATATGTAACAGCTTAACTAAATAAACACTCACAACTTCTTCTGTGGCCGTCTTTGGAACTGAACCAACAAAGAGTTTTGCAAAGCTGCCTCCATCAAAGCTCTTCTTCTCTAAACTGCCCCCATCAAAACTCTTTTTCTCTAAATGAGCTCCATTTAAATTGTTAGTATCGTAGCTGCCTCCTTCAAAGCTCATTTTCTCTAAATGAGCTCCATTTAAATTGTTTTTATCGTAGCTGCCTCCATCAAAACTCTGTTTCTCATAATTGCCTCCTTCAAAATTATTTCTATCAAAAACCCCACCAATAACATTTGTTCCCTCAAAACTTCCTCTATCGAATACCTTTCTCTCAAAACTACCTCCATCAAAATTCTTTCTGACAAAACTGCCACCATCATGGTCTAACGTAGATAAAAGAAAACAGTTATGTTAGACTCATGTAATAAAACAGAAAGCCATTGATGCATGAAGACAAATTCAAACAATGATCAACTAAAATAACCAAGTTAGTGGTGTACTAGTAGTATCTATTAAATATGACGAAAAATTACGAGGACGCGTATCAAAATCAAAACTGCAGAATCTCAAGCAATACCCTAAATACAGGAGGAGTGCTGCATGGGTGATGATCATCTTTAAGTTGTCAAAAACGAAAAATGTATTAAAAAAAGTGACAATGAACAAATATACATATCTTAATTGAGAGTTTGAAGTTTAATGCTTAGCAACAATCAAGTCCAAAAGAAGCTAGACATGGTTCTAGATCCTTTCAGAGGTAAGCAAAAGAAAACATATGGAATTGACAGAAAAATGATCCTCGTAGTTTCTTAAATCCTTCTGAACATAGTTGTTAAAGGCGAAAGGCGAGAGGCGGGCGAGAAGTTCCTGGAAAAGGCGAATGGCGAGGCGGTTGAAAGGCGGCCGAAAGGCGAGCAAGGCGGTAAAATAGAGCAAAATGAATAGTAAAATAGTATATATGTAAAATATATTAAACAAAGCTTAAACATGTTAAGAACAAAAATTTTACATTAAATAAAGGTCACAATTTCACATGTAATAGCAACTTAACACAACTAAAACACCAAAAAGTGAGAATTCTAAGACAAAAATCACATTTTATGTTCAAATCAATAAATGAGTAGTCGTTTAAAAGCGTGAAATAGGTGAATTCAAATATATAATTTCAAATGTATAATTCCATACCTAGCAATGAATATAAGATATATTTAAAACTTCAAATGACAGAGGAGACCCAAAGTAAATCGAATAAACAAATTAAATTAGTAAACATATAAAAATTTGCAAACCTCCCTTTAAAATTTTGAATAAAGCAAGCCATTTGTAGTGTTTTTGTCCCACTCCTTTGTCGTTGTTCTAATTTGTTATTTATGATACTTATTTTCTTTTTATCGCTCGAGAGAAATTATGGATATCTTTCTTTCTCATGTACACCACAAGCTATCTTTACTCCATATTATCCCAAAACAACGCATTGGATAAGTTAAATTATTGAAACTAAAATTACAAAATGACCTAGTTTAACACAACATATACGCATATTATGCATTTTGACAAAGGCGGACTGCTAATGCCTCTCGCCATAACCAAGAAACGTCTCCCCCGGCCTAAAAGGCGCACAACTGCCCGCCATAAAACCAAAAGGCGGTCGAGCCCTAAAGGCGCCAAAACGGCGAGGCGGGCGAGAGAAGCGCTAGCCTTTCACAACTATGCTTCTGAACAAACTCACAATACCTCAACCACATATTTTGAAAGCAACAATTATTAAAATAAAGTGATAAAGAGTAAACAAAATGAGTGCGCAGCGTGATTTTATGTTAAGAGTATTCACTAAATGCACACTCTATTTTTGAGCTATTGTGGCTTGTTTTTAAAAACAGAACGTCAGAAAAAAGCTAGTAGAATGGAAAGAGTAACTGCTTAATTATGCTCCCTTTTAGCACTAACAAAATTTGGGAATTTTTTTATTTTTGTCATTAAAATTTGTTATTTTTGCCCCGTTTGTATTAAGAAAAATTACACTACATTATAATTATGCCCCCCCTTTAAGCTAAATTTAGGTATTATATCATAATATTTCATATTTAAAATAATTTTGAACCCCTTTAAGAAAATTTCTGGCTCCTCAACTAGTAATTGTAAAATCTTTCAAACCACAATTGCCATATTACACTCAGGAGAAAATAAAGTAGCTAACAATTGTAAAGTACTAAAAGACACTAATGTATGCTCAATCGTGTATATATATATACACACACATATATAAATGCTTCTAGAGACATAAAATATCACAATTTCGAAAATTTTCAAGAACAATTATAGTTGATGAACAAATTCAATAACGTCATAATCATACCAGGAGACTCCCGGAAGGGAAACTCTCGTTTCTGTCCGGATAGTGGAGGAGGAGGGGGAGCATGTCTGGAAATCGGCACCTCATATTCCGACGGAGGAAACCTACCCCCACCACCACCACCCACATGTCGGAATCCAGGCCCACCAGGACCGCCACCAACTCCTCCGGCGGGAGGATACCGAGGCGGACTATCAAAAGGACGATGAACGCGTCCGCCGGGGAAACCGCCACCGCCTCGAGGGGGAAACTGATTAGGGCTGGTATGGGGGTGGTTGTTGTGATGAATAGGGGAAGAAGCGTCGGAGGAAAGGCGGGTAGGTCTAGATGGCCTAGGGTAATGGTGAGAATCGGGGCTGGCGACGGCGAATCGATCGGGTCTGTGCCCGTCCATGACGGAATTAGGGGGAAAAATTGGAGCCCTAGGTGAGTTCAATTTTTGAAGATTTGGGAGAAATTATAGTGTGAGTGAACTAGAGAAAGGCAGGGATATATACACAGAGCGCCAATTATTGTATGTGCGTAATTCCTCATATAATTTCCTTCTCATTATTATTCACGTTGGATGATCTGTAATGCAACATGTTATATCAATTAACAAAGTACTCCCTCCGTCCCACAACAAGTGACACAGTTACTGTTTCGCACGGAAATTAAGGAAAAAGTGAAAAAATTGATGTGTTGTGAGTGTAGATAGTTGAGTAGGAGAGAAAATAAGTGGAGAGAATAGTAAATTATAATGGTGTTGTGAGTATTAAAATAATGTAGGAGAGAGAATGAGTGGAGGAAATAGTAAAGATTCTTTGTCATTTTAGAAAGTGTGACTTATCAGTGGGACGCCCAAAATAGCAAAATGTGCCACTTATTGTGGGACGGAGAGAGTATAATTTAAAAGTACAATAAAATTAATTAATAAAATATAATTTTATTTATTTTTTAAAAGAAAAGTGATAGATAAATATAGCCGCTATACATATACTTACATAATAAATAGAGACAGAGAAAGGCATACAATTAGTATACCAATATATCTCATTGCTTAACTATGAAGAAAAAAACTAAAGATAATGGGCTGCTTTTACAATAAAAGACAATAAAATATATTTTATCTAAGTAATAGTGTATTAATTAAAGTTTAATCATGGATCAAAGAAATAATGAAGAAATTTTAAGAAATTCATAAAATAACATAACAATCTCAAATCAAATTTAACAAACAATCGAATTATTGATCGTTATATAAACCTTCAAGGAATTTAGATCATTTTAAATCAATTCGATCTCCCCAACAGTTTGAATGGAGTTCCATCTAATTTTAGACCAACACAACTCCTTTGGTTGAACTTACTGAAAAAGTCTATCAACCATCCAAATTTTGGTATAATGCACAAAATCATGAAATCAAAAGAATAATTTAAGTGAAAATTATCATAGTTCAGATAATTGGTAGTGAATCACAACCTTAATATCATACTTTGTAATAGGCATAAAGTATCACTCGTGGTATCACAAATATTTTACCACCATCTAATCAGAATGCATGAAATCAACAACATTGGCTTGCCTTCAATACAGCAAGGTTGCTTCAACATTTCTGATATGGTGCATCTTAATTAGGGCTGTATTCGAGCCGAGCCGAGCTTTGAGGTGTCGATCTCGAGCTCGACTAAAAAATAACGAGCCGAGCTTTTTGCGAGATCGAGCTCGAGCCTAAAAAATTCGTTCGAGCTCGGCTCGAAACGAGTTTCGAGCTGTTCGCGAGCTTTTTTGTGAGCTACTCGAACTCGAGCTTTAACGAGCCGAGCTCGAGCTTAACTCGGATTTTTTTTTAAATTTGAACTCAAACAATCTTTAGTTCAAGCTTTATCGAGCTTTTATTCAAATTCTCGAGCCTAAACGAGCCGAGCTCGAGCTTGTATTTGTCTCTACATAATTTTTTTTCAATTTTGATTTTTCATAATTCTTTATATTCTTACAAAAAAACATTAAAAAGATAAAAATAACTAACAAAAATATTTATTATTTATTTTATACTTTTCGAATGACATTTTAAAATGTCATATATTTTGAGACAGATTTTCAAAAAGTTATATTAAAAAATTTAGAAAAAAACTAAACAAATGAAGTATAATAAAGAAATCAGGGACGGGTAAAATTCTTTAATTTTTATGTATAAATATATTTTTTTTTATTTTTTATGAATAAAATAAACATTTTGGACTTTTTTTAGTATTGAAGCTTTTTTCAAAAAGTTATATAAAAAAAGTAGAAAAAAAACTATACAAATGAAAGTATAATAAAAAAATCAGAGTCAAGCTTATCGAGTCGAGCTCGGTCTCGAGCTCTAGCTCAAGCTCGAATCGTTTGCGAAAATTTTTATTCGAGCTTTTAACGAGCCGATCGCGATCTGAGCTTAAACGAGTCGATCCCGATCAAAGCTCGCCGAACAAACGAGTCGGCTCGAAAAAAAAATCGAGTCTGAAAATTGGGTCGAGCTCGAGTTAGACTCGAGCCTTCTCGAGCTCGAGCTTTTACGAGCCGAGCCCGAACCGAGCCCAAGTTTGTTCGGTTCGCGTAACAGCCTTAATTCTTAATTGAATAATGATAAACTGTTGCGATATTACCCTGATACTCAAAACCTACTTTGCATATCTAAACAAAAATGACTCCCAAGATGACTCTCGACTAAATAAATTCCTTAAATCACCGACCAATATCAGTTCAGAAGTTCCATTGCCATAAAAATTATGTGTTTCTATCAAATTGACAAGGCTCATTTTGAACCTTTAGAGATGTACTGGTCTACAATTACAGGACACAAGAAACATAAAAAGGAAAATTGTTACAAATCATCTAAAAAATCTCAAGAAAATTTATGTCCTTCAAAGATAGACTTCCAGCAGTCATATTCAACTAATCCTTCTTCGTCAAACGCCACTACTTCTTGTTTTTCAGCTTCTTCAACTAATACTTTTTCGTCGGACGCCACTTCTTTGTCGGACTCCATCTTTAGTTGATGGAGATGCATTCTGAGCTTCGGAGAAAAGGAAAGTAAGAAA
Organism: Adenophora triphylla var. japonica; assembly: GCA_022495995.1. NCBI lineage: Eukaryota > Viridiplantae > Streptophyta > Magnoliopsida > Asterales > Campanulaceae > Adenophora > Adenophora triphylla. Next base: position 184,637 of record JAFEMH010001114.1, on the reverse strand, counting down.
GCAAAAGATATCAGTTAATGTCAACAGAGGAGACACGGAGGCAAAAAATCTGAATCCAATCTACTAAGAATTTTATGGTGTTAATAATTAAAATATTCAACAAACATATTGTTTTTATGTCCTAGTAGCTGTTATATCAAAAGCCAATGGATTGTTTTTACAGCCAATACCATTCTGAATCTGAAGTATTAAATTAGACAAATGAAAAGAAAAACCTTTTAAAATAACAATATGGGCTCATTTAGGAACATATCAATTATTAAATCAAGCAACTAGGACTCTAAAACACATTTGATTAAATGAAACAGCTGAAAAATGCCAACAAATCCAATAGGAAACAAAACACCGAAAAAAGAGAAACTAATGATATCACAAAAGCAACACAACGGAGAAGACATAGGTTTGATGAACCAAATCTCTTTCGCATCACATCATATTTTTACGACATCTGACTGTCTATACATCTTTTCAAGGACCTGCTTCGTTATTTTTTACAGCAATGGTGAAAATCAGACTGTTTTATCTCATTATCTTTACTCAAAGGTACTTTTCAAACCCCGTTTTTTGACTTCTTATCACTATTTCATGTTGTCACATAAAAATCGGACACATTAAACTACCACTGAATCTTTCTGCAGGAATACTATTTGGTATTGACCAAAAACACAGTACATATCAACAGTTTCAGTAAATATAGACATCTTTTGGACATTCATTTGGGACGAAAGGATTACTAATTAAGTAATCAAACCCTAACTAAAGAGAACAATCGCATCAAAGCCTTGCTTCTACAACATTCCATGCTGATAAGGCAAGATCATAAAAGTCAATTTCATCACAATTTGCACTTATACTCTATAACCATGATTAATGATTCAAAAAGAAAAACTAGAATGTATTTAGGGTAATCATCTTGCAATAGAAACATATAGGAAATAAGAAGATGAACAAAGTGAATCAAATAGACATGAAGTTTGATTGAATATAGAATGATACCTCATTGATGAAATGGAGTATGATTCCTGCACATTTGAAATAAAATTAAACTAAATTAGATTGCATATATATTCTGCTAATAAAATAACTTTTTACGCCACATCATGCTTTGTTGTATTTGAAATTCATGTACCTACATAAATTAATATACTTGGCACAGATTGATCCTCACGTACCTGACTGGTGTGATAATAATATAGATATCGTAAGAAAGTACAAATTACCCACCCGTCGGAACTGTTAATATAAGCAAAAAGATATGTAAAGAAAACAAATGTGACTGATACGTACAAGCATATGTTAATTGTACTTCACTTATTTTCTAGTATAAATATTTATAATGTTACGATTACCTCACAATTTGTGGAAAACTTCTTTATAGACCACATTGGTGGTCGTGTCGTGCGTTTGACCATCTTTTTCACAAATCAAATTTTTAAGCCCTTTCTTGCTAGTAACTATGGAGATTGCTACATACAATTGACCATGGCTGGCTGAATACAGGTTTGGGAAGGTAGAGTCCAACGTGCGAAAGCGACTGCCCCTGGCTCTAATTTATGGCCATAGCAAAGCAGACGACTAATGGGAACTGCCTATGTTGGAACTTGATAGGGAATTTTGTCCAATCTGATGGGCCCATAATCATTTTAGGCACAAACACCTTCATGCCAACATTTTTTCCAGAAAGCATTCTTGCTTGAACCACATGTTTTCATAGATTCGTGACGAGCATTCTCGTTCCATTTCATAGCTCAGATACTTAGTCGATGTTCCTAAGTAGCATTACCATACATCCAACCTTCAGACGAATAGTATGGTTCGGCAATCCCGAGCATTTAATCGTATTAAGAAACTCAACAGAGAATATATTTTAAATTGAAAATAATTAGCAATAATAGTGGGGCGGATGGAATAAATATATTATCTTAAGAAATGATATTCAAATACAACACATATTTAATGTGTGAAAGAATTACTTACGTGCATTAGGCTCACCAAAAAATTCTTATCCCTCAAATCCTTTATCAATTCATCAAGTTTCATCATAAAAATCCTACATATTATATCAGGCCTATCTTCTGGTCTTAGCCCCTTCTTCTTGTAATCTATGGCCATTTTGGATTGCAAGTAAATGTGATAAAGAGTGAAGGATATCCTGTCCACCTGCAAATAGCTAATGCATCTTACCTGAAAATTTTGAGTCATCCACCGCTGCCCTCCGGTGTATGATGGCAACACAACTCGTCTGCCTGCAAATTATGTTTACTGCTCATTTGAAGGCAAGTAATATAACATTAATTTATATTTCACATGTTATATACATAAAATACATACTGATAACGTACATTATGAAAGATAAATACCTGATAGCTTTTATTTTGTTTGTAACTTCGTTATCGATGTGTTATATATATATATATATATATATATATATATATATAATTGCGCGAATTGTGAGGGGGGGGGGTTCTCCATTGGGCAATAGTGATATGATTCGATGAATATTCTGACCTCCCGATTTAAATGCATAAGGACCTCTTCCTCGATTTACGCTCTTATCAATCGTCCTCCCCCCATCGACGTAAACGCTTACATCTTGCTGTAGGCACGTATATTATCCATAAATTTTTGCTTTTTTGTGCCTTTTCTCTAAAAGATCACGCAACAATTTAGGCGGATGTTTCAAGGGAGGAATTTGTACTTGACCATGCATGCAACATAATGAGAATTTCGGCTTTATCGTTGGCTTGTTCTTTGGAGTCCTTTCTTCATACCAAAATAAAGCATGACAATGATCACATTCATAATCTGCATCTCTAATATCCTGATACGCTGCATATGTAAAACAACCCAAAATGTAACTGATTTTTTAAAAGCATTAAGTATTCATTGTACTATATTTTACTATTCCGCAAACAAATTAAAACAAACAAAATACTCTTAAAGTACAATTATATTTCACAGCTAATCTCTTTAACCATGTATGTGCTTTGTTGTGCAATTTCCTTCATCTCTTTTTTCCTATTAACTCGTGATATTCTCGCCTTATTTTCTTCACTTGTTGGCAATTCATTTTTTGATACAATCCTCACTGAATCTAGAAGAAATATTGAGCTATGTTGAATCATAATATGATGATAAGAATTATAAAATAATAAATACGAAAGCGGCATAATCATTTAAAATAGTGAAAATTGGTTATTTTGATTGATTTCGTGTACCTGTATCCATGAAATTAGGTGAGTTATTTCTGTCATGTACTTGATGTTGAAATTCAGAATTTGATTGATCATACTTTAAGTTTGTGTCAAGGGATTCCAGAACCCCATTACTTTGGCTAATTATCCTACCACGTCTTCTAACTTCAAAGATTGTTGGATTAGTGTTGATTGGCGTGGTAGCTATGATAAATAACATGTGTAATGTTGATTAGTAATGTTATAACAATTTTTATAATATAAAATATTTGAAAACGCACAATTAATATTCTTACCATTTGTAAGATTATATGTAGGAAATGTTGGTCGAATTAAATGATGTAGGAAATGTTGGTCGAATTAAATGACTTCTGGTGGTCAGAGTGACACCTGAGAGAAACATAATGTAACTAATTATGACATCATGCAACACACTTATCAATAATATAGTGTGTTATCAATAATATAGTTTACTTGTAACGACCCGAGCCCGAAACCCGACCCGCTACATAGACACCACACACTGGCCTACTAAGCATCTTCTCATTTGGGTCAACCACACAGCCCATCACAGGTCTCTTAAAGTCCAATGGATGATTTGATGCTTAGTAGTAGTGCATGAGTCTTCTATATATCAAACTAAATTCTCACATATATTCGATGTGGGCTGTGGTTGACCCAATTGAGGAGGTGCTTAGTGGGACAGTGTGTGGTGCCTATATAGCGGATCGGGCTTCCGGCTCGGGTCGTTACAAAATGATATCCCCCATCCCCCATCGGAAATATGTGGGAATTTAGTGTGATATATAGAAGGCCCATACACTACTATTAAGCATCAAATCATCCATTGGACTTTTGGAAGCCTGTGATGGGCTGTGGTTAACCCAATTGAGAAGGTGCTTAGTGGGCCAGTGTGTGGTGCCTGCTTAGCGGGTCGGGCTACGGGCTCGGGTTGTTACAAATGGTATTAGATCAGAACTCCGACCTTAAGGTTTGCGAGCTAGCCCGGGGGTACGATCTGAGTATTGATTGACCTTGTCAGGGACGACAAGGGTTTGAGTGGGGGAGATTGTGATATCCCCCATCCCACATCGGAAATATGTGGAAATTTAGTGTGATATATAGAAGGCCTATACACTACTATTAAGCATCAAATCATCCATTGGACTTTTGGAGACCTGTGATGGGTTGTGGTTAACCCAAGAATGTGTTTAGTGGGCCAGTGTGTGGTGCTTGCTTAGCGGGCGGGCTACGGGCTCGGGTCGTTACATTACTGATGTGTAAATTAGGTTAAAACAAACAAAGGCTATTGTTAGCTATGAAAAAACATATACTCACAACACCAGTCAATTTACTACCCTTCCAACTCATTTCTTTCCTATTTTACTTTTCATTAATCGGTGTGCCCTGAAATTTGGTCGGTATATGAATAACAAAAATATCCAAACAATTAAAAAAAACTAATATTCTTACTATATTATAATGTTACTCATAGGAAATGTTGGCGTCATTAATTGACTTCGACATGAGGATAAAATAGAAGGGTTAGAGTGATCACATTTTAAAAAGTAATCTAAGAGTAAGAGTGGCAAAAAAAAAAAAAAAGTAAAGTTAGATGAAAACATTTGAAATCACAAAAACATTTACGCAAACATTAAAGTAATATATTACCTCGTGATGTTCTCGTCTTATCTTTTTTATTTGTTGGCAAATCATTTTGTGATTCAATCGTCACATAATCTTGTACTCGCACGAAATGTTGAAAAAAATTATTAAGATATGTAAAAATATGATAGGATGATAATTCTATAATATATATAATAAGTATGGAAAGCTCAAAAACCATTTAAAATATTGAAAATTGGTCATTTTTTAATATCTTATTTGTACCTGTATTCATGCGATTAAGCGAGCCATTACTCTCATTTATTTGATGTTGAATTTCAGAATTGAAGTGCTCAACATTCAGGTTTTTGTTGAGGGATTGCAAGACTCTAATATTTTGGCTAATTGACCTACCACGCCTTCTCAATTCCAAGTTTGTTGGGCTTAATACATGACTCAAATTCACATCATTGGAAGGAGAAATGTTTTCGGTTTCTTGTTGTCGATTCCCAGAATTAGAGAAATCAATATCCAATCTTCTTTTCAGAGATTGTAAACCCCCTAAACTTTGATTAGTCGGCCTACCACGACTTCTAACTTCTAAGCTTGTTGGGTTACTACTGATGGGCGTGAAAGCAACGATAAAAAAAGTAATGATTAATAGTAATGATATAACAATTTATATAGTATAAAATATTTGAATATGCAAAATTAATATACTTACTGAACAGTATAAATCGAGATACGAACTTTGGCTAGTCCGGGCAAGGCCCAAATGGATTGGGCCCTAAACATAATCCACTCAAAGAATGATGTACGAGGAAGGGAATGGGCTTCCCTACCTTCCTCGAACCAAGACTTCTCGTCATTCCCCTGGGTCGACCTAGACTTAGTAGGTGAAATGACCAAGTCCCGACTCAATGCCAAGGGAGACCTCTCTCCAAGGCCGAGCTGAGCTCCCTTGACGACGAGGAGGCCTCCTTGGCTATCAAATCAACAAGAATTGGGTTTCCCCAGCTCCTTCGTATCTCTTCCCCGGCTCAACGTAGGCCGACCTGGCCACGTATGACGAGGAGAGACCTCCCCGGTGTACTTGCAGAATGGCAGTTATCTAAGTCCTATTCAAAGTGGGACATTGAGCAGTTATAATCCCCATAGGATTATAACCATCTCACATATAAATTTAGGTCCAACAAGGACTCATCAAGTATAATCCTCATAGGATTTATATCTTATCTCTTAGCAATCCAATTCAACATGGATTATACATTGTTATGCCTATAAATACAAGCCATAATTCACATTATTTGGTACATTATCTTTTGACTCAAAACTCTTGTCATTTGATTTCTCTTATCACAAAGAAAATATTTATTCTCACGCCGGAGGGCCTTCGCCGGAGAAGCCCCGACTTAGTTATAGTGTTTGTTTCTCTGTTTCAGGCTATTCAATCGCTGGGATATAACGTACCGTCAGATTTTGGCTGATCCAAACGTTTTTGGCAGCATCAGTTTGGTTCCATTGTCGAGAACCGATTCGAATACTCGTTGAAAAGCTTGAAATTGCCATTCGCCTGAACCTTTTTCCAGCCGGAAAAAGTCAATTTTGACCGAAAACTTCAGTTTCACCTGGAAACTGTTTTCGCTGGAATTCCATTGGTTTGACAAATCTATTTGTGCCAAAAAAAATATGTTCCGTTGGACAATTCAGTCCGCCTGAAATCTGTGTTCATCGAAATTCTTTCTGCCGAAATTCCGTTGGCCTGAAAAATCTGTCCGTTTGGAAATTCGGACCGTCTGAAAATTTTGTTTAGCTGCGAAAAATTTGTTCGCTTAAGGATTCTGTTCTCATAAGAATTCGGTTCAGTTTGAAATTCTGCCCCACCATCCTAATTCCAATGAAAGACGGAAATACCATAAGTGTCACTAACGAGGAACAACGAGCCCACGTCGAAGACATCACTCTAAATGGGATGACTGGTCTCCCTCTCACCAATGGAGTGCTGACTCCTCCTACGCCTCATATCGACGGGCCACCTCCCCTCGCCATGACTCTTCGTCCTCGGACTCAGTCACCTGCCGAGGTGATCGTGGCCAACCGTCCTCGTCGTCAACGAGGAAAGAAAACTACGAGCAGACAGACGACGAGGAACGCTGACAAAGGAGGAGCTGAGAATTCCACCCAGCCAATTGATCGTCGTACAATCTTACATCAACAAATGGAGACTTTGCAACTTATTTATGAGAAACAAAATGAATTGTTGCAATTAGAACCAGAACACTCGTTGGCCGAGTCCATAAGACCTACGAGGTCAGGAAATTCTCGTGGAAGGGAAACTCAGGGTGACAGGCATGGTAGTTTAGGAAATATGGAACATATTTTAATATATGTGTTTGATAAATCGTTTTAAAACGCTTATTTGAAATTTAGTTAAATATTTAAAATGACATTTATGGCCTTTTAAACAAACTAACATGGTTATATGCGAACTTGTTCTTCAATAATGACAACAACAATAAAGTATTAGTCTCAAAATAATTCACAGACAGAGGTGTACGATTTTATAGTATATGCAAAACATTGAGTACAATATTTATCCAGGGTTGAGAAGTAATTTTTAGTTTGAATACAATATTTATTTTGATGTTAATTAAAAATAAAAATGTGATTTATTGTTGTTGGAACGGAGAAGTAACTGGGTTACAATATTAGGCCTCATATGGTGCACAAATTTATAAATAGTAAATTTAAAAAAACAAATTAGTTTTAAAACAAATCTTTTCAAAATAAAACATATTTCAGTAAATGTGTTTGATGCATTGTTTTAAAAAGTATATTTGAAATTTAGTTAAATATTTAAAATAACGTGTATACTCTTTTAAAAAATAACATGGTTATATGCATACTTGTTCTTGAATAACGACAACAACAATAAAGTCTAAGTCTAAAAAAAAAATTGGGGTCGTTTCAAATGAATACTCATATGTCATTTTAAAACTATTTGTCTATAATCATAAAAAATTATTTAAATATTCTACTGACTAAAATTTAAAATTTAGTATTTGTGTTTGATGCATCGTTTTAAAACGCTTATTTAAAATTTAGTTACATATTTAAAATGACATTTATAGTCTTTGAAGGATTAGGTTTTTTTTTTTGGGGCGTTTGGTGTGTTGGAGTTGCTCAAATCAAAGTGTGCTTTTATAAGTAACAAATAGGTACTATTTTAAATTATGTGCATAAGACACATTATCAAATTCTAAGTACATCATTAGTGTACAAATTAATTTATAAATTATTTTATAAATATTATAGTATAGGAAATATGGAACATATTTAAAAATATGTGTTTGATGAATAATTTTAAAACGCTTGTTTGAAATTTAGTTAAATATTTAAAATGACATTTATGGCCTTTTAAACAAACTAACATGGTTATATGCGTACTTGTTATTCAATAATGACAACAACAATAAAGTATTAGTTTCAAAATAATTCAGAGACGGAGGTGTTCTATTTTATAGTATGTGCAAAACATTGAGTATAATATTTATCCAGTGTTGAGAAGTAACTTTTAGTTTGAATACAATATTTATTTTGTTGATAATTAAAAGGAAAATTTTGATTTATTGTTATTGGGACGGAGAAGTAACTGGGTTACAATATTTGGACTCATATGGTGCAAAATTTATAAACAATAAGTTTAAAAAACGAATTAGTTTTAAAACGGATCTTTTCAAAACAAAACATATTACAGTAAATGTGTTTGATGCATTGTTTTAAAAAGTATATTTGAATTTTAGTTACATATTTAAAATAACATTTATACTCTTTTTAAAAATAACTTGGTTATATGCATACTTGTTCTTGAATATCGACAACAACAATAAAGTCAAAGTATCAAAAAAAAATTGGGGTCTTCCCACATGAATACTCATATGTCATCTTAAAACTATTTGTTTATAATCATAAAAAATATTTAAATATTCTACTAACTAAAATTTAAAATTTAGTATTTGTGTTTGATGCATCGTATTAAAACGCTTATTTAAAATTTAGTTACATATTTAAAATGACATTTATTGTCTTTGGAGGATTAGGTTTATTTTTGGAATTGTTAGAGTTTTGGAGGATTAGGTTTTTTTTGGGCGTATGGTGTGTTGGAGCTGTTCACATCAATGTGTGCTTTTATGAGTAACAAATGGGTACTATTTTAAAGTATGTTCATAAGACACATTATCAAATTCTAAGTACATCATTAGTGCACAAATTGATTTATAAATCATTTTATAAATATTATAGTATAGGAAATATGGAACATATTTTAACATATTGAAATTACCCGATCCGCGGATGCGGACGACATCTCTCGTCTTTGAGGATGCGCTGTTTTTTTGTAGAGTCGCCACGCCATTTTGATTATGTCCAAAACATTGAAAAAATGCTTTGTTTTTGTTGTGTGATGAGATTTCGATTTCAGAGGTCAGGTTACGCCTCGGGAAGAGATAGTTGAGCTCACCCGAGTCGCCTCGTATACACGAGTCTTTCGATACCCCACTTTCTTTAAAAGTTGTGTGTGTGTGTGTTTGCGCTTTTAAAAATGATGTCTACATTGTATGCTTTGCATTTAAATATTGAAATTAATTGAAAGAGATTTGGAAGGAGGCCTTACCAATGTTGATTCATGTCTATCTTTCACGGGGGAGTGTGTTTGACTTGAGACGTCGGGGGTCGATCGGGACGGACCGGTGTGTGCCTGCAGAGTTTTGGGATGCTTCTGGAAGGCTCGGGATGGACCGGCAGAGCTTCGGGATGGATCGGTGTATGCCGGCAGAGCTTCGACTTGCCTCGAGATGACTAGGTATGTGCGGGCAGAGCTTCGGCGTGCCTCGAGATGTCTCGGGATGTGCGGGCAGAGCTTCGGCGTGCCTCAGGATGTGCGGGCAGAGCTTTAGCGTGCCTCAGGATGTCTAGGTATGTGCGGGCAGAGTTTCGGCGTGCCTCGGGGTGTCTAGGTATGTGCGGGCAGAGCTTCGGCGTGCCTCGAGATGTCTCGGGATGTGTGGGCAGAGCTTCGGTGTGCCTCGAGATGCCTCGGTATGGACCGACAGGGCTTTGGGATGCTTCGGGATGGCCATGGATGGACCGGCAGGGCTTCGGGATGCTTCAGAAGCGCCTCAGGATGGCTTGACATGGCTTCGGGAGGACTTCGGAGCACCTCGGGAAGGCTTAGAAGTGTCCCAGCTTGCTGGGGGAGGGAGGAGAGAAGGGAGGTGTGAAGAAAATGAGAGGGGGAGCCCTCTATTTATAGGCCTAGAAAATATGCAAAGTGGTCCGCACGGCTTCTTGTGTCATTACCATTTTTTTGGTTTTCCCGAATTTGAGGAAATATTGTGGACTTTAAGGGGATTTTTCATCATTATTTTCACTCTGCAAAGTGGTCCGTGCGGACCATTATGTCAAGTGACTTTTTTTTGTAATTCTTGCAAAGTCCTTCTGTCCCATTTTATCCCAGAAAGGTCATCCCTTGGTTTGGTTGGTGGTTTTGGACTTTTTGAAGGTTACGGGTCTTCGGGATCACGTTTGCGTGAGTCCTCGGTGTTTCCCGTGTGCTCGGATGGAGAGCGATACGGATTGGGATACTTACACATATGTGTTTGATAAATCGTTTTAAAACGCTTATTTGAAAGTTAGTTAAATATTAAAAATGACATTTATGGTCTTTTAAACAAACTAACATGGTTATATGCGTAATTGTTATTCAATAATGACAACAATAATAAAGTATTAGTCTCAAAATAATTCAAATAAAGAGGTGTACTATTTTATAGCATCTGCAAAACTTTGAGTACAATATTTATCCAGGGTTGAGAAGTAACTTTTAGTTTGAATACAATATTTATTTTGATGATAATTAAAAGTAAAAATGTGATTTATTGTTGTTGGAACGGAGAAGTAACTTGGTTACAATATTAGGCATCATATGGTGCACAAATTTATAAAAAATAAGTTTAAAAACCGAATTAGTTTTAAAACGAATCTTTTCAAAATAGAACATATTTCAGTTAATGTGTTTGATGCATTGTTTTAAAAAGTATATTTGAAATTTAGTTAAATACTTAAAATAACATTTGTACTCTTTTTAAAAATAGGATGGTTATATGCATACTTTTTCTTGAATAACGAAAAAACAATAAATTCTAAGTCTAAAAAATAATTTGGGGTCGTTTCACATGAATACTCATATGTTATATTAAAACTATTTGTCTATAATCATAAAAAATATTTAAATATTCTACTGACTAAAATTTAAAATTTAGTATTTCTGTTTGATACATCGTTTTAAAACGATTATTTAAAATTTAGTTACATATTTAAAATGACATTTATAGTCTTTGGAAGATTAGGTTTCTTTTTGGGATTGCTAGAGTTTTGGAGGATTAGGTTTCTTTTTGGCGTCTGGTGTGTTGGAGTTGCTCACATCAAAGTGTAATTTTTTGAGTAACAAATAGGTTCTATTTTAAAGTATGTGCATAAGACACATTATCAAATTCTAAGTACATCATTAGTGCACAAATTAATTTATAAATCATTTTATAAATAATATAGTATAGGAAATATGGAACATATTTTAATATATGTGTTCGATGAATCATTTTAAAACGCTTATTTGAAATTTAGTTAAATATTTAAAATGACATTTATGGCCTTTTAAACAAACTAACATGGTTATATGCGTACTTGTTCTTCAATAATGACAACAACAATAAAGTATTAGTATCAAAATAATTCAGAGAGAGACAGAGGTGTTCTATTTTATAGTATGTGCAAAACATTGAGTATAATATTTATCCAGGGTTGAGAAGTAACTTTTGTTTGAATACAATAATTATTTTGATGATAATTAAAAGGAAAAATGTGATTTATTGTTGTTGGAACGGAGAAGTAACTGGGTTACAGTATTAGGCATCATATGGTGTACAAATTTATAAACAGTAAGTTTAAAAAACGAATTAATTTTAAAACGGATCTTTTCAAAACAAAACATATTTTAGTACATGTGTTTGATGCATTGTTTTAAAATGTATATTTGAAATTTAGTTAAATATTTAAAATAACGTTTATACTCTTTTTAAAAATAGCATGGTTATATGCATACTTGTTCTTGAATATCGACAACAACAATAAAGTCTAAGTCTAAAAAAAAATTGGGGTCGTTTCACATGAATACTCATATGCCATCTTAAAACTATTTGTCTATAATCATAAAAAATATTTAAATATTCTACTAACTAAAATTTATAATTTAGTATTTGACCCCCTGAAAAAAATCACTTGACCCCCTCAAGTTTCACTTCAACCCAGCATATATAAACAGAAAAAATAAATAAAAATGTAACCTTTTCTCTCGCCTTGCGCATTCTTTCTCTTTGCTTTCTCTCTCTTCACGCCGTGAGTTCAGATGGCGATTTGCTGAGAAGGAGGCGCCGCTCGCCAACATGCCACCAAGGCAACACTCAATCACCGGCACCGATTCAAATCAGGTAACTCTCTTCTCTCCCTTCATTGACTCTCCCTCCGATTCTAATCTCAAAGCCCCAAAATTCTTAACCCTAACAAATTTTGGTCTTCAAAATTGGAAACCATCTCTAATTTTTACATGGATTTCGAGCAATTTCAAAATTTTAATTGAATCCTTATGTGCATCATATTCATTTTTTTTTTCATTTTGGCATGCACATATATGTCATGTGTGTGTTTGAATATGTTACCTTATATTTTCATTTTTTGTATTGTAGTTGTATTAGAAGAGATGAAAGTGAAGGATATAGAGGGCCGACTTTTGATGGTATGATGTAGTTAGACACCTTTTTTTTAGTGTTAGATTTGTTGGAAAAAAGTGTGTTTTGAAGGAAATAATGAGTTATTTTCTTAATTTGTTATTTGTTAAAATGACAAATTGATTGTTGGATTGTGTTCTACTCCATGAGTACATTGAAATCATATATTCATTTGTTCAAAATGGTTGAGAAATGAATGAGATATGAAGGCTCAAAGTTAATGGGTTGGAATGAGTAAAATGTGGTTATCCCACATTGGAAAAAGATGAAAAAGTGGCTTGGTTTAAAAACTCCTACACTTTGGTAGGGAGTAAGATTGTGGTACATAGAGGCTCTCTCTCGCGCACAGGTGCGCAGGGGGGGGTGCAAATCATGGACCGAAATAGGCTTCGGGCTACCGAACTCATGTGCATGCGCGTCCTGCGGACACGAATGTAGCTCCGAAATAGCCTGTCCGCGCGAGCCCACTTTTTGTAATTTTTTTTTTTCCAAAACTTGACCCAATGTTTCTGGCGGTGAGGCGGGCGCACGGACCTGAGTGGCGGCCGCCTGGAGGCCGCAGGTGCCGCCCATGAGAGACGCCCGAGGCGGGCGCCCAGCTTTCCCGAGGCGGACGCCCGAGTCCCGAAGGCCGCCGTTTGTGCACCAACGAGGCGGGCGCTGGGTGGGCTCGAGGCGGCGCCTCGTTCCCAGCCGACGCCGAAGCTCGTTCCAATGCCAAAAACGTGCCTAAAATATTTGTAACTGCGCAGGAATTCAAATGCCTATTGATTATGTAAATAATGGCATTCATGAAGGAAATTAAAACTTGGTTTTAATTTGTGCGATTTTCCTTTGAGAAATGTATATAATTTGAAGGACACAACCAAGGAGAAACACACAGATTTCCAAACTCTCTCTACATCAGATTTGTTGCATATTGAAAATTCTTTTCCCTTGGCCTCCTGCATATTACATTGGTGGTGATATCGTCCAAGCATCGACTTCAATTCGCCGGAGGTAATTCTTGTGCAACCACCGTCCGGTTACTCCGTTTCATCCTGGGAGGCAAACGTTCCGTAACAACTCAAGCACAACGTGGTGAGGGGGCGTAATTTGTCTTAAGGAGAGTGTGATTTCACACGACTCGGACAGCGACAAATTCATTTTCTTCTCTTGTATTTTCTATTTCTGTTTTAAATTAGTTTTTATATAATTCCAAATAGAGATTTTGTAATAGTTATTCCAACAATCTTAAGACAAATTAGTTGGAAGGAAAACTATTTAAAACAGTTGAACTAAAATTGTTTGTTTTGTTTCGTATGGCTACTCAATCAAACGTGGAAACCAATGCCGGGGAACAACTCCGAGAATCCTCGTGTGGAGGAAGCGCTTCGTGTGGAAACCAACTCTCAAAGGGTGGTTGGCCAAACTGTTTCGAACCATCATGGTGAGAAACCGGAAAAGTTTGTTGGCCAAGACTTTAAAAGGTGGCAACAAAAGATGCTTTTCTATTGGACTACCTTGAACTTGGCGAGATTTCTTAAGGAAGATCCGCCACGCTTGGGTGAGAATGAGACGGATGGGCAAGCCATCTCGGCTCTTGATGCTTGAAGCATTCCGAGTTTCTTTGCGTAAATTACATCCTTAATGGATTGTCGGATACGCTATACAATGTGTATAGTGTTAAGAAAACCGCAAAGGAACTTTGGGAGTCCTTGGAATATAAATATAAGATCGATGACGCGGCACAAAGAAATTATCATTGTGGCCGTTTTCTCGATTACAAAATGGTGGACTCAAAACCGTTAAAAGTCAAGTGGAAGAGTTGCAAAATAATCATTCATGAAATTCATGTCAAGGGATGGTAATTAGTGAAAACTTTCAAGTGGCGGCAATCATTGAAAAGTTGCCTCCCGCTTGGAAAGATTTCAAGAATTATCTTAAACACAAACGAAAGGAAATGAATGTTGAAGCGCTTGCTATTCGTCTTCGAATTGAGAAAGAGAATAGGATTGCGGAGAAGAAGTTGAATAATCTTCTTGTGGCGAAAGCCAATGTTGTGGAGCATGTTGATAGCTCCAAGGCCAATGGCAAGGCAAATGGCAAAGCTAAAGGCAAGTTTGGTCCCAAAAAGGGTGGTTCTAGTTTGAAACCAAAGGGAGGAATCTCCAAGAAAAAGTTCGGTGGAACTTGTTACAATTGTGGCATTGTGGGCCACAAGTCTTCCGAGTGTAGGAAGCCAAAGAAACAAGCAAACATGGTGGATGTCATCTCGAATGAAGTTTCCGATATGAATTTGGCGGCGGTAATTTCTGAGGTGAATTTGGTGGGTTCAAACCCAAATCAGTGGTGGATTGACACCGGTGCTACTAGGCATGTTTGCTCAAACAAGGAAATGTTTAGTAGTTTTGAAGCCCTTGAAAATGGTGAGAAATTGTTCATGGGAAATTCCGCCACGTCCGATGTGAAAGGTCAAGGAAAGGTGGTGTCTGAAGTTGACTTCCGGAAAGAGTTGACTCTCAACAATGTGCTCTATGTGCCCGAACCGGAAAAATTTGGTGTCCGGATCGCTTTTGATTAAGCATGGGTTTCGTGTTGTGTTTGAATCCGATATGGTTACTTTGTCTAAAAGTGGAATGTTTGTAGGCAAAGGTTATGTTTGTGATGGTATGTTTAAGCTTAGTGCTATGGTTGTTAAAAGCAATGTAATGGCTAACAAGCCTAAGATGAATGTGATGAATAAGAATAATTCTTCCGTTTACTTGCTTGAGTCTTCCAATTTGTGGCATGGTAGACTAGGACATGTTAACTATGATACTATACGTAGATTAATTAACATGAATTGCATACCAAAATGTAAAATAGACTACAAACATAAATGTGAAACTTGTGTAGAGGCAAAGTTTACAAAACCTCCGTTCCATTCGGTTGTAAGAAATAATGAACCACTTGAGTTGGTTCATACGGATTTATGTGACTTCAAGTCAACACAAACACGAGGGGGCAATAAGTACTTTATGACTTTTGTTGATGATAGCACAAAATATTGTTATGTGTAACTTCTCAAAAGTAAAGATGAGGCTATAGAGAAGTTTGTTCTCTATAAAAATGAAGTTGAAAATCAACTCAACCGGAAAATAAAGGTCATAAGAAGTGATCGTGGTGGTGAGTATGAATTCCCTTTTGAAGGTATTTGTGCTCAACATGGGATAAAACATGTTACAACACCACCATACACCCCACAATCCAATGGAGTTGCCGAGAGGAAAAATCGGACTCTAAAGGACATGATGAATGCCATGTTAATAAGTTCGGGGTACCGGATAACATGTGGGGAGAGGCCGTCTTGTCGGCAAATTATGTGTTGAATAAAATGCCCCGAAAGAAAATAAATAAGAGCCCCTATGAATTGTGGCATGGAAGAGTGCCTTCATACCAATACATGCGAGTGTGGGGGTGTCTTGCAAAGGTTTCAATACCACCTCCCAAAAAGGTGAAAATTGGACCAAAAACTATTGATTGCATATTTATTGGGTATGCTCACAATAGTAGTGCTTATAGGTTTCTTGTGCATGAATCGAAGATTCAAGATATACACAAGAATACTATAATGGAGTCAAGAAATGCTTCTTTCTTTGAGAATGTGTTTCCGTGCAAAAGAGATGATGCAAGTTCATCTAAACGGAGACATGATTCAATAGAAGAAGAAGAAGTCGAAGGAACAAATCATCATGATGAAAATGATGAAGCGGAGGTAGAACCTCGACGGAGCAAACGAGGTAGGGTAGAAAATCTTTTGGCCCGCATTTTCTAACCTATATGCTTGAAAGTGAACCACAAAGTTATAAAGAGGCCGTGAGCTCTTCCGAAGGACCTTTGTGGAAAGAGGCCATTAAAAGTGAGATTGATTCCATTTTACAAAATCACACTTGGGAATTAGTGGATCTTCCTCCGGGAAGTAAACCACTAGGATATAGGTGGATTTTTAAAAGGAAAATGAAGACGGATGGAACAATTGACAAGTATAAGGCAAGACTTGTAATTAAAGGTTACAAGCAAAAGGAAGGCCTTGATTACTTTGATACATATTCTCCGGTTACGAGAATAACATCCATAAGAATTGTACTTGCAATAGCCGCATTGCGGAATCTTGAAGTACATCAAATGGATGTTAAAACAGCCTTTCTAAATGGGGATTTAGAAGAGGAAATTTACATGGAGCAACCGGAAGGATTTTCTCGCGCCGGGGCAAGAAAATAAAGTGTGCAAGTTAGTAAAGTCATTGTATGGCTTGAAACAAGCACCAAAACAATGGCATCAAAAGTTTGATCAAGCCATGATGGAAAGTGGATTTAAAATAAATGAATGTGACAAATGTATCTATGTTAGAGACACGGGAAATGGCTACGTCATTTTGTGTCTTTATGTAGATGACATGCTTATCATAGGAAGTTGTGATAAAATGATAAAGTCCACTAAAGATATGTTGAACTCAAAGTTTGACATGAAAGATATGGGGTTAGCCGACGTAATCCTTGGCGTGAAAATTTCAAGAATGGCAAATGGACTTGCTTTAAGCCACACATTATGTGGATAAAATTCTTGAGAAATTCAGCAAGGATGACTTAGCTATTGCTAGAACCCCAATAGACATGAGTCAACATCTATCAAAGAATAGAGGTGACACAGTTTCTCAAGTTGAATACTCGAGAATCATTGGAAGTCTAATGTACTTGATGAGTTGTACTAGACCAGATATTGCTTACACAGTTAGCAAACTGAGTCGGTATACAAGTAATCCCGGAGCGGAACATTGGAATGGTATAGTGAGAGTACTAAGGTACTTAAGATATACTCGCGATTATGCTTTACACTATACTAGACATCCAGCGGTAATTGAAGGGTATAGCGATGCTAATTGGATATCCGATATAAAAGACTCAAGGTCTACGAGCGGATTTGTATTCACATTAGCAGGAGCAACTATATCATGGAAATCTTCTAAACAAACGGTTATAGCTAGATCCACGATGGAATCTGAGTTTATAGCGTTAGATAAATGTGGTGAAGAAGCCGAGTGGCTACGCCAATTTATAGAAGATATTCCAAGATGGACGAAGCCCGTGCCATCAATATGTATACATTGTGATAGCCAATCAGCGATTGGAAGGGCACACAATCATATGTATAATGGTAAGTCGAGACACATTCGTCGAAGACATAATACCATTAGACAACTACTCTCAACTGGCACAATATCCATTGACTATGTTAAGTCAAAGGAAAATTTAGCGGATCCGTTAACCAAAGGGTTAAATAGAGAGTTAGTTGAAAGCTCGACGAGGGGAATGGGACTTAAGCCTCTTAAAAGTTAAACACAAATGAAAACCCAATCTAGATGACTGGAGATCCCAAGAACTAGATTCAATGGGACCACCTAACTGTTAAAAGACATGTACCGTCACTGTGGGGGAATCAACCCCAAGTCCATTCCTAGTAGTGAAATCCCAAAAGGATAAGGATAAGCCTATGACTTTTAATGATTCTTATGCGTCGAAAATTCGAGCGGGGTAATACGGGTTACCTTTAAGAAATCACCTATGTGAGAGAGAAGTGGGGCCGCTTCGAGGAGAATTATGTGAGGCTCAATTCTTAGACCCTCTCGCAGAACCGGGCGTATGCTGTGGCCATGATCGAACATAGCTATGAGAATTGAAGTATGTTAGGACGATACTTGTGTCAAGCATATGATCGGCTACACAAAAAGCATAATGATTCAAGGACATCGCGTCTATCGATTTGCGAGTAGAGTAAATATGCTTGTACAAGCGAAGATTCAATGGGCATTCCCACATCTTCGTATGCAAGTTTTCGTCACGGGCTTTATCACCAATTCCGCATTATTCCTTCATGTGGGGGATTGTTGGAAAAAGTGTGTTTCAAGTAAATAATGAGTTATTTTCTTAATTTGTTATTTGTTAAAATGACAAATTGATTGTTGGATTGTGTTCTACTCCATGAGTACATTGAAATCATATATTCATTTGTTCAAAATGGTTGAGAAATGAATGAGATATGAAGGCTCAAAGTTAATGGGTTGGAATGAGTAAAATGTGGTTATCCCACATTGGAAAAAGATGAAAAAGTGGCTTGGTTTAAAAACTCCTACACTTTGGTAGGGAGTAAGATTGTGGTACATAGAGGCTCTCTCTCGCGCACAGGTGCGCAGGGGGGGGTGCAAATCATGGACCGAAATAGGCTTCGGGCTACCGAACTCATGTGCATGCGCGTCCTGCGGACACGAATGTAGCTCCGAAATAGCCTGTCCGCGCGAGCCCACTTTTTGTAATTTTTTTTTTTCCAAAACTTGACCCAATGTTTCTGGCGGTGAGGCGGGCGCCTGGACCTAGGTGAAGCGGCCGCCTGGAGGCCAGTAGGTGCCGCCCATGAGAGACAGTCCGAGGCGGGCGCCTGGCTTTCCCGAGGCGGACGCCTGGAGTCCAGAAGGGGCCGCCGTTTGTGCACCAACGAGGCGGCGCCCGGTGGGCTCGAGGCGGGCGCCTGCCTCAAGAGCTGAGACGCCGAAGCCGTTCCAATGCCAAAAACGTGCCTAAAATATTTGTAATCGCCGCAGGAATTCAAATGCCTATTGATTATGTAAATAATGGCATTCATGAAGGAAATTAAAACTTGGTTTTAATTTGTTGGGCAGTTTTCCTTTGAGAAATGTATATAATTTGAAGGACACAACCAAGGAGAAACACACAGATTTCCAAACTCTCTCTACATCAGATTTGTTGCATATTGAAAATTCTTTTCCCTTGGCCTCCCGCATATTACATCGCGGTGATATCGTCCAAGCATCGACTTCAATTCGCCGGAGGTAATTCTTGTGCAACCACCGTCCGGTTACTCCGTTTCATCCTGGGAGGCAAACGTTCCGTAACAACTCAAGCACAACGTGGTGAGGGGGCGTAATTTGTCTTAAGGAGAGTGTGATTTCACACGACTCGGACAGCGACAAATTCATTTTCTTCTCTTGTATTTTCTATTTCTGTTTTAAATTAGTTTTTATATAATTCCAGCAGAGATTTTGTAATAGTTATTCCAACAAGATTTACTTTAGATATAAACACAATTGATGTTCTTCCATTTTCTAACGATGCCAAAGCGTTTCTTGTAGAGAGTATGTCCTCTTCTCACATTTCCATTTGTTTCTACCATGTCATGTCAACTTATAAACCAACTCCCGATGATAAAGTGGCTCATGCTCAACCTTCTAATTCTTAATTTAGTCTGTTTGCTTTTATCTTATTTTTCAGAAATACTCCGTCTTTAAATAGGCCATGTTAGCCAAGTTTCAACATAAACTTTAATGGTGATTAAAGCCTAGGGGAGGAAAATATATGTGATACAAAGGCATTGAAATTTACCTTAAGCATTGTTACATAAATCACAAAGTACTAAAACAAAACATCAAACTTGTACATATTTGAAAACTAATAAAGTTCACATTTTTATTTCAAAATAATCAGAAATAAAAAAAAATATCAATGAAATCACATTATGCCAAATAAAATTTTGTTCAACAATCCCACTCAATCTACACACAATAATGTCAACCGGGTAAGAAATAACAAATATTGTTAGGGGTGTTAAACCAATACATTATGCTCAATTGAAAAACATAGAATCAAATGTTTGAAATAAAATGCTAATCTCTCCTTCTTTCTTGCCTACTTATCTAATTTCTCATGCTTCATTTGCTTGATTCCCTTTAGTAACAGATAGTTAAACCTCCTCATCATTGGATATGTTGTTCAACAAACGCTTCCTTGGAGTTATGGATGTTGAAGAATTGCACCCCATAGATTCCAAGGGCGTATCCTATATAAAGAAAAAGTTAAATAAAATAGTTAAATAACATGTACACTCTAAATAATAATGAAGATTATTAAAAATTTAGATGTCTAGTCGCTTGCACAAATATTATCATTCAAGATTGACACATTTTCATCATAACGAAAATCAAATAAAAAAGTGAAGTAGAAGAGAAATAAATGATCCTTAGGAATTTACCTCGTTATTACCGTTCAATATGGACATATTTTCATCTCCATCATTCGGGTTGGAAGCCACATACTGCAACTTAAAACAATTATAAGTCAAATATATAACATTATATAGATAGCTAATGTGATGTGGTTTATACTTACATCGGAATTTATGAGTGATAAAAAATGTGTCATGATGTTGGTATCATCTGTTACTCGCTTCACTGTGAAACTTTGTTTCTCGTCAGGGGTATCTTTGGTTTTTGGGTCTGCCTCAACTCTGAATAAACATTGCCTTCTAAACAAATTTCGAAAAGCTTTTAGCAGCTGATCCTCCTACTTAGGAACAATACATTTTATTATATGAAATAGTATTAGTATCTTCTATAAAAATGACAAAATGAATTAAGTACCTCTGAAACATCAGCAAGAACTACCTCAATGGACATCCCAAGCAAGGAAGATGCACACCCATCAAACAACATAGAGTGAGTCTCTGCTTCACTGATATCATTCATATCAGTGACCAATATTCTGATTTTGAACCTGTAAAGAAAAAAATAATCAATTAATAGTACGAATGAAATGAGGTATTTTATATCTTCTTGATTTGTATCTAAGAAAAGTGATCGCCTTCCTCCATATGTGTTCAATTCTTAATGTGAATTAATATGTTTTGATCCTCATATCGCTTTTACAACAAATAACTTTATCTATAAATTTTCATTTTTTTGCCATGCATTGTTGTCGTCGATGCAATGAAAGTCTTGTAGCCGGTAGATTGATGTAACTTTTTGGTCAACTTGCCAAGATAATAATGTATTGTCTTACTATTAACTCAGTTATATGTTTGGAAAATTTTATGGAAATGATATTTTGGCACCTAAAAAAATACAACTGACCCCTAATAATATACCTCTGACCCCCCCCCCCCACATCAAAATTTAAAGTAATACTTAATACATAAACTGATTGAGCTGCTTACATATACCTCTGACCCCCCCCCCATCAAAATTTAAAGTAAAACTTAATACATAAACTGATTGAGTTGCTTATTGTTGATTTTTTTTAGAATGATCTTTTTTCACTTTTATCTCCTTGGGTGAGTGCATATTGTGCCATAACTCTCCATGTATTAATTGCAGAAGAATGGGGGAGCGAAAGTGGTGTCGATGAATGGGTTCTGAAGTGGGAGATTGCTCTTTCTAGGGCTTATGAGAGAGCGGATGATGCCTGTAGGAAGGCTCATTAGCATCAGTTGGATCCACGTCAGTGGTAGTGATAATCCACCGCATTGTAAGATCATTGTCGAAAATTGTGGTGACAGCAGGGCAGTGCTTGTGCGTAAAAGGGAAACCATTCCCTTGAACTATAGTATTCACAAGGTCTCTCTCTGCTCACAATTTCCTCAATTTTATGTCGTTCCTATTAGTTTCCTTACAATTTTGCTTTTTTGACTATGTTTTATTTTTTCTTTGATATCTATACTCTATAAAGGATTGTAGCCTTGATAGTTTCTATTATTCGGTATCAATTTAACTGTATTTTGTTGTTAATGAAGAGCCTAGTGTGATTTTCAAAAATTGATATGACATATCAAGGGCAAAGAGTGTGATATGCATTCTTCTTATGCTCTCATGAGTTTACTCTATTTTCAGAAAGGTGAAATGGAGACCCACAAGAAACCAATAAATTACTAAAAATAATAAATTAATAAAATGTTGATTGTGGATAAAGTGATTAATAATTAATTTATTGTTATTAGTGTTTTTATATTCAAATACGTTTTTAACCCTTCCATTATTTGCGATTTCAGAAAAGCGACGTCAGAAATTGGAGAACGCTACACTACACTACACTACACTACAACGCATCCACCATCGTCGCAGCATCAGTACATGTTCTTTCTTATTTTCCTCACAAACTTTTTGTTTGTTTGCCTCTATTTAATGTTTGTATTTTAAAACATAAATAATTATAATAATTATAGTATTTATAATATCCTTAGTTTCTAGCTTCCTCTTATGAGTTTTCTCGAAGCTTCTTGCTCATATCTCTCATCAAATGGCCCTATTCGATAATGTCTATCTAGCAAACCCCCTGCTAACCCGAGAAGTAGCTAACCAACTTCTAGGAGAGACATAATTTTCATTCAATTATGACATAAATTCAATGTGAAATTCTTGAGTAGTCTACTTCCCCTTGGCCCCCTTCCCTAAGTAAAGACTCCAAACGCGGTCAATCCAATCACCTCAATTTCAGAATTCTCCGAAAAGAAGGGGGAAGGTAGAGTCAAATCCGAGGGGTTATATCCATTGATAAGTTGTGCATTTAGTCCATGTCGCTATTCCTGCATCCGCTCTGGATGACTCACTGTTCGTCTCAAGCTCCCAATTAATAGCACTCAGTTTGATCTAAAGTCACATTTTCTGATTTTTTTTATAGCTAGCGCTATACACTGATAACATTAAAAAAATGAAAGAATCGCGAATCCCGAGTAACTTGCCAGGCCGAGGTTACTCCTACAACACGTCCTTGTACAATGCTTAAGGCTCTCGGCTGTATGTATCATTAACAAAGTTTTGGAAAAAGGCTATCGATAGAAACAAGATAGAAACGGATGTGGCCGCTTATTGGAATCAAACAGCCGACTGTGTCCTAGCCCGACAGAGAGCTAGATTTGCCTCAATTGTTTCAGACCTCGCGGCCGGACCCGAAAAATTGCCGTAGTAAATAGGAGAGAAAATCTAATTAATTTTTGGTTAATAGAGAATCAAAGTCTATTTCCCAATGAATAAAATGAGGCCAAAGAAAGAACTTGAGTTTAACGAATTCATATCTTTTTATGAGATTCAGAAATAGGAATCGATTGAATAAAGCTATGAAGGTTCGGAAAGTCCATATGTCCAGGGTTGAGCCCCGGGGATTTGACGGCTGACTTGCAGAATTCACTACGATTTTCAAATTGATGTAAAAGATCAGATCAGTAAATGAAAATTTACCTAAATTGAATCTTTGTGAAATCGTCAATATTGTACCTAGGGATCGAGATTTTGGAGGATATCAAGATTTTTGTTGACATAATCTTTACGCAAAGGCCATCCTATCCAACTGTCAGGCATTAAAATACGTTTTAAATAATTACCTCGGAATAATATTTTCATAGGGTGTACTGCATTTTTGGGCAATTTTTTGCGATCTTATTAAATCCTTTAGCACACTTTACATTGCTGCAACCATCGTAGTACCATTTAGCATGTAAATCCACATTAGATATGGTTGTCAATATGGTGTATTCACCAACCTAATAAAAATAATTATTTATAATAAGAGCAGTTATGTGAGGTTAAATGAGCAAAAAAATGCCTAAAATTATTATATACCTCTGTACATGTGAGCAAATCACCAATTGTCTTGAATTCTCCATTTTCAACCAGTGATCACTATTGATATGACTACTATCATTAGTGAGAGTAGATAAAGAATGACTATTGGATGAAAATCCAATGTTACTATGCCTGTAAAAGATAATGATATATGAAATTTAACCAAACGATTAGAATTTGTAAAACAAATTTATAGGTTCTTGTTATAGTTTAATCTTCATTTAATTGCTATGAAACTCCGTTACTTCGGGAAATGATGGATTGATATGCATTTTTGATGCGTGCTTCGGGGTACCAACACGGGTCTTTCCTGTATAAGGATTTTAAATGTTACTAATATGTAATAAGCTTTTAACATAAAAGTTATAAGATTTAAAATAAAGATTTGAAAAATATTACCTTGGAATTTTGACAACATTACAAACTGTAAAATTAATATAATTGGGTCTTACGCATCTTCGCGTATTTTGTCAATATACTGTTTTAGTTCATCTACATATGACTCCCACAAGACCCAAGACAACTCCATTTCACTTCCAAAATGAGAGAACGTAATTATATAATAAATATAATTAAAATTGTTCACAAAATTTATTATTTATCCTTTAAATAATCAAGTATATGATATATTTACATCACATACTCATTATTAATCAGCTAAACATCCAACTTTCTAGCACCGATTTTCTGCACATAGTCAAAATCTCCGAGAGGTAAAATGACCTCACTAATCACATCTAGCAAATAAAAATTCAATGTTAGTAAATATCATAATTCATTAAGGGTAAAAGAAAAAAATGATATGCGAGGTACAGATCTCACATTCTCACCCACGACAAATTCCACATTTAAAGACCCAAAAGATTCAAATGTTGTGAACTCGAAACTATTATCTGAAATGTGGATAGATATATCGGCATTGGATATGTCAGTGGCCATACTAAAAATCAATTTACATAGGTGATTAATTTTCGCTTTTTTGTTAGGTTGAATATTTTGTTCAACCCCAAATTTTGTGATATTTAGAACTCTCCCTTCTTCAAACATATTCTTCAATTTAGACGGCAAGCTACTTCGGACAGTAGCTTGAATTTTAGATCCCTAAACAAAATATACAATACTATTAATAAAATAATATGAGTATTAAAATTATTAAATATTAATCGCATTAAACATTATGCAAGATAAGGAAGTAAATTAATAAAAAATATTACCTCCTTACAATTAATATCATCTCAATAGACATTTTTTCGAATCGTTCCTTCTACTACCATTTACGTAAAATACGCACGTTAATGCTACAAAGTCTAATTCTCTTATCAATTGATTTGATAGCAATCATTCGACTTGTTGCCATTATCTGTTATTTAAATTAAATAAATGAAACAATATGTTTGATAAATATTCAACCAACCGAATTTTTGGGTTAACAAAATACATCAAGTGGGATATGCATATGTGGGTTTACAATCGTTATACCGACCAATGAACCAAATTGTTGTGTAAATACATAGTAATTTGGAGTGATATTTAATAATGCGGATAAGTATTTATATCAATTTTCATGGTCT
Source organism: Adenophora triphylla var. japonica (assembly GCA_022495995.1). NCBI lineage: Eukaryota > Viridiplantae > Streptophyta > Magnoliopsida > Asterales > Campanulaceae > Adenophora > Adenophora triphylla. The sequence goes on along the minus strand of JAFEMH010001114.1, from coordinate 159,004 downwards.
TCAGTCTCATGGTTCTAGATTATAAAATGCCTATTTGCCATTTGATTGCATATGTTTTGAATTTCAATGATAAGTGTCTTAATTTAAGAATTGATGAATTGAATATTATAGGGAGGGAGAATAAGTTTACCTATAAACAACCATCATCAGCTAGCGCGTGCCGGTAAGATTAAGTAGTATAGCAGTAACCGGGATTGTCCATAAATACCTTAAATTTCAAAATTGACATTCATTTTGGGACAGACGGAGGGATTATTTTAGTTGGACTTGTGCTACTTAAAAGTTGAGGGTTGAACATACCAAAAGTGTCGAGTTGGGCCAAAGGAGTAAAGCCCAATCACAAGCAGCCTTGGCCATCACATTCTCAATGAGGCTGACTCAATCATAACAAGGCCCAAAGCCCATCTCTTGTATCAGTCGACTAAGCCCATGGCCCGACCTATCAGGTCCCGACCTAACCTAGTCCGACCTCGTGATCCATATCATAATTCGGGTACGAACCATGCTCTACCCGTCAGTCAGGTCGGCCATTCTACAAGTGGCGACCTCGACCTAATTATCAAGTGTCGACCTAACATGTGATGACGCACGTGGGTCAATCCTTCCATAACAAAGATCCCTACAAATCGGACGGTTACGAGTGCACGTTCCCATGAACATAACTGCCGCTATAATTTCGGAGCTCATGCAGCCCCGTCATTAAAACTACCTACATCAACTATAAATACTTCGTCACTACCAACGATGAAGAGGTAACTGCCATTTTGTTATCTGAATTCCATATTCAATACATTTTTGAGCTTTATACAACTGTGATCTTACTCTCACGCCCGAGCGTCTTCGCCGGAGACACATCCGGCTAGTCGTGGGTTCGATTTCTCAGTCAAGAGGCCAGGTGATCAGTCCTGCCACGTGGAGGAAGATTGATAAGCACAATTCCTGCAGCATCAGTTTGGTTCCATTGCCGGGAATCGTGCTTTAAACTTGACCTCGAAAACTCTATCAACCTGCAACAATGGTGACTTCAGAAGGACACGTATCCGAGGCTTCACTTGGGCATGAAGAAGTGAACAACAACAACTTGAACGCAAACGCTGAGAACCTTAACTTGCCTCCTCCCCCACCGAATCGTCCCCATGGTAGGGCCACACGCTCTACCAGTGTCGTTGATGGCAGGGGATTGCCTGACACAAGGAGAGGGAAAAGGCATATGGATGGGCAAGGAGTTCCACCTCCTCCAAAACGTCCAGTGCTCGAGGTGAATGTGGGAAATAGGGCGAGCCCCTCCACCAACCCCATGAGCAAGAAGGAGATGATGTTGGAGCGAGCTCGGATTCGGCCGACTTGATAGCCATGGAAGAGGCGAAACAGCCGACGTGCGCTGCGAAAGAGTGGCACGTACTGTGTCTCTAATGGACAACAGCACCGGGAGTGCTAGGCCAAATGAAGGTGTGGGACAAAATGGTGAGGACAGATAGTTCGTCGAGCTCCCACTATTGTTCACGTGCCCGATAACGATTTAAGGGCTAGCCTCAGCGAAACGAGGAGCGGAGGCTCAATCGATTTGAGGACTCAATTAAATAGAAACAGACGAGGTTTCGCCGGCTAGGGCGCAGAGGTCGGGATCTCATAGAGACGGGAATGGGCGCAGGTCGCTGTAGGAGGAGGAAAGGCGCGGGTCGCCACATGGAGATAACGGGCGCAGTCGCCATCTCAGTGCCGAGAGGCGCAGTCGCCTCAAAGAAGTAACAGGCATAGATCTCCGGTAAGATCGGAGAGGACCAATTCCCACGGGGACTGAAGGAGTAGGCGGTGACTCCCCCTAGAAGTGAAGGTCGGAAGTCGAAATCTTTGCGCCCCTCCCGGGGAGATGAAAGACCCGATGCTAGGGAATGGCTATTGATGAAAAAGAAGTTCGAACAATGGGAGGAGGAGAAGAAAAGAGACTGGAAAGGTCGAACGAATTGACTTTGCTCTTCGACCTTTATCCAAAGAAATCGAGATAGTCGACCTCCTCCTACTTTCGGGTTGCCACTTACGGAGAAGTATTCGGGGTCGACCAATGCAAGGAGTCATATAGCACATCTGGAGGCCACCATGTATTTTGTCGCCAATGAGGACGACAATATGTGCAAAGCCCTCCTAAGCACACTCACCGGGGCAGCCTTAACTTGGTTCAACGGTCTGGCTGCGGGTAGCATCACTACTTGGACATGCTTCAGGACAAAGTTCTTGGATCGCTTCTCGGCGGGAGCTCGGAAGATAACTGTCACCGATCTGAATAACTTGGTGCAGGCGAAGAATGAAAGCTCGATGAGCTACTTCACCAAGTTTAAGGAAATGGTTGATAAGATAGAGGAAGACCTCACTGATAGGGAAGTCATTAATTGCTTCCGAAACGGTATTTCCTCGGCAGACATGGATTATGAACTCACAGTTCGTACGGTAACAACTCGACAGGAGTTGTTTGAGAAGGTGTATAATGTCGCTCTTCGAGGAAAGGAAAGAGAAAAAGAATGGTAAAAGCCCCAAGGTGGAGGTCGCTGATGATAAAAAGGACTCCAACAAGAACGGAGGAAATAATAAAAATGGAAAGAACAGGACTAGGGCAACAGAGAAAGTGCCCGAGGCTTTCACTCCCCTTACGGTGAGTCGAACAGAAATTATGAATGCCGTCGAGCTGGCTCCTCCAGTCCCAATGAATCCAGGCAACAAGTTTAGGAGGGACAACAGCAAATATTGTGACTACCATAAGGACACTGGACATCTCACAGAAGATTGTTTGGGTTTGAAGCGCATAATACAAAGAATGGTCGACCAGGGGAGACTTGAGGCTTACGTGAAAAGGACTCAAACTGGTGGAGGCGAGCAGCCAGCAGGCGGACAGCAGGGACCTAGGCAACCTAGATTGAACACAGGGGTCATTACAGAGCAAGCAAGCAACACGGCCATCAAGCACAAGATCTTCCAACTCAACAAGGCCCCACATGTACCTCCCAGAAGAGAAGTCAGAGATGAAGCGATCAGCTTCTATCCCCATGAGTTGGCTACTAACATGGCAGCTAGAGAACAAGTTCTCGTCATCCCAGGTCTCATAGACGGATGTACGACGAGCAGACTCTTAGTCGACACGGGGGCCTGCAAGGATATTTTGTTCTACAAAACTTTTAAAGAAATGGGTCTTAATGATGAGCAGTTGGAGAGATATGATGGCAGGTTGGAGGGCTTCACCAATCATCGAGTTGATGCAAAAGGCAAGATAGAGCTCGATGTCGACCTAGGCCAACACCCCCTCAGGATCGTATCAAAGGTACAATTTATAGTAATTGATGTAAATAGTGACTATGCCGCTATACTTGGTATCCCAGGTCAGGTCGCTCTTGGAATGGTCGCATCGATCCCTTATCAGCGAGTCAAGTTCCCTACACCCGCTGGAGTAGGGTGTGTACAAGGCACAGCTCGAGCCTACCTTGATCATGTTCGCAGAGAAAGAAAGAAAAGGGAGTTGGAAATCGAGGCTATGAGACGGTTATTTAAAGTTGTCTCAATCAGTCACCAAGACTACCAGACTATCAACAATCACCGACGTGGAAGAGTCGACCTATCGCTCAAATGACGAGGTCATGCTTGAGTCGACACGTCACTCTAACACCACTGAGGTCGATTCAGATGTAGTTATGGTCGACCAAGTCATCATAGGCAACCTATGCCTCCAGCTCGACAATAACTCGGGGGCCACCACCAGCGAGGTTGCAGACAAGTTAGATGATATGATAGCAGAAGAGGCTCCACATCTGAGGGCCGAGGAGAGACAAAGGGTTAAGGAGATAATCATTGAGACTCTGCAATTCAGGGATGGACCAGAGCTAGAAGCTGTGGATGAGCTAGAGTCAGTAATCACCAACCTTTCTTACCCCGACCAAAAAATTCAGATTGGGAAGCAGCTATCAGTTGAGGAGCGAGCAGAAATCATCGAGCTACTCAAGGAAAGTAATGATGTCTTCGCATGGAGGGTAGAAGACATGAGGGGAATCAAGGAGGAGGTCGCTGTTCACAGACTGGAAGTCAACCCGACCATAAAGCCTAGACCCCAAAAATTGAGAAGCTTTGCTCGCGACAAGGAAGAGGCCATAAAAACTGAGGTACAAAAACTTTTGAATGCAGGGATAATCAAAGAGGCCACTCATACAACGTGGTTGGCCAACGTGGTCATGGTGAAGAAATCAAACGGCAAATGGCGGATGTGTGTCGACTTCACCACTCTCAATCTTGCTTGCCCCAAGGACAGCTATCCCCTTCCTAGAATCGACAAGCTAGTCGATTCCATTGCTGGTCACTCAACCCTCAGCTTCCTCGACGCTTACTCAGGTTACCACCAGATTAAGATGCATGAGGACGACATAATCAAGACGGCATTTCAAGCGGTTTGGAGGCATCTCTTGCTACAACATGATGCCATTTGGATTGAAGAATGCGAGGGCAACTTATCAAAGGATGGTGAACAAAGTCTTTGCTTCTCAAATTGGCCGAAACATGGAGGCCTACGTCGACGATATGGTCATCAAAACAAAGGCTGGACGTCACGTGGTCGACCTAAGGAAACGTTCGCCAATTTAAGAGCAAACGACATGAAGCTTAACCCCAGCAAGTGTGTATTTGGTGTAGGCTGCTGGAAAGTTCCTTGGGTTCATGGTATCTCAACGGGGTATAGAAGCTAATCGAGAAAAAATCAAGGCTTTAGTCGACATGAAGGCTCCCACCGGTGTCAAAGAGATGCGGCGACTTAACGGAAGGGTAGCGGCTCTTGGTCGTTTCATATCAAAGTCGGCGAGAGGTCTCTCCCCTTCTTCAAAGCATTGAGGGGGACGAAAAGTTTTGAATGGACGACCGAATGTCATTCGTCGTTCCAACAAGCGAAGGATTACCTCGCTACTCCACCTCTCTGAGTAGCCCGACCACCGGTGAAACTTTTGTTTGTGTATTTATCCGTGGGAGATAAATCGGTGGCAGGCGGTTTTGGTTAGAGAAGATGAGGGGTTTCAAAAGCCGGTATACTACATCAGTGAGGCCCTATCGGATGTGGAGAGCGAGATACTACAATGCCGAGAAGGTCGCCTATGCCCTAGTCGTGGCTTCAAGGAAGGCTGCGAGCTTATTTTCTGGCTCATCCAATTGTGGTTCTTACAAATGCTCCCCTAAGAAAAATTCTTCACAAGCGGAGAGTTCGGGTCGACTTCTCAATTGGTCAATTGCCCTTACCGAATTTGACATTGAGTATCGACCTCGAAAGGCGTTGAAGGCTCAAGCTCTAGGCGACTTCTTGGTCGAGCTTACGTTCACCAAGGAAGACGACGAGCAGCGAGCTCCAAAAGAGAAGGCTAAAGGGAAGGAGTCAGAGTCCCAGGTCGCCATCAGTCTACCTGACGATTGTTGGAAGGTCTATTCAGACGGATCAGCAACTAAGAATAGCAGTGGAGCGGGGATAGTGCTAATTGAACCGAGAATGCAGGACGGTATACGAGGAGTCATTAAGGTTCAAATTCGATGCTTCCAACAACCGGGCCGAATATGAAGCTTTGATAGCGGCTATAGAATACGCCAAGTGTTTTGGGCGACTAAGATCATGGCCTACGTGATTCACGGTGATAGTCAACCGAGTCGAGGCGAGTACGAGGTACTTAGTGCCACACCGATCAAATCTTGCGACTGGTGAAGGAAGCGATAAAAGATTTGGAATTACAGGAGATTCAAAGAATTGGACGAGAAGACAATGAGCTAGCTGACCTCCTCTCGAAGTTAGCTACTTCGGATGAGCCACATGATGAACCTATCTCCTTCCTCGAAAGTCCAGCCTATGAAAGAGTAAAAATTCAATGCATAGATGATCCCTCAAGAAATTGGACTCAGGAGAAGTGTTGGATCGAGGAAATGAAGGCATACATAGAAAGTGGAGAGCTGCCGGATGACGAGAAGAAGGCTCGAGCTATCAAAAGAAAGCTCCAAGGTATGTCATTCAAGGAGGCGACCTGTTCAGAAGATCTTATACTCGACCATTACTAAAGTGCATCCACCCTCAAGAGGTCGCCCTATTGATACACGAAGTACATAGTGGAATTTGTGGTGGACACCCGGGGGCCAGGACTCTTGCTGACAAGTTAATCACTTTGGGGTACTACTGGCCACACATGAGAGCTGACACTCACAACTTTGTTCAGCAATGTGATCAATGCCAAAGGTTTGCCAACCTTCCCCATGTGCCTACAACAGAGCGGACTCTGTGATCGCGGCTTGGCCATTTGACATGTGGGGCGTCGACACGATTGGACCCTTCCCTCCCGCCCGAGGAAACTGCAAGTATGTGATCGTCGCCATAGATTACTTCACTAAATGGGTTGAGGCCAAACCATTAGCTCGCATCACAGAGGAAAATGCTATCAACTTTATTCATGACTTCATTTGGTGTCGGTTTGGTTTTCCTCGAGCTATAGTGTCCGACAATGGTTTACAGTTCTCCCAGGACCTTGAAGCGAGAGATGAAGCGAGTTGGAATCAAACATTGGAAATCTTACGTCGCCTATCCTCAAGGAAATGGCCAAGCTGAGGCAGCAAATAAACTTGTTCTATCTTCGCTCAAGACAGGACTCGTAGGTCGACGTAACAATTGGTTGGACGAACTCCCCCTTGCTCTTTGGGCAGTCCGTACAACCACTCGGGGGCCTACGGGGGAAACCCCTTTTGCTCTCACATATGGGTCAGAGGCCATGGCACTGTGAGCTCGAGATTCCCCTTTGCTAGAGTGACTTTCTTCAATCAAGAGCAAAATGATACCAATAGATTGATCGACTGGATCTAGTCGACGAAGCGAGAAACTTGACCTACCTCCGAATGGTCAACTACAAGCAGCGAACTAAGAGCTACCACGACAAGAAGGTCAAGGCAAGGTCGTTCCAAGTTGGAGATTATGTGTTGAGAAAGATCGAAGCAACGGGTAAAAGGACCCGAGAACAAGCTATCTCCTAACTGGGAAGGTCCCTATGTAGTCACTCGAGTCGTCAAGGAAGGAACCTACATGATAGCTCATCCCGGAGGTGACGAGTTGAAACATCCTTGGCATGCTACTCACCTCATCAAATACTACTTCTAGTTTTCGGTTTCAAAGTTCAAGCTTGTGTTAGCTCTAAGTTTCAAGTTGATGTAAACATGTTTCCTACCTCAATAAAAAGCACAGTTTATTCGATCAAACGTAGTGTTACACCAATCCCAATGAGCTCGACTCTTAGTCAGCTTCGATTTAACAAGCTCGATTCTTAATCAGCTTTGTTCATTTAACAAGTCCGACTCTTAGTCGACTTCGTTCTAACAAACTCGACTCTTAGTCAGTTTGTTCTAATTAGCTCGATTCTTAATCAGCTTAGTTCATTTAACAAGTCCGACTCTTAGTCGACTTCGTTCTAACAAACTCGACTCTTAGTCAGTTTGTTTTAATTAGCTCGATTCTTAATCAGCTTTATTCAGTTAACAGGTCCGACTCCTAGTCGACTTCGTTCTAACAAACTCGACTCTTAGTCAGTTTGTTCTAATTAGCTCGATTCCTAATCGACTTCGCTCTAATTAACTCGACCCTTGGTCAGCTTAAATAGTTTGAACAGATTAGATTTATAATCAATCTCGTTCCAAAAGTTAATCAAGTCTGAGGTCGCCCAAATCATTATAGAGTCAGGACGACCTCAAACTTGAGATAACTCGTTACCCTACTAAATCTAACTCGACCCTTACATCCAAAGCATACAACATGCAAAAGAGAGAAGTCAGTTACGGTTAAACATAATTAAGTCTCCCAAAGTGGGCCAAGACTTATTTAATTAAAACTGCAAAAGTATCTTGCCTCCCAAAAAATAGGGCCAAGGCATTCAAATATTCAAAGAGCAAAAAGTAAAAATGTTTGGAGCTTGTTCAATTACAACAACCATCGAAGTCAAAGTCTATTCAAGGGGAGTGCCTTCCACTTGGCCAGTGACGGATGCTTGATTGATCTCAGTCTGTTCCCTTACAGTAGATGGCTCACCAAGAACATTCTCGTTTGATAGACAACCTTCCTTGAGTCGGCGATCGTATACTTTGGAGTCTCATCATCGAAGCCTGGATGCATAATCTTCGAGCTCGGCAAGGATAGTGTCAAAATTAACTTTCTCTCTTTGCGGGGAGGATCCCATGGGGCGGCTTCAGCCTCTTCATCATCCTTGGCTATGAGCTCCTTGTCATTATCAGTATAAGGCACCAAGGAGTGGCCCTGTCGAGCTGCAATATTGTAAGGATCCTCAGATGCCCATTGAGCCAGCTTCTATATCAACCGAAGGATCCACGATGATACGCCGAGCCATATGGCTTAGACCAGCTTTGAAAAATACTTGGGCCTCCTTGGTGACATGCGTATGAAGCTCGTCACTGTCTTTGTAAGCCTCGATGGCATCCTCCTTAGTGGTCTTCACAGCACCAGCCAGGTCGACCTCCCATTGAGCTCTAGCAGCATCCAACTCTTCTTGTTTCCTAGCCAAAGTCACGGGAACCTCCTCCAACTGTTGCTTGGCCAGTTCTAGGTCAGCTACCATCTTCTTATTCTCCTCCTTGAGACGAGCGAGTTCGCTGTTGGCTTCCCCCAAGCTCTTCCAGGCCTCCTCCTTCAATTTGATCTCATTATCTTTCACAAGCTTCAAAGCTTCATAAGAGTTATCCAAGTCCGAGTTCTCTTCCTTCAATTTGTCGAACTCTCCCTTCAACTTGGTGTAGTCCTCTTTCGGTGAGTTTGGTCACCTTCCCGGCTTTCCCAGTTCCTCGTTTTTACGAGCCAACATAGTCTTGGCCAGCTTCTCCTGCTCCTCTGCCGCCTTCCAATAAGTGGTGGCTAAATCAATCATGGCAAGAGACTGGAATAACGAGTTGATACAAGGAGTCAGATCAAATGAAAAGAAAAGAAAGGAAAACGGTAAGAAGAATGAATACATTAAAAGCTCAAGGGTTACCTCGGAGGAAGCCAGCCCAACTCGAGCTCGACAAGCTTAGAGTCGGTGGCTTATTAGTAAATTCTCGATCAGTCTGATCGGCTCCCTTCCCGACGACTACCTGGCCATACTCCAACTCTGGATACTCCCTAGCCGAGCTGTTTATCCTTGTCAAGGGAGTCACATCGCTCAGCTCAGCAACCCGACTCTGAATCAACTCGGCATAGGAGACACGAATGGGAGAGGCTTGGGGGCTTCTGGTTTCAGTCTCCACAGGTTCACTGGCATCAACTTGACCAGATGCCGAGCTCGCTTTTGAGGGGCCAATCTTGATCACTTTGCTTATGGGGGCAGCATCATCTTCATCTTCCTCATCATCCAAAGAAATGACGTGGGATTTTCTCTTCAAGGCAGCTTTGGTCTTGGTTTTGGTTGTGGTTTTTGACTTAGCTTGAGCTCGAGTCCTGGCACGAACCTCCTTCTCTGGCTCCACGTTCAGTTCGGCCTCCTCCTCACCACCAATGTTGGCCTCCTCAGAACCTTGGGCCTCATCACCCTCAACATTCTCTCCCTCCATAACATCATCTACCACTTCCAAGTTCTCCTCAGCAGGAATAAACTTCGTGGTATCCTCCTCAACTAGCTTCAGCAAGTCATTCCTCTTGGCACCTTCTGCCTCGCGGTTCTCCTTGGCATTTGCTCTTCCTTGGCTCTTCTTGGCCTTCTGATATCAACAGCTCTCCCCATATTAGCTTCCCGAGCGGGAGTTAAAAGCTGCGTAAGACAAAAAGTAAAGTGTTAGCTCGACATCAAAAATAAAAGTTCTATGTACGAGTGCGAGTTCTACATACGAGCAAAAATCAATTGCGAGCTAACAAATCCTATAGGCGGCACACATAAAGGGCACAAGTGTTACGCTAGAACCGGAAGTGACGACTAAATGATCAAAAGGCAGATGCCAAGTAAGGTGGAGCTCGCACATAAGAAGTTTCATATATAGAGGAGGAAGAGGCGAGTAAACCCTTACCACCAAAATGCTCCCCATTATTCTTGCAATAATTTTTAGTCTTCTGACAGAGGGAGCACATCTTCCCAAATCTTGCATGAGCGTGGGTCACCCAATCTGGATACCTCGTGCACCTCACTATGGGAACTAGTGGCACTACATCATCATCCCCTAGCATCATACCAGCTTGGATAAAGTTATATTTTGTAGTCCCAAGGACCTTCCAACTGATAGGCCTCTGAGCAACCAACTCCGCCAACTTCCTACGCAGGTCTCCATGCCAATGAGGTTCCCACTGATCTTCATCCCTCACCACCTGGGTCTCCTCACTTGGTAGAGGGAACTCCCATCCTAATCTACTCTCCACTACTGCTACATGGGAATTCCAGCCACCAACTTTGCTAGGCAAGTTTATGAATAATTTGGGGGAATTTGCCTTGGAGGGAGTGCTTATGCCACCATTCTTATCAAACTTCACAGCAAAGAACTCTCTAAAAACCCTCATACAGGGCTCATACCCTAAGAAACGACACACCATGATGAAGCAAACCAAGACTCGCATGTATTGGCACCCGGTTGGAGAGGTAAGGCATTGGCACACTCTAAGAACTCATTGATGAAGGGGTCGAGGGCGAGTCTAAGGCCGGCAATAAGCGGCCATAATAGAAGGCTACTGCGGTGGTATCGGTCTTGTAGGACTTCCCAAATAGTGCGAAAAAATCAGCCTTGCTATAAAGGGTAACCTCAAACTCCTCCCAGGCCACCTCACGAAGTCATGGATGGTAGACGATGCGGAGGGAAAATTTCGCTTTCCCCTAAGTGGCCCTTGTGGCACATATCCTCTCTCATTCCTGCCTGGTACCACAGTAGTCTCAAAAGCATTCACAATGCGTGGACTTGAGGAAGTGGGGACACCAGCTTCTCCTGAAGTTGACATATCTATACAAGAAGAAGGGAAAACAGGGAAATCAGTTCTACATGAAGTCTCAGGAGTCCTAGTAGATGCACTAAGGGGCGACCTAGATTCCCCAGGAAATCCAATTCTGTTCCTAAGGAAGGAAGGTTTATTGGGGCCCTGAATGTAAAATATGGCAATATGGTCGAGAAGCTCGTGAAAAAGATGGAAGGACTCAATTCTTGGGTCATTCGTTCCTAAAGTACCTAAGTTCTCTCCCACAGGCAAAGCCAACTCAGTAAATTGCAAACCCCATCGGGTTAAAATTGAAGTACATTCCTCCATGGTCATCTCCTTCCACTCTCCGTTTAAATGTTTATAAACCCTACGATTGACTTTACAGTACCCATACCAAGCTCCGGGTTCTGTACTAAAGGTCCTGGCCATGGCGGAATCAAATAAATTGCAGAAATTAAAGCCCTAATTTTAAAGAATAAGGAGAATACCTTTAGCAGTGAAGGGAAAACGGAACAATGGAGGGTGAAACACCAAGTTATAGCAGAAGTCAACTTCCTTTATCACCGCCGGAATCACGCACAGAGTTCAGAGAAGGCAAAAGTTGTAAATGAAGAAGGATTCTCAAATTTATAGCTTCCTGAATTGGAAAGGGCAAAGGTAAATTCGAATTTAATTTTCCTAATTAATGGCGGAAACAGTTTCCTAGGCGGACTCTCAAACGTCAAAAATATCATCATTATGGCAAAAACGGCGCTCGTACCGATCTGACCGTTCATCGCCAACGTCCCGGATTATGCCACGTCATTATGGTCGACCTACTTCAAAAAACTAGTAGCGACCTGCGGGTAAAATAATTCACATCAAAAGTCTTCTTTAACTTCCAAGTCGACAAAGTCCACTCGAAAGTTGGGGGCCACTGAACATACCAAAAGTGTCGAGTTGGGCCAAAGGAGTAAAGCCCAATCACAAGCAGCCTTGGCCATCACATTCTCAATGAGGCTGACTCAATCATAACAAGGCCCAAAGCCCATCTCTTGTATCAGTCGACTAAGCCCATGGTCCGACCTATCAGGTCCCGACCTAACCTAGTCCGACCTCGTGATCCATATCATAATTCGGGTACGAACCATGCTCTACCCGTCAGTCAGGTCGGCCATTCTACAAGTGGCGACCTCGACCTAATTATCAAGTGTCGACCTAACATGTGATGACGCACGTGGGTCAATCCTTCCATAACAGCATCCCTACAAATCAGGGACGGTTACAGGCACGTTCCCATGAACATAACTGCCGCTATAATTTCGGAGCTCATATAGCCCCGTCATTAAAACTACCTTCATCAACTATAAATACTTCGTCACTACCAACGATGAAGAGGTAACTGCCATTTTGTTATAGAATTCCATATTCAATACATTTTTGAGCTTTATACAACTGTGATCTTACTCTCACGCCCGAGCGTCTTCGCTGGAGACACATCCGGCTAGTCGTGGGTTCTGATTTCAGGTCAAGGAGCCAGGTGATCAGTCCTGCCACGTGGAGGAAGATTGATAAGCACAATTCCTGCAGCATCAAGGGTGTATTGTTGGATGGCCTGTTCTACAAAGATGTTGAAGGACTAATCAAGATTAGTAGGATATAGATAAGATGCAATCCTCTTGCTTCACTGGATTTTCAGTTAATACACTGTAACCAAAACTTGGTTGCTACTATCAAATTAGTTATTAGGGAATCATTTGTAAGTAGAATTTCAATGCCCCCTATTATATAGATAAGATATAATATTCCGAATTCAGCTATTAATAAGGGTAAGAGGGTTGAGAATAAAATAGTTAACTGGGCCAGACATGGGTTGCTTATTTGGGCCTTGACCTAAACTAAAACCACAACAAAACTAAAGAAAAAGAAGAACATAGAATTACCTCTGATGATCTAAATATCTCGGCCGGCTGAAAAGAGAGCGAAACAGAGATGGATGTGAGGTAAAAATGCATTGAAATAGGTTGCGGATTAGTATATTATATACTGTATTAAACATCTACACGACCAATACATGAAAAAAGAACAAATACATTGAACCTCATTAGTCATAACATGAGAGAAAAAAGATAATCCAAAAGCAAATTTACATCCTTATTCATTCCAAACACCTTCAACCAATACATGGAAAAAATAATGAACACATTGAACGTCCCCGGTCATAACATGAGAGAAAAAGATAATCATAGGTGTTAGACGTGTCTAGTGATATTCTTGAACATGTGGATACTTGCTCTAAACATATTGTGTTTTTTTGTCGCTTAATTTTTTCATTTCATCATTAATTATAATATACATTCTCCGTCCCTTATAAGTGTCAAATTTTTAAGCATTCAGTTTGGGACACATGAAATAATATAAAGTCTATAGCATATTCATGCGATAAATGAATTCGAATAAAATACATAGGGATTAGAATTTAAAGAAAAGTAAATTAATCAGGGCTCAACGTTTTAACTTGAAGAATCCTATGCACGTGACACATTGATTTTCTCACACATTTCAACAGATTTGCAGAAGAAAAAGATTTTTAGAAGAAAAAGATTGGACATGACTATGCTCACCGATATATGCAAAAGTTGGAGTCAATAAAAAAAGAAGGAATTGAATTTCATGTATGCGTCACAGGAGATAAGAAGATGAAAAAGAAAAAGATTGGAGTATAAAAAAAGAGATTTACCCTAATATGACTTGAATATATCTATAGGATAAAAAGAAAGAGGGAGACGGATACTTTGGTGAGGAAAAAGAAGGAAATATAATGGTAGGGTTGTTTAAATTTGAAATATTAAAATCGAAAAATAAAAATAAGATTGTATATACGATACTTGGTGTGTATGACTCACAAAGGAGGAAATCACGTAAGAGATCACAGTCATATCCCTGATAGTTAGGTGATATATATTATAATTATGTATATATTTCCTTGAATAGATTAGTAGGACTCATGTAATTGTGTATATATGGTTATTTGAATCATCACAAAGGGATGTTTGGTATTTAAGTCGTCCTTTATAAAATCTTTAGGCGGCTTGTAATTTGGGATTAAAATCTGGGTATATCTCCTAAAAATCCTCTAGCTGGCGTGTAATTTGGGATTAAATACGGGTGGAATTCAAATTTTATTCCGGATGGAATTCAAATTTTCGAATTTAATTCAACATAATTACTAATTACTAACAGAATTGACATAATTTCAAATGGATGACGGCGGCTTGTAATTTGGGAATAAAATCTGGGTGTATCTCCTAAAAATCCTCTAGATGGCGTGTAATTTGAGATTAAATCTGGTTGGAATTCAAATTCTCTTCTAGGTGGAATTTAAAATTTAAAATTTAATTAAATATAATTACTGGAATTCAAATTCTCTTCTAGGTGGAATTCAAAATTTTGAATTTAATTAAATATAATTAATGGAATTCAAGTTCTCTTCCGGGTGGAATTCAAAATTTCAAATTTAATTAAATATAATTAATAATTACTAAGTAAAATTAAAATTAGATAAAAGGTAGACATAATTTCAAATGGATGACGAATGAGAAGCTGTCACGTGAAATTTCACGTCATAATTCCACGTTGCAGGCTGTGTGCATTCGATTGTCTTCTATTTTAATATATTATATAGATTTCATAAATGGCGGCAAGCGATAATCAGTTTATGACGAACTTGGATGATTTTGGCGACCAGAAATCGATTTCTGGTTACCGACGACCGATTTTCTATTGGCGACGCGGCTTTCTGACCGGCGGCGGTGGTGGTGGCAGGCTATAGTAGTGATTATGATGTATCATAATTTTAAATTATGACATATTGTATGCAGTATAATATATTACTGAATAAAAACTTGTAAGACATAATTTAACGAGAAATTTGAGTGAAAGTAATTTGAACCAAAAAAAAATTATGGGTCAAATTCCCTTGTATCTAATGAATTATGTTATGATGTCTGTATGACGAAAAACTTTAATGATATGGAAGGTTATAAATAACTCCTTTTCTGCATAATTTCTCACAAAATAACTCAATTTTAAAGAGTATTCATAAAGTATCAAAGTAAAAAATATTGTCAAAAATAATCAATTTTGAACAAAAAATGCACGTGCAACCACATTTTTAAGAATTCCATAAATTGAAAATGATGTTATCAACAGCATTTCTGTAAAGAAAAACAGATAACAACTGCATTTTTCTATTAAGAAAAGGATAATGATATGTATAATTGTTTTGGTGAAAAAACAATGGATCAAACTAAAGATCAAAATATAAGATTAGGAAGGCACAATGAAGTAAAATTGGTGTAAATATAGGATCAAGATGACACAACAATGTAACAAGGAAAAACCCTTGAGATGAAGATCTTGCCAGCACAAAACCTCGGGAGGTGATTATGAGCACCTGCCTTTCCCAACCGTAGTATTGATATTCAAGGAGTTACAAGTGATGGTGGAGCTATGGCGGATTACAGAAGTATACGTGAACAGTGTGTGTGTTGTGTTCCAGCCATAAGCCCTTTAAATAAAGAAAAAAGATGACTAAGGATAATAGAAAACAACAAACTATCCTATAATCTCGGGATGGTTATCTTCAGATATTGACTCGGTCTCTTGGCCGTTTGAAGAGATTGCATGAAATATTCCCACGTTCCTTATTTTTCTCCATGTATAATAGATATAGCAATTATTAATAAATAATTAATAATCAAAGTATTTTTACATTGACTGCAGGAACGAAGACGATGACATGTTGAACATTTTCAAGACGTCGCAATCCTGAGATTTTACCCACAACAATTGTCCCCAAAATTATTTTTTTAATGAAGTTTAAAAGACAATTTTCCACATTCTTGTAGAACCTGGCGGATAATTAACTTGATAAGACGTGGGTGAGATGTAGAGTTTTAATCCCATTTAATGAGCGACTTTTACGAGGATAGAGGGAAGTTAGGGTTTTTAACTGAGGTCTCCTTGTTTCTTTATCCAAATTTCTTACGCCTTCTCCATCTTCCACCCTGCTCAACGGCGGTAAAAGCTCTATGAGGTAATTTTCTTTCTCCTTTCTCTCTTTTCCAACTTTCAACATGGTCAAATCTAAGTCGAAAAGAAACACAGCGCCAAAAGATCCCTTGAGCTCAAGCAAGGATGGGGATTTCGTTTGTGAAGGACTGATAGCTAGACTTGACAAAGAAGTATGCATCTTCAATAATGTCCAAATCGAGTCCATTAAGGATCGTAAATGCTTTCCTGATTTTGCAATCTTTAGGCCTTTCGATGTCTTTATCAAAGCTGATTTTGTTTCTTCCCATTGGATTTGTTTCTATGACTATTCCTTTGCCCTAGGTTTTTCTTTCCCCTTTCCCTTGTTGGTGGCTAAATTTTTTCAAAAAACAAAACTGTCTTTCGTCCAAGTTATGCCCATGATTTGGAGGATCTTTGCTTGTATTCTAAGGGTAAACCGAGAGTTTGGTTTAGACATAGGTTTAAGTGAGGTAGCCTCTGTGTACGAGCTTCAAACTTTTGGCTCGACAAGATATCTTTTGAAAACTAGGTCTGGAATGAAATCTTTGTTTGCCAAGGTGAC
Source organism: Adenophora triphylla var. japonica (assembly GCA_022495995.1). Taxonomy (NCBI): domain Eukaryota; kingdom Viridiplantae; phylum Streptophyta; class Magnoliopsida; order Asterales; family Campanulaceae; genus Adenophora; species Adenophora triphylla. The sequence continues at coordinate 142,469 of JAFEMH010001114.1, read as the reverse complement.
GGTAAATGATAGGGGTTGGAAGTCAAGATATTTTTTCGTAGAGAAGGATTCTTTGGAGGAGGGTGATTCTCTGGCAATGAGGTGGAATAGGGAAGGTATCTTCTCTTATATTTCTAGTTTTCCTTTTTCCCACACTTAACTGAATTTGTAATTTCCTCTTTTGCCTTTGCAGCTATTGATTGGGCAAAGCTTTTTCCTCCCTCTGTTGACACTGAGGAGAAGGTGAGAAGGCTGTTAGAATATACGGAGGAAGAAAGATCATTCAAACCTGTGGAGATAGGGGCTATTTCAGAAGATTTTGAGGTGCCACCATCATCGGAGATGTCAACTGGTAAAAGTTTCTTATATTACTCCAAAGTTTTTGAAGTTTGACTATTTCCCCAGTTCATAACTCACATTCTCTGTTTTGACAGTGTCCAAATCTACGACTGCATTCTCGCTAAAAGACCTGCAAGACTTCGTAGGACAATCCCAACCGAGCCAACAATTGGTGGTGCACAAGAAGGAGATGGAAGCACCTTCAGTTGAGGCGAGATTGAAGAAAAGAAAGAGTGGTCCTAAAGAGGTTGTCAACATTGGTGCTTTTGAGGAAATGGGTCTGAAGGATATCAAGAAGGAAGCTATCACCATGGTATCAGTGGTGAGTTTCAATTTTTTCAAAAATAAGTCTTTTGAATTTTGAAATGATTCTTCTAAACTGACTATCATTTTACAGGGTTTTGATGCGGCAGAAACGAAAATGAATAGTCTGGAGGAGAGGAACAGGAAAGTGGTCCTAGATACGCTGCAGATGAAGAAGCAGCATAAGGAAGAGAAGGATAAACTAACCAAGAAGGTGGAGGACCTATCAAATGAAGTGGAAAGCTTTCAGAAGGGGATGTCATCCATCCAGGATACTCAATTGCAGGAGATTGAGGACCTGAAGAAGAGCTTGATGGCCGCTGCTGCTAAGAGCATGGTGGAGATCAAGATTCAGATGATGGAGGAATTCCAAGATGGAAGGCACTCAAAATGGGATATTGAGCAGCAACGCTCGATCCTGAAGACGCTGAATGGAGAAATAGTTTAAGTAGGAGAGGTCTCATCCGACTTGAAGGATGATAAAATGCAGGAAGAAGGCACAACATCTGCGGCAGTAGCCACCCCGTGAAGGTTTTCAAAAAATTGTTCTTTTTGTTTAAACTTTTTGGTTTGATGATGGGTTGCGTCCCGGGAGATTTGGAAAAACAATTTTAATGCTTTGGGTTTGTAATCGGTCCATAAGGGCCATAAACAATTTGCTTTTAAAGTGGTGGGTTGGTTCAACACTTAGGTTTCTAGGATAAGGTAAAACTTTTCTAGGCTTGGGATATTTTGAAAATATTTTCTGGTAGGGGTAATCTTTTGAAAATAGTAATAGAAGGTTGACATGCTAGTTTACTCTGAGATGTCGTTATCTTGCGATGGATGTGAAAATCCTTGCATTAGCTTTGATTGACATGCAAATGTCAAGAACCTTTTGTTCTTAGGTGGTACGTATGTGCCACAACCAATTTGAAAAAAGATCTTAGGGTCAAAACACATTGGTTGAGTGGAGATGGGTAATTCGTATATATTAAACATACGGGCCCATCACACACCTCAATCAAGGTTGACATCGTGCGCTCCAGGCGAGGTGTTTAAACCTTATTGAGACGAAAGAAAGTAATTTCTTTAAACCTTTGAAGGGATTAAGTACCTTTAATGGAGGTAAGATGGCCAGTCTCAAGCGGTTGTCTTCATGGGATGCTTTTGAGATGATGACCTCTTGCAAAATAATAACGAAGTGAAAGATTTCGACATCTATTCTGATGTCATTTTTTATTTGATAAAAGGAACAATAGAAAAGTACTAGACTTTGGTAAAAATATTTATTTATTTGAAGCAAAGGAAGTAAGGAAATAATTTGCTCCAAATAATGGATATGGTCATACCTGACTTTGTCAGTATTAAGATGTTACCTTCCTGAGATGGTGTTGACATCTTAAGGTCGCATGGTTTATTCGAATGCTTCATGTTTTCTTGCAAAACAGAAACATGTTAGGGGTGGGTGTTAGCTTAGCTAACACCCCTCTGATGCTTAAGTCAGTAAGTGTTCAAACAATAAACAAAATTTGAAAAGTACTTTTATTGAAATAAAACCGTACAATTCATACCTTTAGTCTTATTTGAATTGAAATGTTGTTACTGAAACTTACATAAAGTAGGACTTGAGGTGAATGGCATTCCAGCTCCGGGGGACCCTCGCTCCATCTAAGGTTGATAGCCAATATGAACCTTTTCCTGCCTCACCATCCACCAAGTACGGTCCTTCCCATTTAGGGGCCAACTTTTCAGCATTGAGCTCTCTTGTATTCTGAAATACTTTGCGTAGGACCAAATCACCAACTTGAAACTTCCTCAATCTAACATTCTTGTTGTAAGACTTAGCAATTTTCTGTTGATATGTCGCCATCCTGACTTTGGCTAAATCTCTTAACTCGTCAGTGGTATCCAAATCATGACTCAGGTTGGCGTCGTTCTGCTCAAGTGTCAACAACCCATATCTGGCAGTAGGGACGACGACTTCTGCAGGGATGACCGCTTCTGCACCAAATACTAAGGAATAAGAGGTCTGACCTGTTGCATTCTTGGGTGTTGTTATATCCGCCCAAAGGACAAACGGAAGCTCTTCTGCCCATCTTCCCTTCTTTTGATCTAGCCACTTCTTTAGGTTGTTGATGATAATCTTATTACTTGATTCTGCCTGTCCATTAGCTTGAGGATGTACCGGTGATGATATAACTGTTGTGGGTATTTTTCAGCATGGTGACATCTTCAGTTACTCCTGCATGTCAAGATGTTACTCCACTGTAAGTATCGTTTTAATATTTACTTATTTGATTTTTCCTAATATCTTTATTATTATTTTCCAGTGAATAAGAGAGAAGAATACGGGATATTTTTCTAGCACGTTCAACACATCTTCAACGGCAAGGATGACTTGGTCTCACGGACGTTGAAGAGGATAAGATTATTCCCGAGATTGTAGGAACAACTTTTGCCCATTCATACTTACTTATATTTAAGGGGAGATGGAGACGAAAAAAACACACACTCTCATGCTCACACACTCTACGCACATCTCTCTTGTAATCCTCTCCATCATCTTCCACAGTTGTAACTCAATTATTATAGTGAAACTTTTAAGGTTGGAGACCTAACTCCCGGGGTTTTTTCCAAAGAGGTTATCACCTCTAAGGTTTTCCTCGTTAACAAATCGTGGTGTCATTCTTTCTTTTCATGTCTTTGTTCCATTTAGTCGAATTCCACAGTCCCCTCCTTGTTGTTTAATCCACACACTTGTCAAAGTTAAGATTCTTTACTATTGTTTTTTCTACCAAAACAATTTGGCGCCCACCGATGGGCCCCGTGGTTTATCGGTTATTTGGATCATTTCTTGAGCGAATTCATCATGTCTGCACCTCCCAATGTGTCCGCCGCCGGCAAGGGTACCGCCGTCACTCCAACATCGGGAGGTAGAACCGGCTTGTTGCCGCCGCCTCCTCGGAGCCAGGACCTCGGCAAACTCGGCCTACAAAGACTCCACAAAAGGAAGCGACTTCTTCCAATGTAGATGCTGACAGCCGGACTATCCTAACCAAGTTGAATCAGAGGTTGGATCAACAAGATAGCAATTCCAAGGTGTTGGCCAATTCCATGATCAAGATGCGAGAGGGATCAACAGCTCATCGCTTCGCGGCTTGAAAACGTCTCACCATTGCGTGCAAGGAACCTCAACTTCGACAACACCGAAGGATCTACGCTCGAGAATGAATTTATTCCAATGAATAGTCCACCTCAAACTCCTCGGTGACATCCTTGCAGGGGACACCCTAATGACGCCACCTTGAGCGGGATTCACCCGTTCATTCCATTCATTGACAACACCACTTTGTCACAACTACCACGGATAACTCTGGTTTCTTTGAATAATCTTTTAAATAATAATAATTTCAATCGTATTCCTATGGTGACCCTTTTGCGGGAAACCCGCTAGCCAAATAGATGCGGGATCTCGGGGAGGCGATAATGAACGTGCGGCATAACTCCTCCAATCCAACCGGTGACTCAAAGCTGCTACAATCAATCTCGGTTTGTCCCGGCAATTGCAAATGTCGACATCCGAAGCGTTTCAACGTTCCATCTATGAAGTTGTATGACGGCACCACGAGACCCGGAGGAGCATGTTGCTCACTATCGGGAGAAGATGGACATAATCCATATTCCGCTTCAATTCGGGAGGCTTGCTTATGCAGAGGATTTGGATCGACCTTGGTTGGACCGGCTCTCAAATGGGCGATTAGGCGGCCCCTAGGTTCAATTGGTTCATACGCCCGGCTTATCAACATGTTCTATAACCAATTCTCGTGTAGTCGACAATTTGAGAAGGCGACAAGTGACCTCTACAATGTGACCCAACGGCCTAATGAAACTACGAAAGATTATGTTCACCGGTTCAATAAGGAAGTCTTGGAAATTCCCAATCTTGACATGTCAACGGCCACGAAGCATTCAAAATGGGGCGAAGAAAGATTCACGGTATTATCAAGATTTGGTGATGACTCCTTGTAAGCGGTTGGAAGAAGTCGGGAGCGGGGCATTGAGATTCATAAGATTGGAGGAAGATGAGCTGCGAAGATCAAAGTCCTCGTCCAAGTTGTCGACATATGACCACCACGACGGGAAAATGAATCATCCCATCGCGGGAACAACCGTTCCAATCCTTACCCAAGAATTGATACTAGCAAAATTAATTCAATAGACGGTGAGGATGAAGATAGTGATAATGTGCCTAACATTTCGATTATTGTTTTCGTTGACATTTCGGGTGTACTTCGTACGATGGGCAACCTAGGGGACAAAGCCGAGATGGCGAAAGAAGACGGATAAGCCTACGGGATGGCGTGACAAATCAAAATGGTGCGCTTACCATGAAGACTTTGGGCATGTTGCGAAGATTGCATCGCACTAAGAAAGGAGATCGGTTACTTGCTCTCGAAGGGACATCTTAAGGAGTTCTTGGGATCCCGAGAAGAAGAAGGCTGAAAGTGCGGAAGCTCCTCATGAAGTCGAGAGACCGGCTTCTCCCCGGCATCAACAAAGGTGATCAATTTCATTAGTGGAGGCTCGAAATATGTGGCACATCCTATTACGCCGCAAAACGACATGCTAAGGAGTCAAAGAGGAGAGGCCGGAAAGACAACCAAGAATGTCGACACCTGCCATGATCCAATCACCTTTGATGAGAGTGATCGAGATAACTTCTTTGGAACCCCATCACGACGGCCTAGTTATTTCCTTGCGAGATCGCCAATTGTACAATCCGGCGTATCTGGTTGATGGGGGTAGCTCTGTCAATCTCATTATGTTGAGCACCCTCAAGGAAATGAACATCCCGAGAATCGGAGATCATCAAGAAATCCTCGGTATTGGTAGGCTTCGGTGGTGAAGTCAAAGAAACGGTGGGGAAATAAAGCTTCCAATATACTCGAAAGGGCCTCAACTTACCATGGAGCGGTTACGTGTAATTGATTGTGCAACATCCTACAATGTCATTCTTGGAAGACCATGGATTCATGGGATGAAGGCTGTCCCCTCCACTTACCATCGGTGTGTGAAGTTCCCAACACCTTGGGGTGTCGCCAAAATATACGGTGATCGGCGGGTGGCCAAGGAATGTTATAAAACTTCAATGAAGGCGTCGACATCTCCAAAACAAGCATAGCAATTACGAGAGGAAAGTACGTGAAGTCAGGAAGCTAGGGAGAACGATGTGAAAGAAGTATTGCTAGACCCTTCCAACTAGGACATCAAGGTACTTATTGGCGGTGACATCCCATCGAGATATAGAAGAGAAGCTTGTGGACTTATTAAAAGCGAGTAAAGAGTTTTGCTTGGAGACATGATGACATGGCCAGGCATCGGCAAAGATGTCATCACTCACAAACTTAACATCGATCCTAGTTTTAAACCGGTGCACCGAGAAACGAAGAAAATTTGCGAAACAAGAAACCGAGATCATCAAGGAAGAGGTAGAGCGCTTACTCAAAGCCAACATGATCCGAGAGGTAGATTATCCAAGATGGTTAGCAAACGTGGTTGTAGTTGAGAAGAAGAATGGGAAATGGCGAGTACGTGTTGACTTCACCGACTTAAATAAAGCTGTGTCCAAAAGATCCTTTCCTACGCCTCACATAGATTCGTTAGTTGATGCCACATCCGGACATGAGCTCCTCACCTTCATGGATGCATCTTCGGGATTCCGGCAAATCCGAGATGGAACCATCGACCGGGAAGACACCGCCTTCATAACGCCAACGGTATTTATTGTTATATTGCTATGCCTTTTGGACTAAAAATGCGGGTGCAACATATCGAGGCTCGTCAACAAAATGTTCAAAGATCGGATTGGGGACACAATGGAAGTATATATTGACGACATGGTAGTAAAATCCAAGAAAGCCGAAGATCACATAAGCAACTTATCTCGAAGCCTTTGACATCTTGGATTGTTTCAATATGAAACTTAATCGGCTAAATGCAACTTTGGAATGAAGGCGGGGAAGTTTTTGGGTTACATGGTTACTAAAAGAGGCATTGAAGCTGCCCCGGAACAGATACGTGCTATTATTAACTGTCGTCACCTCAATCTGTCAGGGACGTCAGATTGACGGGAAAGATTCTTGCACTCACCGAGGTTCATTTCAAAATCCTCGGATCGATGCAAACCTTTCTATGACATCTAAGGAAGAACAAGAAGTTCCGGTGGGAGAACCAACATGAAGAAGCCTTTCGGGAGCTCAAAACTTACTGTCGACACCTCCATTATTGGCGAAGCCTCGGGAGGAGGAACATCTTTACATCTACAGCGGTATCGAAGGCGTTGTTAGTGCGGTCTTGGTGGCGAACGAGATGGTAGTCGGCAACCCATCTACTATATAAGTAAGACACTTTTAGATGCGAGACCAGGTATTCTCATTTACGAAGTTAATTTTAGCTTTGATAAGCTGCTTCTATTAAATTAAGGCACTATTTTGAAACACATACTATAATTGTACGCACTAACTATCCTATTAAGAATGTTATGAGAAAACCGAGAGATGTCGGGTCGAATGGCGAAGTGGTACGTACAATTAAGCACATACGACATTAAATATGAGCCCGGAAACGCAATAAAATCTCAAGCTCTAGGCGATTTTGTGGGCGACTTTAGTCCAACCATGCAACAAGAGGTGGAATTGGAGGTTTAGCAACTTCAAGATGATGACATCCTGAAGATCTGGACTCTCTACACAGATGGTGCTTCTAACATGAGAGGTACATGTCTTGGTGTTGTACTAAAATCGCCATAAGGGGACATAATACCACAATCCATCAGTTGCAGTTTCAAGGCCACTAATAATGAAGCAGAATATGAGGCATTAATTGCAGGTTTAACAGCGGCCCAGGACCTAGATGTCAAGCATATCCGGGTGTTTATGGATTCTTTGCTAATTGTTAACCATTACAACGGATCCTACATAGCAAAAAAATGCAAAGATGACGACATATTTGGAAATTGTAAAAATTATGGCGGCCAAATTCAAAACATTTACTTTGGAACAGATTCCACGAGAGGAAAATTCTCAAGCAGATGCTCTGGCAAACTTAGGTTCAGCCTTCAAAAGCATTTCACAGACAAGTATCCCAATTGTGCATGTTGACATCCCGGCAATTGATCATCTTGAGTGTTCGTTCTAGATGTCGACGTACCTTCCCCTCCGGCGGCAACTTCTTGGACGGCTCCTATTATCAAGTATCTCTTAGATGATACGATCCCGTGAGGAGAAAAATGCTAGAGCCTTCGGGGTAAGAGTATCTAAGTATTTACTTATTGATAACCTTTTGTTTAGAAAATGCTGTTGCGAGTCATTACTTAAGATGTCTAGAAAGCGGAGGCCAGAGCCCATCGGGTTCTCAAGGAGCTGCATGAAGGACAGTGTGGAAATCATACCGGGGCGAAGTACGCATACCAAGGCTACGAGGATGGGCTATTTTTGGCCCACAATGAGAAGAGACGCCGCAGACTATGCAAAGAAATGTGACTCTGTCAACGACATGGGGACATCTGCACCGGCCAGTGAACTATTGCATCCTATCCTGTCGCCATGGCCATTTATGGTTTGGGGAATGGACATCGTAGGAAAATTACCCGGGGCACCGGGAGGAAGAGTATTTCTATTAGCTATGACAGACTATTTCTCTAAATGGGTAGAAGGCGAGGCGTACGTACAAGTTCGTGACGGAGAAGTAATCTCTTTCATCAAAAGAAATATATTCGGCCGATTTGGGATACCTTCGAGATAATTTGTGATAACGGCTCCCAATTCATTAGTAAGAAAACCCAAGATTTCTTGACATCTTGGGGAGTCAAGATGGTGACATCTTCACGTGTTCACCCTCGAAGCCAATGGACGGGCGAGAATCTAGCAACAAAATAATCATAAGCAACTTAAAAAGAGGCGGAACCGAGAAGAAAGGACGATGGGCGGAAGAGTTGCCAATGGTTCTATGGGTGACGGGACGACATCTAAGAACGCTCTTGGTCAAACTCCCTATTCACTTGTATTTGGGACAGAATCGGTTATTCAGGCGAAGTACTTGTACCTACGGCCAGATACAGTTTGTTGACATCTGAACATAATAAAGACATCTTGACATATGACTTGGATACCGTAGATGAACTAAGGGACATGGCCAAAGTTCGGATGGCAGCATATCAACAAAGGGTAGCCAGATCTTACAACAAAAACGTAAGGGTTAGAAGGTTCCAAGTAGGAGATTTAGTCCAACGAAAGGCATTCCAAAATATAAAGGAGCTCAATGCAGGCAAGCTCGCCCCAAAGTGGGAAGGACCTTACCTAATAGATGCACAGGCTGGGAAAGGAGCACATCGTCTGTCAACCTTGGATGGCCAAATGATACCACGAAGTTGGAACGCCATTCACCTTAAAAGATATTACATCTAAACAATGCTCCCCTTAAACTCATCTCATCCTAGGTATGGACAATCCTTTATTTATTTGTAACCTTCCATTTTCCTATTTACTATTTTCTTACTTCATTACAAATCAAGATGTCGCAAACACAACTTGTGGAGAGGCGTCAACATAGTTGACGTCCATTTTTAACATATCTTTGTCTTATGAGGTGTTGACATACGGAAATGAGGACATATCGAAAGTACGCAAAGTCAGAAGAACAACGAATTTTCCTCAGTCAGAGACTGGCCATCTCTTCTCAAGTAAAGGTACATATTCCCTTCTAAGGTTTAAAGAGTTAATTACCTCTTTCTCAAGATGTTAGGTTACCACACCTTCGCCTGAAGCGCAAGTTATCTCTTTAATTGAGGTGTGGGGTGGGCCTATATGGGTAAACTCATATAGCTTATCCATTCCCACTCAGTTAAATGATTGATCTCATGTTTTATTCTTATGGTTATGACATGTACGTTTCATCTTAAGTATCTACCGCTTTGACATACTAACATGTCACCTTACGAGCATAACAAATGACCATCCAAAGAAAAATTTCATCCAAAATAAAACAAGCCTTGACATGCTTGAAAATTATTAAACCACAACTAAGCTAAAGTTACCCTAAGAACATCCCTAAAAAGTTAAAAACAACATCCAAACTGCCAAAGTTAAAACGCAAAAGTGTTGGACCAACCCAACACATAAAAGAAATTGCCTTTGGTCCTTATGGACCTATTACATAACCAAACAAAATTTAAAATTGTCTTTAGGGATTCCACCCCAGTAATACCATCAAAAAACCAGAACAAAGTTATTTTACCTTTTTTCAGGTGGCATCCGCCGCAGGTGTTGCTTTGGGGGTAACTTCTCCAACTTCTGCTGCATCCTTTACAATCGCTTCATATGGGCTTGATGACACATCACCCTCATCTATTGGCTCACCTGTCAGCTTGGAGAAGTAGGCATATTCCTTGTTGATATCCCAATTATGGACCTTCCCTTCCTGGAACTCCTTCATCATCTTGATCTTACATTGGGAAACGGTTTTAGCAGCAGCCAATTTGCAAGAACTTTTCACTTCTGCAACCTCCTTAAGATGATCCTCCTCACTTTTTGCCAAATTGTTCAATAAATCCTTAACCGTCTGCTCCTGCTCTTCCAACGACTTAACTTGTTGCTCCAAGGTCTTTTCATGCCCTTTCACCTTGCTCTCTAACATTATCTTCTCTTTCTTAACCAAAGCAATATCAGCCTTAGATTTCTTCTTCAACATCTCCATTTCTTTTACCAGATCTTCCAAATACCCTACAGCCTGTAAAATAATATACTTGACATCAAAAGATATTATAAAAAACTTTGGAAATAGTCTAAACCCAGTTAGTATCATCTTACCCCAGTTGCAAAACTCATGCATTTCTTTTTGAATTCTCCCACTGGCATTCCTTCAAAAGTATCTCCAACATCAACCACCTCCTCTTGAATATCTTTTCTCTTTCTCACCCTAGAGCCAATACCTGCGATCTCATCTAAAATAAGGATCTTCTTAGGAACAGGCGAAGGTGTGATGATGTGCCACCAAAATTTTCCGAAAGGTTACTTTGAAATTTTCGTTTCTTTGAAAAACCAATCGAAAAAAGACCGGAGTCGCCATGCCATTTTTGTTTTAAGGGCCAAAACTTTGAAAAATGCCCGATATTAGAGATTTGGGTTCGGAGGTCATGTTACACGCCGGGAAGGACGTTAGTGTGCACCCGGAATGCCTCGTAAAACGAGTCTTCCAAGCTTAAAAACCATTTGTGTGTGTGTGTGTGTGTGTTTTGGCCAAAATAAGTTGAAACTGAGAAAAGTAAAAATTGTGATTTCTTTTTAAGACTTTAAACTGACTCCATGATTTTTTGGATGATTTTTGGGTTGAGATTTGGTACTCAAAAGACCTTTTGAAGTTGAAAAACACTTCTGCCAGAATGAAAAAAAGGTAGTAGACACCTGATTTTGAAATAGATTCAAGGGCCTTAAAACTTCATAATCTGAGAAAACTCAGAGAATAAAAGTTGTTCCAGACACCTCAAATAAGATCTCTACGAAAGAATTTTCCATTTTGGAGAAGATTTGAGGGGTCAAAACCTTCTTGAAATCTCAGATATGAAATCTGGATTTCCAGAAACTGATGAACTGACATTTGAAAGAAAATTTGAAAAATGGAGTTTTACTCACGCAAAAAATAAAGTAAAAATATGTATGGAAATCTATGGATGTTGGCTACAAAAAGTGTTTTGTAGTCAACACCAAATTCCAATTTTATATGTGTACAAAAATTTAGACAATGGACTGGGGTCTTGGAAAATTGCTACTGGACAGCAACTTCTCAAGAAAGAAAATGTGATTTAAAAGGGGGTTTTGCATCCATGCTTGTCCCCATTTCCCTAGCTTTTGATTAGTAGTCACTAGACATTTTAGTGGTGATCTACTATATCAAACCATCCTTGGGGTACATTAGGACTTAAGCATTTCATTTGCTTGGGAAGGGGAATTTTGTAGAGATGAAATTAAAGAAAAAAAATCAACTAGAGATTTAAATTGTGGACCATTTGAGATGGTCATTCATGAAGATGAACTTCAAGATGAACATCTTAGGTCAAGATTTAAGTTAAACTAGACATAAAGTAAATCAAAGTAAGAAGAACAAGATGAACAAGAAGTTAAAAGGGAGTTTTAGGGTTTAGAGAAGGAGGGCTTTACCAATGGTGACACCCTATCTTCCTAGGCTTGGAATTTGACTTGAGGAGTATCAAGATTTGGTGTTTGACTTGAGGAGTATCAAGATTTGGTATTTGGATTTTTGTTTGGGTGGATTCAAGGCTTGAATGTGTTTAGGGTTTGATGATAGAGTTGGTCAAAGAGAAAACAAGTAGATAACACTCAAGTCCTCTATGTTTTCTCTCTAATCCTCCTCCTAAGGGGTGATTTGAGCTTGGATTGGTGTATGTATGAGAGTATGTATGAGAATGTTTTGAAAGTATTTTGAGTGAGTGGGGTTTGGGAAAGATTGAAGAGAAAATGGTGGCAATTCTAGTGAATTCCCCCTTTGTTTTCTCCTATTTTCCTTGAGAATACGGCTTCTATGAGCCAATTGTGTTATGTAAGGCGAGAGAGGAGGGTTCAATTTATAGCCCTCTGAAATTGGCAAACATGTCCGCGCGGATTGGATTGTAAACGTGCCTTTGTTCATTAAATGCGGCTCCGGGCTTTGGACGGGAAGAATAAAATTCAAAAATTCCAGCAGTTTATGTTTTTCAACTTGCCCAATTCGGATTTTTCCAATTTCTTTTGCTTTTTGAGATTCTTTCCTTGGTTTATCTTTAAATGGCAAACCCTAATCTACCCTTGGTTGGTTAGAAATGTTAGAAATGTTAGAAATGTTAGGAATGTTAAAACTTTTGTTAATTTTCTAACGAAAATACTAACAAGCTCAAATTGGAGCACTTACAGTAGCCCCTCGGCAACGGCGCTTTCGAAGGAAGCGGGGTCGTCGATAAGAATAAGGCTCCATATTTGGCAGGATGATCAAGTGATCAAGTGGTGAACCTATTTAATAGGCTACCTGCGTATCCTTAAGAGGAATCAAGCCGGCCGTAGTTCGGGTCTTTGACCCTGGAATGACTATTTTGAGGCGTCAACTTTGGAGATGATGGCGTTTTAGGTGCCTCGAACTGATGAGCGAGTTACTGCGATCGGTTCTTTGGAAAGAAACTCTGCTGGGGATAAGAGATGACCATTTTCGGTCTGATGGATGAAATTGTATATCCGCTCTGCTGGGGATATGAATGACCATTTTTGGTCTGAGGGCTATCCGCTCTGCTGGGGATAGGAGTGACCATTTTTGGTCTGATGGCTATCCGCTCTGCTGGGAATAGGAATGACCATTTTCGGTCAGATGGCTGAACCTAATGATAGGCTACCTACGTATCCTTAAGAGGAATCAATCCAGTCGTAGTTCGGGTTTTTGACCCTAAGATTTGACTATTTTTGGGAAGTCGCCCTATGATCTGACTATTTTTGGGAAGTCGCCCTAAGATTTGACTATTTTTGGGAAGTCACCCTAAGATCTGACTATTTTTGGGAAGTCACCCTAAGATTTGACTATTTTTGGGAAGTCGCCCTGAGATTAGACTATTTTTGGGAAGTCGCCCTGAGATTAGACTATTTTTGGGAAGTCGCCCTATGATTTGACTATTTTGGGGAAGTCGCCCTATGATCTGACTATTTTTGGGAAGTCGCCCTATGGTTTGACTATTTTGGGGATGATTGCGATTTATCGCTTTCCTCGTGTTGTGTGTGATAGCGTTTTAGGTGCCTCAAACCTTAATGATGGCGTCTTAGGTGCCTTGAACCTTCATGATGGCGTCTTAGGTGCCTCGAACCTTGGAGATGGCGTCTTAGGTGCCTCGAACCTTGATTTGAAATGATTCCCCTTTGATGGTTTGGGATAGATAGTCTATTGGTGGACTTTATCTGAAGGGGTCGGTCTTATGTTTGCTGCCGAGGAAATGGATGATAATGGGAAAAGAAACGGGATTAGTTAACCCATTTGGGGATTTTGTTAGCCTTTGTTGGAGTTTAGTTCAGGAGTATGAACCTAAATGGGGACTTAGTTCAGGGGTATGATTCTAAGTCGAGGTTTAGTTCAGGAGTATGAACCTAAATGGGGACTTAGTTCAGGAGTATGATTCTAAGTCGAGGTTTTGTTCAGGAGTATGAACCTAAATGGGGACTTAGTTCAGGAGTATGATTCTAAGTCGAGGTTTAGTTCAGGAGTATGAACCTAAATGGGGACTTAGTTCAGGAGTATGATTCTAAGTCGAGGTTTCAGTTCAGGAGTATGAACCTAAATGGGGACTTAGTTCAGGAGTATGATCCTAAGTCGAGGTTTTGTACCTGAGGGAGACTGTTTGAGGGCGTTCTCGCAGGGGAAGATTAGAGCTTACGATGATCATCGGGGAAAAGGGTGACCGTGTTGGTCAAGTGGCTGGACCTAAGGTAGGCTACCTACGTATCCCGAGTGGGAATCAAGCCTGGACGTAGTTCGAAAACTGCTGGGGATGGTTTGACGGTATTTGGGAGTCACCCGAGGTTTGACTGTTTTTTGGGAAGTCGCCCTAAGATTTGACTATTTTTGGGAAGTCGCCCTAAGACTTGACTATTTTTGGGAAGTCACCCTAAGACTTGACTATTTTTGGTAAGTCACCCTAAGATTTGATGATAATGTTCTTTTAGAAAAGTAGTTGACAAAGATATGCTTTCATACCTGTCTTTGTGCTTACCCGTAGGCCAGGAAGGGCTGAGGCTTCGGGCGATGTTGATGAGGAGTTGTTGGGTTGCGGTTTCTGCTGACGATTTGCTGTCTCGGGAGGCATTTTGACTGAAGGGGAGTTTGGTTGAGTGCATCTTCTTTGGTGATCGTCAACCTTGTAGAAGTTGTTGAGCTTGTCTTCACATTGGGACTTCTTGCTTTTGAGAACTTGGTGTCTCTGACCGATTTTCATTTGAGAACTTGGCATCTCTGACCGATTTTCATTTGAGAACTTGGCGTCTCTGTCCGTACTGTATTTGAGAACTTGGCGTCCCTGACCGATTTGCATTTTGAGAACTTGGCATCTCTGACCGATTTTCATTTGAGAACTTGGCGTCTCTGTTCGTACTGTATTTGAGAACTTGGCGTCCCTGACCGTACTGTATTTGAGAACTTGGCATCTCTGACCGAACTGTATTTGAGAACTTGGCGTCTCTGACCGAACTGTATTTGATAACTTGGCGTCTCTGACCGATTTGTAGACATTGGAGGTGATCTGCACATGTTTTGCCCGGAATCATCTCTTGCCGAAAAGGGGGATTTGATTTCTTGCAATTTTGTTGAAACCATTAATTTTGAGCTTTGGTAAATATCTTCCTTGTTGAGGGTAAGTCTCAATGGCGAAGGAAGATGGTTTTTCACGTTTGAATTCTTGCATTGGTTAGTAGAGAGGAAGATGCATATATGACATTCATGATGGCAGATGCATGCATAGAACCAAAAATGATTGTGAGAGTATCACTGCGTATGTTCGCGAGATGATGCATTTACTTGCTTTCGAAGATGCACCTAGCCTAAGCTTTTGGCAGGGAAATTATGATTTATGATCTTCAATCACTTAGGATTTTTCCTATTGATTCAAGTTTTGCGCATGCTACATGAGCCCTTGGGAGATTTTTGTGGGGATGCATTGTGATGAGAGGGGATGCATCGGGATGTATGTGTCTGGAAACTGTTTGGAACAGATTTTGAGCAAGTGGTGAGAGCCCTCGATCGCGACTTAAACAGCGGTACATGGACCTCAATTTTGATGAGATTGGATTCGGATCCCGGGTCTTGATTGGAATTTTTCTCTCTCAATCTTGGTCATTTGAAGCTGATGCTGACAGGCTCTAGGGCACGTTGATATGAGTGAAGCTTCTTTCATTTGGGTGAGCTGTGACCTCGGCCGAAACCTTGTTCGGAGAATGATTTGATGAAATTGCTAATGCAGGGAGAAAACCCAGATCTTAAATTCCGATGCTATGGGAAGCTGCTATGTACCAAGTTCTGAAGCTGAAAATCTAGTTGTTGATGTGACTAGACCTTTCTTGTGACTTGATAAAATTCAGATCCAAAGGACCAACTTGACAAAGCCCCCGGATCCTATTAAAGCGAGGAAAGATCCCTTCTTTGGCAAAGCCTCGGTCTGAAGAACTGAGTAGGCCAAGTCCAGATTTTGAAGAAGCGACTTGGCGAAGCCCCAGTCTTATAACCTCGTTGTCATTAGCAGAGTCCCAATCTGATTGGTAATGCAAAGCAATCCTAAAAATAATCTGACAAAGATCGAATCTATCTCGTAGTGAAAAACCCAATGTGGACCCAAAGATGACTATAGAAGTTCCAGCTTGAAGAGGCGATACGGGAGAACACAGGAGAACCGCTTAGCAATCCCAGGTGTGAAGAAATTCGAGCGGTCCATTGCGGACGAGTCATCATGTGGCCGAGGAGGCACCCATCTTTTCAAATCTTAGTCAACCGAGTCACTTGGACAAGACTCGAAACGTTTATGTGCGGGGGCACATCTTTCGAAAAGTGGGAATGAATTCGATTTTGTGTATACACACTCGCTTTAGGTTTGTCTCTTTTGAGAGAGTATAAGCATCACAAGGTGTGGAAAAGTGTATGGAAGCCTGGCGACGGAAAGACAGTGTTTGGCTCTATTTCCCTATGATGGAGAGAGAAGACTTGTCGAGACACTTGAAAACTTGTCTTATTCATGATGATCACAAAATTTGCTTAAAACCCTTTGTTAATGTTCGGGTTATTCAACCCTTAAATCTGATATGAACAAATATTTTGATTAATCACAAGGAGAAAACCAACTGATATCGAGAATCGAGCTCGGAAGGGCGGAAAGTGTATAGGGACGATCCTTGATGAGACCGGATTTTTTTTTTTTTTTTTTTTTTGAGATTTGTTTGTGATTTCGATCGGACCATTTCTGGTTGCCTACGTTCCCTCCATTATGAAGAGCTCAGGTCGCCGTAGTTCGGGCTTATCCCGAATGAAGAGAGAATGAGTGTGAAAATTCAAGACTTTGAGGTTCTTTTGGGAATTTGAGGATTGAAGATTCGAATAACATATCCCCTTAGAGTGTCCATGAAAGACACGGATGCGAAGCCCCAGTGGGACATCCACGGCAAGTGTTTGTGGAATAGAAATGAATTATGCTCACATCAGATTTGAATTTGCACAATCTTTGATTGATGATTTTGAACCAAGATGGATTAGATTCCAATTTAATCAAGCAATGAAGCGTTAATTTGATTTAGATCTTAAAGATATTATGATGAAATTGCTATCCGATAGGAATTGCAGTTGGGTTTTCGGGCTTCGATCGGCCATCGGGTAATTTTGGAAGTTATGACCTCTTAAAGTGAGAGGTCGATTTGGGCCTTTCTTGGCGAACCTCAAAAAATGAGAGGTTGGCTTGTAGGGATGTGTTTGGGAAATCTATGGCGGGGAAGATTGATTGCCTCTAAGAATGAGAGGTCAAATTTTGATTTTGGCCAAAGGCGAGGATAATGGTAACGGGGATATCCTCTAAAAGCGAGAGGATGGCTTGGGATTGGTTAAGGAAATGGTGAGAGGGAGTCCAAGCTATTGAGAACTTTTGCGAATCTTCGAGAATTCAGGCTCTTTTTTTTTATCATTGGAGAACTTCTTGAGGAGTCGGGGACTTTTACTGAATTGTGAGATCGACAGTCCTTCTTTTTTTTTTTGAAGCTTCTTTTGCTTGAGCTCTTTTTTTTTTTTTTTTGACTTGGAAAGCTTCCTGAGGAGTTGAGGATTATCTTTGTCATTCCTTCATGGCTTGAGATATTTTACGCATCGCCGACTCTCGAAGTTAACTTCTTGGGCTTGTTTGGACTTTTCTCAGTAAGGAGCAAAGGTGATGGCTAAACAGGGTTTCAAAACATGTCGATCTTGAAATGAAAGGATATTGTTTGGTGAGGGTAAGGTAATGGCTTTCCTATGGGTGAAAGGCTTCGACCGCAATCCTTACCGGATGACCTAAATGAAATTAAGTCTTCATTGCTTGCTTAAGCTTTAAATGAGAAAAGATCCATGCAAATTCATCGAGCAACGAGAGGATGATGATGAAAGGGATGTGAGCATATGAGATGCAAGATGGGGAGTTGGTAAGTCCCAATTTGGGAAGGATATCAATTGATTTTCTCACTCCGATTAATTTAAATATTAATCATTTCAAAGAATTAGTGGTTGAGCAGCACAAGTGATCATCTAGGATAAAACCATTTCAATTAAGTGTAACGTGGGTGTGCAAGTGATGTCTCGAGTCTAGCAAGAAAAGAAAAAAGACTTATATTAAAAGTTAGACATTTAACTACTATGTCCAAAATGGACTACAATGACAAATGTCCAGGAAGGACTTAGGTGAAAGAAAAGTACTAGAACCTACGAAGGTTGACTTAAAAGACTATTTTAAAGATAGGTAGCCCCTAGTCTAGCCGCTCTTTGTTGTTGGACCATGCATCTACACTTCGACGCTGGAGATGGGAGCTATTGCAGATCTTTCCATCAGGATTTCTTTGGCCATCTCTTGCTTAATCCAACCATTTTCATCATCTGCGATGGTCGGTCCACCGACCTTACAAAGGGGTGAGTCAAATTCCATTATGCCCACAAGTCTCGAATCACCAAACTCGACCATGTTGACATTCGGGTTGTTGTTTCTAGGGAATGAGTTACTGATAGTATTGGGCCCTTCAGGCACCTCTAACATCCCTTGTTCAATCAAACTTTGGATTGCCCTTTTCAGGGGGACGCAATCATCTGTCAGGTGCCCATGGTACTGATAAAAGGCACAATGCTTGGAGGTATCCAAAGGAGCATTGGGGTTTCTAGGCTGATAATTTTCCAAAGGCCGGAGCAAACCTTCTCTCACCAAACCTCTGAAGATATCACTCAAAGGCATCCCAAAGTTTCTCAAGTCTTGGAGCCGGGATCTGGATGCATCAGGTTTCTTGGGAACAAAGGAAGTGGCATTGTTACAGTCCTGTCCCGCATAGCTAATCACTTCTTTACCTTTTGGTTGGGCGGGAGAGCTGTGTTGGAGGTGGAAGAAACCCGGTATTCGCAAGCGGGTGCGACGGTCGGGCCGCGATTGTAAGCCTTTTCGAACTTAGCCGGAATTAACCATTGCACGCAAATCGGTGTAGGGAAGTGACCGAGGAAGCTCTCAAATGCGGCTTCAAGCATGACCGAAAGATGTCTAATCGCTCCTCGTCGAGGGAGGAATGGCCATTTCACTAAGCTTCAGTTTCACCTTTTATAGAAATCCCCAATATTCTCATCGTGGCGCCTGCACCGTTGTCTGCAGAGTCAACTCTGTTTGTTTCCCATTCCAAGTTGGCTTTATACTTATTTGTGAAAGTACGGTATCTGTTCCCAAGTAGCCCTAGCTTCAGCCGCAATCGGAAAAACCATTTCAAAGCCCTTGACTTCAAAGAGAGATGAAGTAGTCGGCTAACCGCCGGTTTGTGCATCCCTTAGCTTTCATTGCCAAAGTGTAGGTGTCCAAGTGAGTTTTAGGGCACGCACTTCCATCAAACAGATTCGAGATTGGGCATCACGAACTTGTGAGGCAGGGGTACAATTGAGTCGGGATACGTATGCCGAAGAGCGGTGTTCCTTTTGACGGTCAATTCAGCGATCTGCGCTTTCATTTCCTTGTGTTGCTCCATAAACCAAGCCAATTGGGGATCCAAAGGTGGAGCGAGAATGCCTGAGCCGATATTTGAGCCAGGAAGAGGACTAGCTGTTGGTGGTGCATTGGTGGAAGGAATACCATATCCGGAGCATAGGTGAAAAGCTTGTCCTTGGCCCAAATTTCCACAGGGAGTATAGGTAGGAGCTTGGGCAAAGGGATAGAACCCAGCGACTTGTTGTTGGCTTCCAATCGGCAGAGAAGATGGAGGCAGATTCGAGGTAGCCGAGATGGCTTGGATTTCGGAGTGAGGCCCATAAGTAGGCTTAAGTGCGGGCTGCTGTCCCTGGTTGTTGAATTGCATGGCTGGTTGTGGCGATGATGCATAACCGAGAGGATACTGTGATCCTGGTGATTCTGATGAAACTGGGATGGGGGACTTGGTAACCCATTGAACCCTGAGTGAGAAATGGGTTTGCGGAAGCTGTGTGAGGAGCAGCTGAGCTAGCATCATTCTGAGGAGGGGCTCCTGACTGTTGTTGAGGCATGCCGAACTGTTGTTGTGGCCCTTTGAACTGTTGCTGCGAAGGCCCGGATTGATCGGTTCCAAACTGTGGCGGGATCCCGATTAGCTGTGGCATTCCGAGATAGCCCCAACCATGAGAAGACATTCCGTACTGATTTTACCCCCACTGATTTGTGGGCCGTCTGCGCATGGATCTCGTGGTGCGTGGTTGGGAGCCGCCGACCCGAAAATCGAGGAGCATGGGTTCTGGTAGTGGTACCATAGGAGGTGGGTGGTGGCATTCTGGAGTAATCAGGGCGACTGAGAGTGGGATTGGCATCCTCGTCTTCTTCCACGGTGAAGGTGCCATCGGGATTGAGGCTGGCGGCCAAACCGTGGCTTTTGATAGCCTCCATAAGGCTATTCAGCTGTGCTTCCTGTCGTAATCTCATCTGTTCTGCTAACTGATTCCACTGCATTCTGCATCGAGGGGTCCCGGAGGCGGAGTGACGTTGTCCCCATCATTACCGGCTGATGCAGACATTCTGAAACCCGGAGTCGGAATAAACGGTGAAGCTGATGACGCGCTTGACTCTTCCCAACTGATCAAACGGTGACCCGGTGTCCGGAACCAACCTTTGTGAGGAGCTGCGGGGGAAAAGGCACGAGGGTTCAGATGTCTGAGAATTGAAGGAAGGTAGGAGTTTGGGCTTTGGGCTCATGCAACATGCAGTTATTTGTTCATGTTTACTTAAAACATGTTTTATTAACCTAATCGGTTGGAGAAGATTGCTCTTCTTTTTCGCAAACTACTCTGGATCCTGGATCAGTGGGCCCCATCACTACGTCTATAAGCCCCTCGTATTCCACCTGTATTTCGACCTCCCAGGGTGGACAGCCCCAGGCGAGGGTCCTATAGGGCAAGCGGGTCCCACAACCGAAAGGAAAAACGATCCTAAAAGTCTGGCAGGTAATCGAGTCTTAACGAGCATTCGATGTAAATTACGGACAAAGCTGACGTCAAAGTCAAGATCATGTCCGAGGGCTCGACAAAAAAGTCGGCATGATTTGGACTGATGAATGTCCACGATTGATCTTGACTTGTCGTCAGTTAAACCGTAATTAGGCATGGAATAATCATTAATCCTTGATGACTCAGAGTCAATGCTGGGAGTCAGTGTATAATTTGCGCCAGTCAGAGCCGAAGTCAAGGCGCCGGTCAATATCTTGGTCAAAGTCTGCGGCGGAAAACCGGCAGAACTTCGACTGATTAGGGTCCCCGAAAGATATTGAGTAGGTGTGCCGACAAAGGCTTGAAAGGAAAGGTCTATACACAGACAGGGCATGACACACTCGGACTAAAACCAACAGGGTCTCGGACAAAGTGTGTCACGGACAAGTGCATGGTCGACACGAGGCTCCATGGGATGTTTGGGTAGTCCTGTGCTTGCACCGAGAGGAGTAATAAGACCAAACGGGCCGCGACAAGGATTTCCCCGGGTTAGGGACGTAGTGTGCAGTGTACGGTCACGTGCGCGTAGTGTGCAAGGAGTCTATTTTCTTTTTCTGAGTAAAATAGAAAATTTTCATATGTGTCTTAAAAAGAAATGATGCATGATTTTTTTTTTGAAAATTTTCTTTTTTTTTTGAAATTTTTTTTTTTTGAATTTTTTTTTTGAAATGAGCACATAAGCACATAAGCACAAAAATTCCGACAGTTAGGGACATGATTCCGACAGTCAAAATTTTGACTTTTTCCAAGGCGGCCAAAACAACACGAAAATGTGCAAAAATCAACACACACAACAAATGATTTTTAAAGCCGAGACGGAAGCTTGACCCTCAAAAGCTTTTTTTTTTTTTTTGAAAACGATGATACCGGTACGTGGGATTGTTAAACCACAACTTATCCCCGACTCGTGTTAGGAGGCGATAACGGGAAGTTTAATGGTTTCCACCGATATACCAAATATCATTTTTTTTTAAAAAAAAGCTTAATTGATCCCCAGCGGGGTCGCCACTGTGATGATGTGCCACCAAAATTTTTCGAAAGGTTACTTTGAAATTTTCGTTTCTTTGAAAAACCAATCGAAAAAAGACCGGAGTCGCCACGCCATTTTTGTTTTAAGGGCCAAAACTTTGAAAAATGCCCGAGATTAGAGATTTGGGTTCGGAGGTCATGTTACACGCCGGGAAGGACGTTAGTGTGCACCGGAATGCCTCGTAAAACGAGTCTTCCAAGCTTAAAAACCATTTGTGTGTGTGTGTGTGTGTTTTGGCCAAAATACGTTGAAACTGAGAAAAGTAAAAATTGGGATTTCTTTTTAAGACTTTAAACTGACTCCATGATTTTTTGGATGATTTTTGGGTTGAGATTTGGTACTCAAAAGACCTTTTGAAGTTGATAAACACTTCTGCCAGAATGAAAAAAAGGTAGTAGACACCTGATTTTGAAATGGATTCAAGGGCCTTAAAACTTCATAATCTGAGAAAACTCAGAGAATGAAAGTTGTTCCAGACACCTCAAATAAGATCTCTAATCCTCCTCCTAAGGGGTGATTTGAGCTTGGATTGGTGTATGTATGAGAGTATGTATGAGAATGTTTTGAAAGTATTTTGAGTGAGTGGGGTTTGGGAAAGATTGAAGAGAAAATGGTGGCAATTCTATTGAATTCCCACTGTTTTCTCCCTATTTTTCGCCAGAATACAGCTTCTATGAGCCAATTGTGTTATGTAAACTGAGAGAGGAGGGTTCAATTTATAGCCCTCTGAAATTGACAAACATGTCCGCGTGGATTGGATTGTAAACGTGCACTGTTCATTAAATGCAGCTCCAGGCTTTGGACAGGAAGAATAAAATTCAAAAATTCCAGCAGTTTATGTTTTTCAACTTGCCCAATTCGGATTTTTCCAATTTCTTTTGCTTTTTGAGATTCTTTCCTTGGTTTATCTTTAAATGGCAAACCCTAATCTACCCTTGGTTGGTTAGAAATGTTAAAAATGTTAGAAATGTTAGGAATGTTAAAACTTCCGTTAATTTTCTAACTAAAATACTAACAAGCTCAAATTGGAGCACTTACAGTAGCCTCTCGGCGACGGCGCTTTTGAAGGAAGCGGGGTCGTCGATAAGAGTAAGGCTCCATATTTGGCAGGATGATCAAGTGATCGAGTGGCTGAACCTATTTAATAGGCTACCTACGTATCCTTAAGAGGAATCAAGCCGGCCGTAGTTCGGGTCTTTGACCCTGGAATGACTATTTTGAGGCGTCAACCTGGAGATGATGGCGTTTTAGGTGCCTCGAACCTGATGAGCGAGTTCTGCAGTCGGTTGCTGGAAAGAAACTCTGCTGGGGATAAGAGATGACCATTTTCGGTCGGATGGCTGAAATTGTATATCCGCTCTGCTGGGGATATGAATGACCATTTTTGGTCTGAGGGCTATCCGCTCTGCTGGGGATAGGAGTGACCATTTTTGGTCTGATGGCTATCCGCTCTGCTGGGGATAGGAATGACCATTTTTGGTCAGATGGCTGAACCTAATGATAGGCTACCTACGTATCCTTAAGAGGAATCAAGCCAGTCGTAGTTCGGGTTTTTGACCCTAAGATTTGACTATTTTTGGGAAGTCGCCCTATGATCTGACTATTTTTGGGAAGTCGCCCTAAGATTTGACTATTTTTGGGAAGTCACCCTAAGATCTGACTATTTTTGGGAAGTCACCCTAAGATTTGACTATTTTTGGGAAGTCGCCCTGAGATTAGACTATTTTTGGGAAGTCGCCCTGAGATTAGACTATTTTTGGGAAGTCGCCCTATGATTTGACTATTTTGGGGAAGTCGCCCTATGATCTGACTATTTTTGGGAAGTCGCCCTATGGTTTGACTATTTTGGGGATGATTGCGATTTATCGCTTTCCTCGTGTTGTGTGTGATAGCGTTTTAGGTGCCTCAAACCTTAATGATGGCGTCTTAGGTGCCTTGAACCTTCATGATGGCGTCTTAGGTGCCTCAAACCTTGGAGATGGCGTCTTAGGTGCCTCGAACCTTGATTTGAAATGATTTCCCTTTGATGGTTTGGGATAGATGGTCTATTGGTGGACTTTATTTGAAGGGATCAGTCTTATGTTTGCTGCCGAGGAAATGGATGATAATGGGAAAAGAAACGGGATTTCGTTAACTTCGCTGGGGATTTTGTTAGCCTTTGTTGGAGTTTAGTTCAGGAGTATGAACCTAAATGGGGACTTAGTTCAGGGGTATGATTCTAAGTCGAGGTTTAGTTCAGGAGTATGAACCTAAATGGGGAATTAGTTCAGGAGTATGATTCTAAGTCGAGGTTTTGTTCAGGAGTATGAACCTAAATGGGGACTTAGTTCAGGAGTATGATTCTAAGTCGAGGTTTAGTTCAGGAGTATGAACCTAAATGGGGACTTAGTTCAGGAGTATGATTCTAAGTCGAGGTTTCAGTTCAGGAGTATGAACCTAAATGGGGACTTAGTTCAGGAGTATGATCCTAAGTCGAGGTTTTGTACCTGAGGGAGACTGTTTGAGGGCGTTCTCGCAGGGGAAGATTAGAGCTTACGATGATCATCGGGGAAAAGGGTGACCGTGTTGGTCAAGTGGCTGGACCTAAGGTAGGCTACCTATGTATCCCGTGTGGGAATCAAGCCTTGACGTAGTTCGAAAACTGCTGGGGATGGTTTGACGGTATTTGGGAGTCACCCGAGGTTTGACTGTTTTTTGGGAAGTCGCCCTAAGATTTGACTATTTTTGGGAAGTCGCCCTAAGACTTGACTATTTTTGGGAAGTCACCCTAAGACTTGACTATTTTTGGGAAGTCACCCTAAGATTTGATGATAATGTTCTTTTAGAAAAGTAGTTGACTAAGATATGCTTTCATACCTGTGCTGTGCTTACCTGTAGCTGCCGGAAGGACTGAGGCTTCGGCTGATGTTGATGAAGAGTTGTTGGGTTGCGGTTTCTGCTGACGATTTGCTGTCTCGGGAGGCATTTTGACCTGAAGGGGGGAGTTTGGTTGAGTCTGCATCTTGCTGGTGATCGTCAACCTTGTAGAAGTTGTTGAGCTTGTCTTCACATTGGGACTTCTTGCTTTTGAGAACTTGGTGTCTCTGACCGATTTTCATTTGAGAACTTGGCATCTCTGACCGATTTTCATTTGAGAACTTGGCGTCTCTGTCCGTACTGTATTTGAGAACTTGGTGTCCCTGACCGATTTGCATTTTGAGAACTTGGCATCTCTGATCGATTTTCATTTGAGAACTTGGCGTCTCTGTTCGTACTGTATTTGAGAACTTGGCGTCCCTGACCGTACTGTATTTGAGAACTTGGCGTCTCTGACCGAACTGTATTTGAGAACTTGGCGTCTCTGACCGAACTGTATTTGATAACTTGGCGTCTCTGACCGATTTGTAGACATTGGAGGTGATCTGCACATGTTTTGCCCGGAATCATCTCTTGCCGAAAAGGGGGATTTGATTTCTTGCAATTTTGTTGAAACCATTGATTTTGAGCTTTGGTAAATATCTTCCTTGTTGAGGGTAAGTCTCAATGGCGAAGGAAGATGGTTTTTCACGTTTGAATTCTTGCATTGGTTAGTAGAGAGGAAGATGCATATATGACATTCATGATGACAGATGCATGCATAGAACCAAAAATGATTGTGAGAGTATCACTGCGTATGTTCGCGAGATGATGCATTTACTTGCTTTCGAAGATGCACCTAGCCTAAGCTTTTGGCAGGGAAATTATGATTTATGATCTTCAATCACTTAGGATTTTTCCTATTGATTCAAGTTTTGCGCATGCTACATGAGCCCTTGGGAGATTTTTGTGGGGATGCATGGTGATGAGAGGGGATGCATCGGGATGTATGTGTCTGGAAACTGTTTGGAACAGATTTTGAGCAAGTGGTGAGAGCCCTCGATCGCGACTTAAACAGCGGTACATGGACCTCAATTTTGATGAGATTGGATTCGGATCCCGGTCTTGATTGGAATTTTCTCTCTCAATCTTGGTCATTTGAAGCCGATGCCGATGTGCTCTAGGGCACGTTGATATGAGTGAAGCTTCTTTCATTTGGGTGAGTCATGACCTCGGCCGAAACCTTGTTCGGAGAATGATTTGATGAAATTGCTAATGCAGGAGAAACCCAGATCTTAAATTCCGATGCTATGGGAAGTCGCTATGTACCAAGTTCAAGCCGAAAATCTAGTTGTTGATGTGACTAGACCTTTCTTGTGACTTGATAAAATTCAGATCCAAAGGACCAACTTGACAAAGCCCCCGGATCCTATTAAAGCGAGGAAAGATCCCTTCTTTGGCAAAGCCTCGGTCTGAAGAACTGAGTAGGCCAAGTCCAGATTTTGAAGAAGCGACTTGGCGAAGCCCCAGTCTTATAACCTCGTTGTCATTAGCAGAGTCCCAATCTGATTGGTAATGCAAAGCAATCCTAAAAATAATCTGACAAAGATCGAATCTATCTCGTAGTGAAAAACCCAATGTGGACCCAAAGATGACTATAGAAGTTCCAGCTTGAAGAGCTGATACAGGAGAACCTGGGAGAACCGCTTAGCAAGCCCCAGTATGAAGAAATTCAGAGCAGTCCCATTGCAGACAGAGTCATCATGTGGCCGAGGAGGCACCCATCTTTTCAAATCTTAGTCAACCAGTCACTGGACAAGACTCAGAAACGTTTATGTGCAGGGGCACATCTTTCGAAAAGTGGGAATGAATTCCGATTTTGTGTATACACACTCGCTTTAGGTTTGTCTCTTTTGAGAGAGTATAAGCATCACAAGGTGTGGAAAAGTGTATGGAAGCCCCTGCTGTCAGAAAGACAGTGTTTGGCTCTATTTCCCTATGATGGAGAGAGAGAAGACTTGTCGAGACACTTGAAAACTTGTCTTATTCATGATGATCACAAGGCTGCTTAAAACCCTTTGTTAATGTTCGGGTTATTCAACCCTTAAATCTGATATGAACAAATATTTTGATTAATCACAAGGAGAAAACCAACTGATATCGAGAATCGAGCTCGAAAGGGCGGAAAGTGTATAGGGACGATCCTTGATGAGACCGGTTTTTTTTTTTTTTTTTTTTTTTTTTTTTTTTTTTTTTTTTTGAGATTTGTTTGTGATTTCGACCGGACCATTTCTGGTTGCCTACGTTCCCTCCATTATGAAGAGCTCAGGTCGCCGTAGTTCGGGCTTATCCCGAATGAAGAGAGAATGAGTGTGAAAATTCAAGACTTTTAGGTTCTTTTGGGAATTTGAGGATTGAAGATTCGAATAACATATCCCCTTAGAGTGTCCATGAAAGACACGGATGCGAAGCCCCAGTAGGACATCCACGGCAAGTGTTTGTGGAGTAGATATGAATTATGCTCACATCAGATTTGAATTTGCACAATCTTTGATTGATGATTTTGAACCAAGATGGATTAGATTCCAATTTAAGCAAGCAATGAAGCGTTAATTTGATTTAGATCTTAAAGATATTATGATGAAATTGCTATCCGATAGGAATTGCAGTTGGGTTTCCGGGCTTCGATCGGCCATCGGGTAATTTTGGAAGTTATGACCTCTTAAAGTGAGAGGTTGGCTGGGCCTTTTGCTGACTGAACCTCTAAAAATGAGAGGTTGGCTTGTAGGGATGTGTTTGTGAAATCTATGGCGGGGAAGATAGATTGCCTCTAAGAATGAGAGGTCAAATTTTGATTTTGGCCAAAGGCGAGGATAATGGTAACGGGGATATCCTCTAAAAGCGAGAGGATGGCTTGGGATTGGTTAAGAAAATGGTGAGAGGGAGTCCAAGCTATTGAGAACTTTTGCGAATCTTCGAGAATTCAGGCTCTTTTTTTTATCATAGGAGAACTTCTTGAGGAGTCGGGGACTTTTACTGAATTGTGAGGATCGACAGTCCTTCTTTTTTTTTTTGAAGCTTCTTTTGCTTGAGCTCTTTTTTTTTTTTGACTTGGAAAGCTTCCTGAGGAGTTGAGGATTATCTTTGTCCTTCCTTCATGGCTTGAGATATTTTACGCATCGCCGACTCTCGAAGTTAACTTCTTGGGCTTGTTTGGACTTTTCTCAGTAAGGAGCAAAGGTGATGGCTAAACAGGGTTTCAAAACATGCCGATCTTGAAATGAAAGGATATTGTTTGGTGAGGGTAAGGTAATGACTTTCCTATGGGTGAAAGGCTTCGACCGCAATCCTTACCGGATGACCTAAACGAAATTAAGTCTTCATTGCTTGCTTAAGCTTTAAATGAGAAAAGATCCATGCAAATTCATCGAGCAACGAGAGGATGATGATGAAAGGGATGTGAGCATATGAGATGCAAGATGGGGAGTTGGTAAGCCCCAATTTGGGAAGGATATCAATTGATTTTCTCACTCCGATTAATTTAAATATTAATTATTTCAAAGAATTAGTGGTTGAGCAAAGACAAGTGATCATCTAGGATAAAACCATTTCAATTAAGTGTAACGTGGGTGTGCAAGTGATGTCTCGAGTCTAGCAAGAAAAGAAAAAAGACTTATATTAAAAGTTAGACATTTAACTACTATGTCCAAAATGGACTACAATGACAAATGTCCAGGAAGGACTTAGGTGAAAGAAAAGTACTAGAACCTACGAAGGTTGACTTAAAAGACTATTTTAAAGATAGGTAGCCCATAGTCTAGCCGCTCTTTGTTGTTGGACCATGCATCTACTCTTCGACGCTGGAGATGGGGGCTATTGTAGATCTTTCCATCAGGATTTCTTTGGCCATCTCTTGCTTAATCCAACCATTTTCATCATCTGCGATGGTCGGTCCACCGACCTTACAAAGGGGTGAGTCAAATTCCATTATACCCACAAGTCTCGAATCACCAAACTCGACCATGTTGACATTCGGGTTGTTGTTTCTAGGGAATGGGTTACTGATAGTATTGGGCCCTTCAGGCACCTCTAACATCCCTTGTTGAATCAAACTTTGGATTGCCCTTTTCAGGGGGACGCAATCATCTGTCAGTGCCCATGGTATGCGATGAAAGGCACAATGCTTGGAGGTATCCAAAGGAGCATTGCGGTTTCTAGGCCGATAATTTTCCAAAGGCCGTGAGCAAACCTTCTCTCACCAAACCTCGAAGATATCACTCAAAGGCATCCCAAAGTTTCTCAAGTCTTGGAGCCGGATCTGGATGCATCGGGTTTCTTGGGAACAAAGGAAGTGGCATTGTTCTGATCCCGTCCCGCATAGCTAATCACTTATTTACCTTTTGGTTGGGCAGAGCCGTGTTGGAGGTGGAAGAAATCCGGTATTCGTAAGGTGTGCAGCTTCGGCCGCCGATTGTAAGCCTTTTCGAACTTAGCCCCGAATTAACCATTGCACGCAAATCAATGTAGGGGAAGTGACTCGAGGGAAGCTCTCAAATGTGGCTTCAAGCATGACCGAAAGATGTCTAACTCGCTCCTCGTCGAGGGAGGAATGGCCATTTCACTAAGCTTCGTGTTCCACCTTTTATAGAAATCCCCAATATTCTCATCATGGCACCGCACCGTTGTCCTGTGTCAACTCTGTTTGTTTCCCATTCCAAGTTGGCTTTATACTTATTTGTGAAAGTACCGGTAATCTGCTCCCAAGTAGCCCTAGCTTCAGCCGTAATCGAAAAAACCATTTCAAAGCCCCCGACTTCAAAGAGAGATCAAGTAGTCGCCCAACCGCCGGTTTGTGCATCCCTTAGCTTTCATTGCCAAAGTGTAGGTGTCCAAGTGAGTTTTAGGGCACGCACTTCCATCAAACAGCTTCGAGATTGGGCATCACGAACTTGTGAGGCAGGGGTACAATAGAGTCGGGATCCGTAGGCCGAAGAGCAGTGTTCCTTTTGACGGTCAATTCAACGATCCGCGCTTTCATTTCCTTGTGTTGCTCCATAAACCAAGCCAATTGGGGATCCAAAGGTGGAGCGAGAATGCCCGAGCCGATATTTGAGCCAGAAGAGGACTAGTGTTGGTGGTGCATTGGTGGAAGGAATACCATATCCGGAGCATAGGTAAAACCTCGTCCTTGGCCCAAATTTCCCCGGGAGTATAGGTAGGAGCTTGGGTAAAGGGATAGAACCCGGCGACTTGCTTTGTTGGCTTCCAATCGCCAGAGAAGATGGAGGCAGATCTCGAGGTAGCCAGATGGCTTGGATTTATGGAGTGAGGCCCATAAGTAGGCTTAAGTGCGGGCCGCCGTCCCTCGGTTGTTGAATTGCATGGCCGGGTTGTGGCGAGGATGCATAACCGAGAGGATACTGTGATCCCGGTGATTCCCGATGAAGAGCTGGGATGGGGGCTTGCAACCCATTGAACCCCGAGTGAAAAATGGATTTGCGGAAGCCGTGTGAGGAGCAGTGAGCTAGCATCATTCCTCGAGGTGAGGGCTCTGACATTGTTGAGGCATGCCGAACCGTTGTTGTGGCCTTTGAAACCGTTGCCGCTGCGAAGGTCCGGATTGATCGGTTCCAAACTGTGGCGGGATCCCGATTAGCTGTGGCATTCCGAGATAGCCCCAACCATGAGAAGACATTCCGTACTAATTTTGTCCCCACTGATTTGTGCCGTCGGGCTGCATGGATCTGGTGGTCTGTGGTTGGGGAGCTGGCTGACCCGAAAATCGAGGAGCATGGGTTCTGGTAGTGGTACCATAGGAGGTGGGTGGTGGCATTCTGGAGTAATCAGGGCGAATGAGAGTGGGATTGGCATCCTCGTCTTCTTCCACGGTGAAGGTGCCATCGGGATTGAGGCTGGCGGCCAAACCGTGGCTTTTGATAGCCTCCATAAGGCTATTCAGCTGTGCTTCCTGTCGTAATCTCATACGTTCGCTAACCGATTCCACCGCCGTTCGTCCGAGGGGTCCCGGGAGGCGGAGTGACGTTGTCCCCATCATTACCGGCTGATGCAGACATTCTGAAACCCGGAGTCGGAATAAACGGTGAAGCTGATGACGCGCTTGACTCTTCCCAACTGATCAAACGGTGACCCGGTGTCCGGAACCAACCTTTGTGAGGAGCTGCGGGGGAAAAGGCACGAGGGTTCAGATGTCTGGGAATTGATGAAGGTAGGAGTTTGGGCTTTGGGCTCATGCAACATGCAGTTATTTGTTCATGTTTACTTAAAACATGTTTTATTAACCTAATCGGTTGGAGAAGATTGCTCTTCTTTTTCGCAAACTACTCTGGATCCTGGATCAGTGGGCCCCGTCACTACGTCTATAAGCCCCTCGTATTCCACCTGTATTTCGACCTCCCAGGGTGGACAGCCCCGGGCGAGGGTCCTATAGGGCAAGGGGGTCCCACCGACCGAAAGAAAAACGATCCTAAAAGTCTGGCGGGTAATCGAGTCTTAACGAGCATTCGATGTAAATTACGGACAAAGCTGACGTCAAAGTCAAGATCATGTTCGAGGGCTCGACAAAAAAAGTCGGCATGATTTGGACTGATAAATGTCCACGATTGATCTTGACTTGTCGTCAATTAAGCCGTAATTAGGCATGGAATAATCATTAATCCTTGATGACTAAGTGTCAATGCTGGGAGTCAGTGTATAATTTGTGCCGCCGAGCCGAAGTCAAGGCGCCGGTCAATATCTTGGTCAAAGTCCGCGGCGGAAAACCGGCGAACTTCGACCGATTAGTGGTCCCCGAAAGATATTGAGTCGGTGTGCCGACAAAGGCTTGAAAGGAAAGGTCTATACACAGACAGGGCATGACACAGACCAGACTAAAAACCAACAGGGTCTCTGACAAAGTGTGTCACGGACAAGTGCATGGTCGACACGAGGCTCCATGGGATGTTTGGGTAGTCCTGTGCTTGCACCGAGAGGCGTAATAAGACCAAACGGGCCGCGACAAGGATTTCCCCGGGTTAGGGACGTAGTGTGCAGTGTACAGTCACGTGCGCGTAGTGTGCAAGGAGTCTATTTTCTTTTTCTGAGTAAAATAGAAAATTTTCATATGTGTCTTAAAAAGAAATGATGCATGATTTTTTTTTGAAAATTTTCTTTTTTTTTGAAATTTTTTTTTTGAATTTTTTTTTTGAAATGAGCACATAAGCACAAAAATTCCGACAGTTAGGGACATGATTTCGACAGTCAAAATTTTGACTTTTTCCGAGGCGGCCAAAACAACACGAAAATGTGCAAAAATCAACACACACAACAAATAATTTTTAAAGCCGGGACGGAAGCTTGACCCTCAAAAGCTTTTCTTTTTTTTTTGAAAACGATGATACCGGTACGTGGGATTGCTAAATCACAACTTATCCCCGACTCGTGTTAGGAGGCGATAACGGGAAGTTTAATGGTTTCCACCGATATACCAAATATCATTTTTTTTTAGAAAAAGCTTAATTGATCCCCAGCGGGGTCGC
Organism: Adenophora triphylla var. japonica; assembly: GCA_022495995.1. Lineage (NCBI taxonomy): Eukaryota > Viridiplantae > Streptophyta > Magnoliopsida > Asterales > Campanulaceae > Adenophora > Adenophora triphylla. The sequence continues at coordinate 110,192 of JAFEMH010001114.1, read as the reverse complement.
CACTGTGGTGATGTGCCACCAAAATTTTCCGAAAGGTTACTTTGAAATTTTCGTTTCTTTGAAAAACCAATCGAAAAAAGACCGGAGTCGCCACGCCATTTTTGTTTTAAGGGCCAAAACTTTGAAAAATGTTCGAGATTAGAGATTTGGGTTCGGAGGTCATGTTACACGCCGGGAAGGACGTTAGTGTGCACCCGGAATGCCTCGTAAAACGAGTCTTCCAAGCTTAAAAACCATTTGTGTGTGTGTGTGTGTGTATGTTTTGGCCAAAATAAGTTGAAACTGAGAAAAGTAAAAATTGGGATTTCTTTTTAAGACTTTAAACTGACTCCATGATTTTTTGGATGATTTTTGGGTTGAGATTTGGTACTCAAAAGACCCTTTGAAGTTGAAAAACACTTCTGCCAGAATGAAAAAAAGGTAGTAGACACCTGATTTTGAAAAGGATTCAAGGGCCTTAAAACTTCATAATCTGAGAAAACTCAAAGAATGAAAGTTGTTCCAGACACCTCAAATAAGATCTCTACGAAAGAATTTTCCATTTTGGAGAAGATTTGAGGGGTAAAAACCTTCTGGAAATCTCAGATATGAAATCTGGATTTCCAGAAACTGATGAACTGACATTTGAAAGAAAATTTGAAAAATGGAGTTTTACTCATGCAAAAAATAAAGTAAAAATATGTATGGAAATCTATGGATGTTGGCTACAAAAAGTGTTTTGTAGTCAACACCAAATTCCAAGTTTATCTGTGTCCAAAAATTTAGACAATGGACTGGGGTCTTGGAAAATTGCTACTGGACAGCAACTTCTCAAGAAAGAAAATGTGATTTAAAAGGGGGTTTTGCATCCATGCTTGTACCCATTTCCCTAGGTTTTGATTAGTAGTCACTAGAAATTTTAGTGGTGATCTACTATATCAAACCATCCTTGGGGTACATTAGGACTTAAGCATTTCATTTGCTTGGGAAGGGGAATTTTGTAGATATGAAATTAAAGAAAAAAAATCAACTAGAGATTTAAAATGTGGACCATTTGAGATGGTCATTCATGAAGATGAACTTCAAGATGACCATCTTAGGTCAAGATTTAAGTTAAACTAGACATAAAGTAAATCAAAGTAAGAAGAACAAGATGAACAAGAAGTTAAAAGGGAGTTTTAGGGTTTAGAGAAGGAGGGCTTTACCAATGGTGACACCCTATCTTCCTAGGCTTGGAATTTGACTTGAGGAGTATCAAGATTTGGTGTTTGACTTGAGGAGTATCAAGATTTGGTGTTTGTATTTGTGTTTGGGTGGATTCAAGGCTTGAATGTGTTTAGGGTTTGATGATAGAGTTGGTCAAAGAGAAAACAAGTAGATAACACTTAAGTCCTCTATGTTTTCTCTCTAATCCTCCTCCTAAGGGGTGATTTGAGCTTGGATTGGTGTATGTATGAGAGTATGTATGAGAATGTTTTGAAAGTATTTTGAGTGAGTGGGGTTTGGAAAAGATTGAAGAGAAAATGGTGGCAATTCTAGTGAATTCCCACTGTTTTCTCCCTATTTTTCGCCAGAATACAGCTTCTATGAGCCAATTGTGTTATGTAAACTGAGAGAGGAGGGTTCAATTTATAGCCCTCTGAAATTGACAAACATGTCCGCGTGGATTGGATTGTAAACGTGCATTGTTCATTAAATGCAGCTCCAGGCTTTGGACAGGAAGAATAAAATTCAAAAATTCCAGCAGTTTATGTTTTTCAACTTGTCCAATTCGGATTTTTCCAATTTCTTTTGCTTTTTGAGATTCTTTCCTTGGTTTATCTTTAAATGGCAAACCCTAATCTACCCTTGGTTGGTTAGAAATGTTAGAAATGTTAGAAATGTTAGGAATGTTAAAACTTCCGTTAATTTTCTAACGAAAATACTAACAAGCTCAAATTGGAGCACTTACAGAAGGTTTCATATCAATCTTAAGAGCGGGCTCATCAAACATGGCCTCAATGTCATCAAGATCAAAGTCCGATCCTGAAACAACTGGTTTGGAGACTGCATTGACATGTGAATATTGTCAAGAAGTGTAATGCATCAAATTGATAAAACTATAGTGAAAAGACAACATGCTTATCTGTAGACATAATGACGAAGTTGACGCTTTCGATCTTCCGAACAACCAGAGGTGATTCCAGTAGTCCCCTAGGAGATCTCTTGTCCAAGGGAAGCTTGAAAAATTCGTCAATTTTGGCCAAGGTGTCCTCAGCCGGTGGAAGTAGTTCTCCCCAGTCAATATCTGAAAAGATGTAAGAACAATTACGATTTCAGTTTGTTTCAAGAACAGGAAGTCACAAAGTTAGGAATTCAAGTACCTCCCTTGTTCCATTTGCTTGATATCTCATTCCCTTCTCCAATGGATGCCCTATCAACAAAGAAAAATCTATTTTTCCATCCCCTATCACTAGAAGACGTGGTGCTCATTAAGGAGTTCCTACCTGACCTTTTCTTAAAAAGATACCTTTTTGAACCGAAAGGTTGGAGATCGTATGAATAGGCTATCTCATGAAGCCCTAAATTTAACCCATTTTCCCTGTTCACTTTGATAATAAAAGCAAAAACTCTCCAAGTCATGGGCATCAGTTGAGGATAGGCAAGATGGATCTTTTGAAAAAACTCAGAAACCAACGATGGGAAGGGGTAACTAAACCCTAAAAGAAAAGGATACTCAAGAAAGCAAATCCATTTGGCGGAAACAAATTCAGACCTAAGGTTTACATAGAAAGGGTGAAAAATCGCACCTTTGGGGAAGTAACATTGTTGTTTTAGTGATTCTATTTGGGTATCACTAAACAAACAAGTCTCCTTATCCGGTTTCGCAAGGATATTTTCACAAACAAAATCGGTAAGACTAATCTCTATGGGACCTTGTGGGGATGGGGCACTCTTAGTTTTGGACGAACTCCACCTAGTTCTACCCATGGTTGACAGACGAAAGAGAGAAGTAAACAATGGATGAAAATAAGAAACGGAGAAATTTTTACCTTGAAGAAGAACAACAGAAAGCGGGGTGAAAAGGAAGGTTTGAGAAGCTTATTAAGCCTTCCAAGCGGTTATTTAAATTAAAAAAGAACTCTTTTTCCAAAAAATCACTTTTTCCTAAGCATTAGTCCCCAACCGTCCATTGTCTCCACGTTTCACAAATACCCGTCCCATCATGCAAGCTGGCAGTTGAGCATTTATTGGGAGAAAAACATTTGCCTCTTCAATTGTCAAGATAGCCAAATGTTTTTGGGGACAAATTGTTGTGGGTATTTTTCAGCATGGTGACAACTTCAGTTGCTCCTGCATGTCAAGATGTTACTCCACTGTAAGTATCGTTTTAATATTTACTTATTTGATTTTTTCTAATATCTTTATTATTATTTTTCAGTGAATAATAGAGAAGAATACGGGATATTTTTCTAGCACGTTCAACACATCTTCAACGGCAAGGATGACTTGGTCTCACGGACGTTGAAGAGGATAAGATTATTCCCGAGATTGTAGGAACAACTTTTGCCCATTCATACTTACTTATATTTAAGGGGAGATGGAGACCAAAAAAACACACACTCTCATGCTCACACACTCTACGCACATCTCTCGTGTAATCCTCTCCATCATTTTCCACAGTTGTAACTCAATTATTATAGTGAAACTTTTAAGGTTGGAGACCTAACTCCCGGTGTTTTTTCCAAAGAGGTTATCACCTCTAAGGTTTTTCTCATTAACAAATCGTGGTGTCATTCTTTCTTTTCATGTCTTTGTTCCATTTAGTCGAATTCCACAGTCCCCTCCTTGTTGTTTAATCCACACACTTGTCAAAGTTAAGATTCTGTACTATTGTTTTTTCTACCAAAACAGTAACCATCTTGACTCCCCATCTAGTGAGGAAGTCTTGCCTCTTCTTGCTGATAAATTGAGAACCGTTGTCACATATTATTTCGGATGGGATGCCAAATCTGCTGAAGATATTCTTTTTAATGAAGGAAATGACTTCTTTGTCACAAACTTGAACATAGGCTTCAGCTTCAACCCACTTCGAGAAATAATCTGTCATTGCGAGCAAAAACACTTTCCCTCCAGGTGCTTTATGTAATTTGCCTACTATGTCCATTCCCCATGTCATAAATGGCCAAGGGGAGAGGATATGATGAAGCAATTCTGCGGGTTGGTGCAGGATGTCACTATGTCTCTGACAGGAATCACATTCCTTGGCAAAGATGGTGGCATCTTAACGCATTGTTGGCCAGTAGTAACCCATTCTTAGGGATTTTGTATGCAAGCTTCTGCCCCCATAATGATTACCACACAATCCTTCATGCAATTCTTTAAGAACTTCTTTTGCTTTCTCAGCTTCGAGACATCTTAGATATGGTCCTGCAAAAGATTTCTTAAACAACACATTATCTATTAACACAAATCTTGAAATTCTTACCCTGAATGCTCTAGCATTCTTTTCATCAGCGGGGATGGTACCATCTTGAAGATATTTAATTATTGGGGAAGTCCAAGATGTCTCTATCTGATAATCTGAGATGTCGTTATCTATGCAAAAAAGTTCTAACCTTTCCACGGCAGGGATGTTGACATGGATAATTGGTATATTGGTCTAAGATAAGCTTTAGAAAGCTGATCCAAGATTGGCCAAAGCATCTGCTTAAGAGTTCTCTTCTCGGGGTATTTGTTCAAAGGAAAAGATTTGAAATTTGCTTGCCAAAATTTTCACGTTGCCCAAACAAGCTGTCATCTTGGCATTTTTTGCTGCATATGAACCATTAAAATGATTGACTAATAACAATGAATCACTATATACCTGAATTGATTTGACGTTCATATCTAGAGCCACGGTTAGGCCCACGATTAAGGCCTCGTATTCTGCTTCATTATTTGTAGCTTTAAAATCACAACTAATGGCCTGGGGTATGATGTCCCCATGTGGCGACTTTAGGACAACACCTAGACCCGTGCCCCTCATATTTGAGGCACCATCTGTGAATAGAGTCCACTTGCGCAGGATGTCACCATCTTGGAGCTGTTGGACCTCTAGTTCTACTTCTGGTTGCATGATTGGACTAAAGTCTGCCACAAAATCTGCTTGTGATTTTATTGATGTTCTAGGTTCATACCTGATGTCATAAGTGCTAAGTTGAACGGACCATTTGGCCATCCTTCCTGACATTTCTGGCTTTCTCATGACATTTTTTATTGGATAATTAGTACGAATAAAAATAATATGAGTTTCAAAATAATGTCTTCATTTGACTGAAGCAGTAATTAAAGCTAAAATTAATTTCTCGAGGTGTGAATACCTGGTCTCCGCATCAAGTAGTGTTTTACTTACATAATATATTGGCTGCTGGACGCCATCTTGTTCTCGGACCAAGATGGCACTGACTGCACTTTCTGAGACGGCTAAGTAAGTATATAACGGCTCACCTTCTTGAGGCTTTGTAAGTAGAGGAGGTGTTGATAGGTACAACTTCAAATCTTGAAAGGCCTGCTCGTGCCTTTCAGTCCACTCAAATCTACAATTCTTCTTTAGGATATCGTAGAATGGCTTGCATTTGTCCGAGGATTTTGAGATGAATCGATTCAAGGCTGCCACTTTCCCGGGTTAATCTTTGGACATCTTTGATGGACTTAGGTGACGTCAGGTTGATGATGGCTTTTATTTGCTCCGGGCTTGATTCTATTCCTCTTTGCGTTACCAAGTAGCCCAAGAATTTGCCAGACTTCATGTCAAAGTTGCACTTCGCCGGATTTAACTTCATGTTGAATTTGTCTAAGATGTCAAAGGCCTGAGCAAGATCTCGTACATGATTTTCAGCTTTCTTCGATTTTATTACCATATCGTCGATGTATACTTCCATGGTGTCCCCAATCTGCTCTTTGAACATCATATTGACTAGCCTCTGGTACGTTGCACCTGCATTTCTTAGTCCAAAAGGCATTGCAATATAACAATAAATACCTGTAGGAGTAATGAAGGCGATGTCTTCTTGGTCAGACGGCTCCATCTGGATCTGCTGAAATCCTGAAGATGCGTCCATAAAGGTCAAAACTTCATGCCCAGAAGTGGCATCGACCAAGGTGTCAATATGTGGCAAGGGGAAAGGATCCTTGGGACAGGCTTTGTTTAGGTCCGTGAAATCAACACAAACTCTCCATTTGCCGTTCTTCTTTTCTACCACCACTACATTCGCTAACCATCTTGGGTATTCGACCTCTCTGATCATCTTGGCTTTGAGCAATCTGTCTACTTCTTCCTGAATGATTAGATTCCTTTCTTGTGCGAATTTCCGTCTCTTCTGGTGAATTGGTCTGAAGGATGGGTCAATGTTGAGTTTATGGGTGATGACATCTTTGCTTATGCCTGTCATGTCTTCATGCTTCCAGGCGAAGCTCTTAACTCTGCTTTTCAAGAGGTTGACAAGATCTTCTTCGATTTCTGCTGGAACGTCTTTACCGATTAGCACTTTGAGATCTGGGTTGGAGGGGTCTAAGGATATTTTTTTCACATCATGCTCCTTCGCCTCCAGAACCTCACGAGCCTTTTTATGTAATTGCTATGCTAGCTTTGGAGATGTCAACGCCTTCATAGATGTCATATAGCACTCCTTAGCTGACTGCTGATCGCTGTAAACCTTGACAACTCCCCAGGGTGTCGGCATCTTCACGCACTGATGATAGGTGGATGGCACCGCTTTCATTCCATGAATCCAGGGTCTGCCCAAGATTACGTTGTAACATGTAGCACTATCAATCACGCAGAATCTCTCCATGGAGTTGATGCCTTCAACATAAACTGGAAGCGTGATCTCTCCCACTGTACTTTTGGTTTCTCCACTGAAACCTACAAGAACTGAGGTCCTCCTTACAATGCTTTCTTCAGGGATCTTCATTTCTTTCAAGGCGTCTAGCATAATGAGATTCATTGAACTGCCTCCATCTACTAGAATACGTCTGACTCTGCAATTAGCGATCTGGAGAGCAATGACCAAGGCGTCATGGTGAGGATCCATAACATTGTATCTATCACTTTCTTCAAAGGAGATGACATTTTGGGATGTGAGCTGTGACATCTTCGAAAGTCTTTCGGGCTTCTCGTCTTTTGCTTGCTTGGCAAATCTCTTAGCTGCAGAATAAGAAGTTCCACATATATCAAAACCACTACTAATAACATTAACTACCTTTGTTACCGGAGGAGGAGATGGCGGTCTAGCTGGAACGGGTTCTTTGCTTTCCGCCTTGTTCTTGCGGTTGCCAAGGAGCTCTTTAAGATGACCCTTTGATAGCAGGTAACTAATCTCTTTCCTCAAGGCGATGCAATCTTCGGTAAGATGTCCGAAATCCTCATGGTAGGCACACCACTTGGATTTATCCTTCCAACCAGACGGCTTGTCATTCTTCTGAGGCCACCTTGCCTTATCTCCAAGGTTGTTCATTGCACAAAGGATACCTAAAACATCAATAGAGAAAAAATAGTCATAAATTTTAGGGGATTCAAAATCGTCATCATCTCCCTCATCTTCCACATAATTGATTTTGCTATGGTCATTTCTATAATACGGCATGGATCTGCTCTGTCTTTGGTGAGATGACTCGATCTTCCTGTCAGGGTTGTCATATGACGATGCATTGTCAGAATTCTTGGACTGCTGCACCTTATCCTCTTCTAGCCTGATGAATCTTAATGCTCGGTTTCGGGTATCTTCCATTTTCTTGCATGGGTTCATCACCAAATCTTCGTAATATAGAGAATCTTTCTTCAGGCCCATTTTGAAGGCTTCCGCAGCTGTCGTCATGTCCAGATTGGGGATTTCTAGGACCTCTTTGTTGAATATGTCAGCATAGTCCTTCAAGGCTTCTGCGGGCTGCTGGGAGATTCTGTAAAGATCACTAGTGAGCTTCTCGAACTGTCGACTGCAAGAGAATTGATTGTTGAACAGGTTGACTAGCTGAGCAAACGACCCAATGGAACCAGGAGGTTGACGAATCAGCCACTTCAATGCTGGTCCCACCAACGTCGAACCGAACCCTCGACACAAACAGACCTCACAAAATTGGAGTGGGATGCGAACAATCTCCATTTTTTCTTGATAATGGGCGACATGCTCTTCAAGATCTGAGCTTTCATCATATAACTTCATGGCTGGCACGCTAAATCCTTTAGGGATATCGACATGCGCAATTGCTGGAGTAAAGCGAGACTGATTGTAACATGTTAGGGAGACCTGCTGGATTGGCGGGGTGATGCTTGGCACATTCAAGATCATGTCCCTTAACTCCTGAAGCTGACTCGCAATGTAAGTACCTGCAAAAGGGTTAGTAGTACGAGCAGTATTATCCAAAGCAAAATTCGTATTGAGATTAACAAAGGGATTAGCATTATCTGCGAAGGACATCATGACGGTGCAATTGCTGAAGATGGGTCCTTTTGGAGAAGTCATCCTACAGGCGCTAGATGCAAATGGTGTCGACATCGCCACAGAGGTCGTCATCAGCGGAGAAGACGTCAAGATTGGAGATGACGACATCCTTGCAGCCGAGGCCATCGGGAGGAATTCATTGAAGGTCTGAGAGCTGTCCCCAATGTTGAAATCGAGGATTCTAGGCCGCATAGGGGAGACATCATCAACTCTCTTGGTGAGAAACTCTTGCTCCCTTTGCATCTACACCAAAGTGTCAGTTAACAAGGAGGTACTATTCTGCTGGCGACCCAGTTGATTCTTCATCTGAATGAGCATACTCTTGATCTCGGAATCAGGTGACGGAGGCGTCTTCTTCTTGCCAGGCCCCAAAGGCGGAAGTGGTGGCAATGACTCATGGCCTCCGGTTGTCGACTTGCCACTGGTTTGGAGATTCACGCTGCTATGGGTTGCAATGGTTTTGCTGGCGGCGAAGGTCATAGTTTGGGTGGACATAATGGAAATGCGAGGATTTTAAACCGATTAAAAAATCAAGGGCCCCTCGGTGGGCGCCAAATTGTTTTGGTAAAAAATAATGGATCAAACTAAAGATCAAAATATAAGATTAGGAAGGCACAATGGAGTAAAATCGGTGTAAATATAGGATTAAGATGACACGACAATGTAACGAGGAAAAACCCTTGAGATGAAGATCTCGCCAGCACAAAACCTCGGGAGGTGATTATGAGCACCTGCCTTTCCCAACCGTAGTATTGATATTCAAGGAGTTACAAGTGATGGTGGAGTTATGGCGGATTAGAGAAGTATACGTGAACAGTGTGTGTGTTGTGTTCCAGCCATAAGCCCTTTAAATAAAGAAAAAAGATGACTAAGGATAATAGAAAACAGCAAACTATTCTATAATCTCGGGATGGTTATCTTCAGATATTGACTCGGTCTCTTGGCCATTTGAGGAGAGTCTTTGCATGGAATATTCCCACGTTCCTTATTTTTCTCCCTGTATAATAGATATAGCAATTATTAATAAATAATTAATAATCAAAGTATTTTTACCTTGACTGCAGGAACGAAGACAATGAGATACTGAAAATTTTCAAGACGTCGCAATCCTGAGATTTTACCCACAACAATAATGAAAATGTGTAGGAAAAACTATATCGAAAACGTGTATTATCTTGGATTACAACAAATTTTTAATCAACTTGTGTACCAACCGCACCGATTATAATTGGTACGTGAAAATCGATATATCAAAATGTTGGTACGGTAGTACCGTACCAATTCTTTATAATTGGTTGGTACACGGTACATAGATTTAATGTTGATTGGTATATCAAGTACCAATTATGGTTTTTAAAAATATTAACTTACATATAAATATTAAATATGTATGTATATATATGTGTGTGTGTATATATATGTGTGTGTGTATATATATATATATATATATATATATATATATATATATATATATATATATATATATATATATATACATATAAATATATATATAATAAAATTTCCTTATATCTCTAATTTGACTACTGACTTTCTCTATTTTCATTTCTCACAAGTCTCTCTCTCTCTCTCCCTCTTTCCCGGGAATTTGCCTCCATCCCAAGTCTCGATTTTCGCCCGTAACAATATATGTACTTATCTCTCTCAATTTCTCTCTTTGTAATGAATCTAACCAAAGTTGTCTTCAATTGAATCCTGTTCTTATTCTTGTTCTTTACTAATTATAGCTAGGGTTTGTGGTTTCTTTCTTGTCTTAACATTCGCTCTTTCTAAAATGTCTTTACTCTTTATTTTTCTAAATTTTGATTCAATATCGTCACTGTCTTTATCGTTGGTGGATAGTAATTCACTTTATTTGACTCTCAATTAAAGCAAAATGTCTTTATTGGGTTGGATTGTATTTGAGTTATGGTTTGTTTTGAAGATAATGTAATAGTTTTTGGATTTTGATTCTACTTTTGGTAGAGGTTAGTATCAACCGAGTACCAACTAAGTTGGTATACCGGCTTAGTCGATTGATAATGGTACATATTTTCATGGACAAAGTTAAACTTGGTTGGTATATGGTATAAGTGAAATACAATCGGTATACCTACCTACCAAGCCAGCCATATCTTTATGTACCCTAGTGATAGAAACTCGTACAACGGTTTACGCGTTTTCACTATCAATTTTCATTATACATTTTTACTTTGTGTATCATTGTGAAACTTTAAAATTTACATTTGTAAGTTGCGTTTATAATTAATCGCTAGACCAGGCGAGCCCTTTTGAGCGGGTGGAAATGGACATTGTAGTGTCTAAAAAGTACTCCCTTCGTCCCAGATCAAGAGTTTTACTTTCCCTTTTGGTTCGTCCCAGACCAAGAGTCCCATTCCATAAATGGAAAAAAGTAAACAGTGTTTCGGACATTTATACCCTCATAATGTTTATATATTTACAAAAAAAATCATTCATTATACCCTTATAATTTTAACATATTTACAAAAAAACCAATCATTAACTTACTATTCCTCCCACTCATTTTCTCTCCTACAAAAAAATCATTCATTAACTTACTATTTCTCCCACTCATTCTCTCTCCTATTAAATATTTTTAACTTTTACATTCTCTCTCCTCTAATCTTCTACCCACTTTCAATTTTTTATTCATTTTTTTTAAATTTTCTTAAAAACTATGAAATACTCCCCTAGGACCCTTGGTCTGGGACTGAGGGTGTGAGGACCCCGACCCGGAACCTACACGTGTCCCGAGCTGGAGCGTCCTCAAACTAACCCAAATTTCCTAAACTTTTAAAACTTTGATCTAACTTTCAAACATAAATACAATTGTCATAACCATTTCAAAATAACTCTACACCTTTCAACAATGGAGAAAGAGTTGACCACTTTGAAAGTAAGAAACTGTTTAGTTACAAAAAGGTATCGGTTATAACATAGAATTAAGGTTTATAAATACAAACTCATTAAATGTATTATACCAAAATACACTTTCTATGCCAACCTATATATACCCCGACAATTCCCAAAATATCACTTCCAAACTCCTCACCGCCCTTACTTGGCCGGTCCGCCTGTCTCGGAATCTAAAAACATTAAAGGGAGAGGGGTGAGAATAAATCTCAAAGAAGCTATTATGAATGCAAAGCAATATGCCAAATAAGATGCAACACATAACAAGTTGCATATAACACATTGGAAAAGCCGTAAACACCTTCCATTACCTTGGTTTACCTTTTCCGTCCGAACAATAGTCGTACAACATTGGGTATAATACTCCAATCTTAGGTGAGCCGTTTAAGCAATACCCACATCTTATAAGACCCGTTTTTCAATGGGAACCATATAAGATAGTAGCAACTCGTAAGGCTTTTGGCTCACTACAGATGCTATAACCCCGACCCGCGGCCACAGTGAGGGGATCTGCCACGTATATAACATAATCCGATCACATTAGGTCACACTTCCATAATTGATCGTATTATGTTATACCCCCAACATCAGCTGATTAACACATTATCAAGCACATAATAGTTACTTGAAACATAATCCACAAAAAGGGATAACAATATAGCCACATGGTAAAATATACTCATGTCCAACCAATATCATAGTGCAACATTTATTCAACACACTATGCATATTATAAACAATGTATATGAACTCAAGTAAGGCAAGGAAGTATCATCAATCCATCCTACAAGGTCATTATACAATAATACATAGCCCCTTTAAAGGTCCAAGTTAAATCTACCAAGTTGGGATCATATTTGTCAAGTTACCAAACTAGGTTAACTAGCGTTTTCCAAGAAACATTTAAAGTACTTCCCCAATTCCATTTTGATCACTTAAGATGTCATTGTGTAGCCAAAGTATTCTACTTTAATCTAGGTTAAAGAGATTTCATTTTGGTTCAAGTTTAATTAGGTTTGAACAGCTCTAAAGTTGATGTGAGAAACCAGGCCAGGGCACGACTCGTGCCCCAGGGCACGACTCGTGCCCATTTGACCCTTCACTGATTCTGGCATCCCTAACAAGGCACGACTTCCCTTTAACCTTGGTCACGACTCGTGACTTCCCTGGGCACGAGTCGTGCCTTAGGGCACGACTCGTGCCAATTTTCCTCAAGCTACTCAGAACGACTTGGCCTCCTAGGTACGACTCGTGGTCACGATTTGGCCAAGGGCACGACTCGTGCCAAGGGGCACGACTCGTGCCTCGGCCCAGAACAGGTAGTAGCAGCAGCAACAACAACAATTTCCCAAGAATCCAATGTTCCAACCAAGTGCCTTCTAATTTATGAACCTAAAGGAAATTTCTAACTTTGTTACTTCCTTCTAACTCATTTAATTCCAAAGCATCAAGTCCTAAACCTAGATCATTCCTACTTGGTTTTCCACCCAATTTATTATCATTTTCAAGATTTCCATTTAATCCATCCCAACCCATTTATTTCTACTCTTTACCACTTTCATTAACAACAACATTTCCCATGACACTAACCCATTTTACTAACCCCTTTCAAGTTAAATCTTCTAAATCTAACTCCATCCATTTCTTACACCCTAAATCCACTTCTATGAACCCTAACCTCATTCTATGTAAATTTCAAATTTCTCAACTCCAAGAATAGTTCCAAAGCATTAAACAACCATCCTATTACAAGAACAATATTAAGAGTTCATGAGCATTTAATGAAGGAAAGGGTCATAATAACTCACCTTAGAAAATAAGAGGTGGATTAAGGATTTTCTTGGCTTGATCAACTCTTCTAGATGCACCCATCACAAAAGTACTCTTGGATTGAAAAATAAAGAAGGATTGAACTTGGTAGGAGCTTGAGAAGAGGTGGTTTCACAATGGGGTTTCCATGGAGATTGTAAGAGAGAAATGAAGGAGGATGAGGAGGATGGAGTATGAAAAGTGTAAAGGGAGTATGGAAAGAGTAAGGGGAAAGTATGGGGGTATGGGAAGTCTTTGACTTAGGAGGGGAAAGGGGAGGGAATTAGGGAAATGGTCCCCCACCCCATGCTTCCTTAATAAAATTCTTTCAATCATTTTAAAATAATCCTTCCAACCCATAATATTTTATTTGTCCATTTTATTACCACTCCATCCTATTACTTTATTTATTTTCAATTATTTTGATTTAACCAAATACTTTAACTTACTTTCATTTTATTCCTAGGCTTTTGAATTATTTCCGAACCTTTTCAACTTAACATAAATATTAAAGGCATAGAATAAGTACATAAAGTTAACATTAATATTAAAGCATATAATATAATATTAAAATTAGTGCCTAGGGTTAGGGTCGTTACAGAGGGAGTAGTTCCTAGTTGCAAAATAATTATTTATTCCCTTTTAATGATGAATTACAATTACAAATGTTAGTTAACTGGATTGCAGTTAAAAGGCTCCGTTTGTTTCGCGTAAAATAATTTTTGGAAAATGATTTTTCGTAAAATGTTTTTCGGAAGATGAAAATGTTTTTCGAAAAATGACATAAACATGTTTTCGTCTGTTTGATAAGGAAAATGTTTTTCGAAAAATAATTTTATGTGTTTAATAAATTAAAGGAAAATATTTTCAAAAAAAACACAATTTAAGTTAAGTTGAAAGAGATAGGGTGGGGTAGGGTGATGGAGGTGGGGTGGTAGGGTAGGAGGTAGGGATTAGTAGGGGTGAGGTGGGTGGGTGTCGGATATGGTAGGGTGGTGGGGAAAATGTAAAGGGTAAAATGATGGTAGACTAGGGTGATGATAGGGTAGGGTGTGGGGGTGGGGTAGGTGTGGGGTAGGGTGGGTAGCCGAGAGTAGGGGAGTGGGGTTGGATGGGGGAGTTGTTAAAAAAATAAATTAATTTAACTATTAGTAAAAAAAAGTTTGACTGTGGGAGGGGGTTGGTGGGGGTGGGGGTGGTGAGAGTTGTTAAAAAATAATTTTAATATGAATGAAAAAATTGCTTGGGAGTGAAGGAGTTGGTAAAATATCATTTTAAAATGAATAAAAAAATATTTTTTAACCTAGAGGTGGTGGGAGTGAGGAGTTATTAAAAATAAATTTAAAATGATTTTTTTATACCTAGGGGGGAGAATTGTAAAAAATAATTTTAATATAAATAATTTTTTTATGAGGGAATGGGGTAGGGGGTGGTTGATGTCGGGTGGGTAACGTGGAGGGTGTATGAAAGTTAGGTGTGTGTGTATGTGTGAAGGGTGTTACCATTTTTTGAAAAATATTTTATTTAGAAAAAAATCCGTAAGTCATTTTATTTAGAAAGTGGGGAAAATATTTTTTCTATTTTTCGATGCTTAACAAACATCAAAAAATGAAGAAACGTTTTTCAAAAAATATTTTTCCCTAAAAAACGAAGCCTAAAATCAAAAGAGCTAATAATGGCAGTTAACTGAAAAAGAACATCCTAATTGCAAAATAATTATTTATTCCCTTGTAACTTTGTTCATTTATAGTCCTAAGCTAACCAAACTTGAGTTAATTTCATTGTCCACCATTTGATAATTGACATAATTTTTATTTTTTTTAGCAAACTATAAATTCATTTCATTCAGAATATGAAAAAAATATAGCACTTTACAAAAGTCGGAGGCTCACCCCAAATGACAATAATAGTCCTATCTCTTAACCTAAAACAAATATATTTTCTATCTAAATCTTGAAACGTCCGAATTACACTCCAAGTAAAACTTGGAAACTGCTTCAATCTGGCGTTTAAAAATTCTCCCTCTGGTATTATTTTGCGTTGATCACTTGATATGTAGAATCCGGATTGACAAAAATACGCCCACCAGATATTTTAAAATCCACGAACGATCCTTGTGAAATAAGAACTTTGACAGTCAATTCATTGCGAAAGAAAATATCGTCGCCATTACTGGATGATAAAAACAACAAACAACAAAACAAACAAACAAAGACTCTCATAGAGTAGAGAAAACAAAGACTCTAACGAATAGAGAAAACAACAGACTCTCAACGAAGAAAAGAAATTTATTATACAATAAAAGGGAAAATTTCAACAATACAATTGCTTGTAATCTCAAAAAACTGAGATTAAAAATAATTGTGTTGTTGTATAATGCGATACAATCAAATTAATAAAGAAAATGATTTGACGAAAAATGATTATAGAGATCCAGTTGGATTGTTGAAAAACTATTGACATAATTTTAGAAATCATTGATAATTGACATAATTTTAGTATTGTCATTGTGTGTGGATATGTGCAGTTGAATTGTACATCAACTTTACTTAGTCTAGTCGTTACAATATTCATTGTCTAGTCATTCGAACGTTCATTAAAGAAATTATTGTTTAGATCTCTCGCCACGGATTTGGGTCGGGTCAAGTTACGTGAGGGTTGAGATCGCATACAACGAGATTGAGGTCGAGATCGCATACAACGATATTGAGCTATAGGCTGTATCAGGGCGGAACAAAAAAAATCGACGGATCGGATCGGACCGGACCGATAGAACTGGACAAGATCAATGAAAATCAGACAAATCCAATAGAATTGGTTTGGTTCTGATTCCAAATTTATATATAACCGATTATTTGGGTTGGTCCTGATTTTTGAAAAAATATATATTGTCATGGACCGAACCCGGACCAGATCGATTATGTATATATAATGTATAATATATATATATATATATATATATATGATGCTGCAGGAATTGTGCTTATCAATAATCCTCCACGTGGCAAGATTAATCACCTAGCTCCTTGACCTGAAATCAGAACCCACGACTAGCCGGATGTGTCTCCGGCGAAGACGCTCGGGCGTGAGAGTAAGAATACAGTTGAATAAAGCTCAAAATGTATTGAATAATGAATTCAGAATACAAAATGGCAGTTACCTCTCACCGTTTGGTAGTGATGAAGTATTTATAGACAAGAGTGGTGTATTTTTGGGGAGGCGACATGTGCTCCGAGATTGTAGCGACAAGCACTTTGATTGTGGGAACGTGTCTATAACGGCCCCGATTTGTAGGGATGTGGTTATGAGAATTGTTCAACCAAATACGCCGGCAAGTGTCAGGTCGTCACTTGTTGTCTAGGTCGAGGTCGCCACTTATGTAATGGTCGACCTGACTGTCGGGTAGAGCATGGTACGTACCCGAATTGTAGTATGGATCATGAGGTCGAACTAAGTTAGGTCGGGACCCGGCAGGTCGGACCACGGGCTTAGTCGATCGATGCTTGAGACGGGCTTTGAGCCTTGTTCGATTGGGCCACCTATTGAGAATGTGACAGTCAATGCGGCCTGTGATTGGGCTTTACTCGTTTGGCCCAACTCGACATTTTTGGTATGTTCAGTGGCCCCCAACTTCCGAGTTGACTCCGTCGACTTGGAAGTTAAGAAGGTCTTTGATGAGAATTATTTTACTCGCAGGTCGATACTCGTTCTGAGGTATAGTCGACTTTTGATGACGTGGCACCATCCTGGTCGTCGGGCGATGAACGGTAGGAGATGAAGGAGCGCCGATTTTAGTAATGATTGCAATTCGACGCTTGGAACTCCTTCTCGAAAACCGCTTCACTTTTAATTTTGGAAAATTAATTTCTATTTTCTTTTCCCCTTCCAAATTTAGGAAAATAGAAATACTCGCCTTCCTCTCAAATTCGAATTCTTACCGTTTCCAAACTCCTCTTCTCGCGACAATCACGGAATTGCAAAGCAAAACTTAAACTCGCCTTCTCAAAGAACGAACTCCCTTTCGCAATCCATTAAGGTATTTCCCTTGTATATTTGCTTTAGGGCTTTGATTTCTGCTTTGTGTTTAATTCCGCCATGGCTAGGACCTTTAGTAGTGAACCAGGAGCTTGGTATGGGTATTGCACTATTAACCGTAGAGTATGTAAGCACATAAACGGTGGGTGGAGAGAGATGTCATTGAGCGAGTGTGCCTCTATCTTGACCAGTGGGAGTTGAACTTTAGTGAAATAGGGTTGCCATGCAGGAGAAATTGAGAATGTGGTGATTGACGACTCAAATGTTGTCGCTTTTCATCTATTTCATGAATTGCTTGATCATATCACTTTGTTTTATGTTAGGGATGTCCACAAACCCTCTTTCCTTAGGAACATAATAGGTTTTCCAGGGGAGTTTAGGTCGCCCTTAGGTAGGTTGGATCGCGTATGATCTTAGGATCGACTCCCGTTTCTCCTTCTTCTTGTACAGATATGACAACTCAAGAAGGAAATGCTGCTTCGACCTCTTCAGGCCCCCGAATTGTGGACGCCTTCGATGATTCAGTTGTGCTCGGGAAAATGAAAGAGGTTACGTTCCCCAGGACCATTGCGCGGAAGGAAGAACTTGCCCTCTAGGTACGATGTGATCCATGGGTTTTGTGAGGTAAAAAAGGAGGATTATAGGGTGACCATTTATACCAAGCAGGATTTTAGGGCCAAATTTGATGCCGGGGATGCCACCAGGGTAGCTTTTTACTATGGCCAATTTGTGGCCGGCCTTAGGTTGCCACTCGACCCTTTTATCAATGAGTTCCTGGAGTGTGCCAATGCCTTACCTCTTCAGCTCGGAGCTAACACCTGTAGGGTTTTGGTATGTTTTGCTATGGTTTGTAGGTTTTTAGGATATGAACCTTGCATGAGAGTGTTTAAGGAATTCTTCTTCATCAAGTATAGTGGAGAGGAGAAAACCATCAGTACCCCCTCCAAGCCCAATTCACGTAAGCTTTTCACAAACCTTCCCAGTAAACATAGTGGCTGGAATACTCATGTAGTTGTAGTGGAGAGTAGATTTGGGTGGGAATTTCCTTTGCCAGCTGAGGATTCTGAGCCCTTAGATGAGAGGAACTATTGGGAGCCTGTCTGGCACTTTGAATTGTATAAGAGGTTGTGTCGGCTAGCAGATAAGGGCGCCTTTAGTTGGGAGAGTTTACTTACAACTAAGTATAACTTCATCCAGGCTGGGATGATGGCTGGAGAGGGTGAAGTGCAACCCTTGGTAGTCGTTGGTAGGGGCACAATTTATCCCGACTGGGTTACCCACGCATTGGCCAAGTTTGAGGACACGTGCCAACGATGTAAGAAAACTGCCAACTATTGCAAAGAGAATGGAGAGCATGCGGGTGGTAAGATATCCTTGTTTTGTCTTTCTTTACTCGTCTACCGTCCATTAACCTTGTATGAATAGTTTGATTTGGCTGTGATGCTCATGCACTCGATTTTATGATTCGTATATGACTAGCTCGTACATAGAACCATAGCTCGTATGTAGAACATGGCATGTAGAATACTCTGCTTTCCCTTAGTTAGCTCGTAGCTTATATGTAGAGAACATTTTGAGTTATGAATACAACTTTCAGCTCGTTAATTGATCAACTTGCATATATATGAGCTAGCTCGTATACGTCGACCTCATACTTGTCACCCTGACTTTTTGTGCAGCTTCGACCCCGAGCAAGAGGCGAATATGGGCCGTATATTGGTAGTGTCGACAGAAGAGAGCCAGGAAAGCTCATGGTGCCGCCAACGCTCGAGCTAACAGAGAGAGGGAAGCTGTGAGAAGGACCGGCCTGCTGTCGAAGGACAATGTTGGTATGATTCCCATGGAGGTGGATGAATCTGAGGATCCTTTGTTGAGTAGCAGTCATACCAAGGATGCGACTGAAGAGGGTGATGAATCCAACAAATCCAATAGGCCCAGTTTGAGCTCCGACCCAATTGCTGAAGCTAATGTTGGGACTTCTGGTGTGGGAACAATTGACGCTAACCCTCTGGAGATTGTTGATATTGATGAAGATGAAGAAATGATCAAGGAGGATGACCAAGCCCTGAACACTAGGAAAAGGTCAAGGACGGAGAAAGGAAAGTCTGTTCCCTCTAGCCACCTTCCTCCTCAAATTCCTTCTCCTACTCGTCTAGAGTCTTTGGAGGATAAGATCAGCAGGTTGAGTGATGTGCCTCCTCTGGATGGGGTGAACAGTTTGAGTCGTCGCTACCCCGACATGAGCCCGGGTCAGTTCGTGGTTAGGAGGGCTATTGACGTCGACCTCCTGGCCCACTTCGCTGATAAGGGGATGACCCCTGAAGAGTTCTCAGCTCGATCTGGGATGGCACACTGTGAGGTAACTCTTCAATTTCCCTTTTTGCTTTGTCGCTTGTTCCTTTTAGTTTGTTAGATCGATCTCCGAGCTAATCCTTATCTGACTTTTCTTGTATGCAGAATCTTACCATGATCGAACAGGCTAAGAGCTCTTGGAGGGCCTCCATTGAGAGGGAGAGGCAAGCCCTCAAAGATTATTCCAAAAAGGCTCAAGAGCTTGCGGAATGGAGGGAGAAGTACAACGACTTGGACAACTCATTCGAAGCCAACGAAGCAGTAAAGACCAAGCCTCTGTCCGACCTCGAGGCAGTAATCCAAGCTAAGGAGGTGGAGGCAGAGAAGGAAGCTAAATGAGAAGGAGGAGCCTGGAGAAGACCAAGATTGAGTTGGCAACAGCCTTCCAAGCTTCGAAGGAGAAGGACGTCTTCCTAGTTGAGCCGCAGGAAGAACGTCGACTTGAGCGGGCGAAATGGCAGAAGACCTTCGTGTCGCCGTTATCGCTCGGCTAAGGACGCCGTTGAGAAGTTTAAGGACGGAGATGAGTACTTCAACGCTATTATTGATAAAGCCAGGGGCTTCTTGGAGTCGGGTAAGCGCCACATGGCCCGTCGGGCTTTAGTCGACCCCCGATTCTGAGTCTCCTCGACCAGGTCGCTCAATGGGCCTATGCTCCTCAATATGACATGGCAGCTAGAGGGGGTCATTCATTGGTGCCTTATAATGAAAATGATTTAGCCCATATTGCTCAAGAAGACCAAGAAGAGCATCATGAGCCTGGGTAGCTCTGCAGTTGGCCCCCGTGACTTTTGATGTGGCCTTACAAGAGCTAGCAAATATGGAGGAGCAGTGATGAGATGGAGGTGGAGGGTGAGTTCGACCATCGTCTTCTCTGGAGTCGGGTAAGCCCTCGAGCCCTCAAATGCACCGGACCCCCGAATGAAGAGCGAGCCGCTACCGACGACCGCAATATCTACGATCAAGCCGTTTGATTTTTTGATTAACTCGTGTAATGAAACAAGCCCCAAAACACTTTTGTTCTTTTGATTTCTTGAATATTTGGATGCCTTGGCCCTATTTTTTGGGAGGCAAGATACTTTTGTAAGTTTGTTTTTCCCAAGTCTTAGCCCGCTTTTGGGAGGCTTGTTCATATTTAATCGTAGTCAACGCCTCTTTATTGCATGTTGTATGCTTTTTAAAGTAAGTGTCGAGCTAGATGTGGTAGGGTAAATGAGTTATCTTAAGTTTGAGGCCGTCCTGACCCTATGATGCCCTGGTCGACCTCATACTTGGTTAACTTTTGGAACGAGATTGACTATAAGTCGAACCTGCTCACACTATTGAAGCTGACCTAGGGTCTAGCTAATTAGAACAAACTGACTAAGAGTCGGGTTTGTTAGAACGAAGTCGACTAAGAGTCGGACTCGTTAAATGGATAAAGCTGATTAAGAATCGAGCTAATTAGAACAAACTGACTAAGAGTCGAGTTTGTTAGAACGAAGTCGACTAAGAGTCGGACTCGTTAAATGGATTTAGCTGATTAAGAATCGAGCTAATTAGAACAAACTGACTAAGAGTCGAGTTTGTTAGAACGAAGTCGATTAAGAGTCGGACTTGTTAAATGAACCAAGCTGATTAAGAATCGAGCTATTTAGAACAAACTGACTAAGAGTCGAGTTTGTTAGAACGAAGTCGACTAAGAGTCGGACCTGTTAACTGAATAAAGCTGATTAAGAATCGAGCTTGTTAAAACGAAGCTGACTAGGAGTCGAGCTTGTTGGGGTTAGTGTAACACTATGTTTGATCGAATAAACTGCGCTTTTTATTGAAGTAGGGAACATGCTTACATCAACTTGAAACTAGAACTAATACGAGCTTGAACTTTGAAACTAAAAGCTAGAAGTAGTATTTGATGAGGTGAGTAGCATGCCAAGGATGTTTTAACTCGTCACCTCCGGGATGAGCTATCATGTAGGTTCCTTCTTTGACGACTCGAGTAACCACATAGGGACCTTCCCAGTTAGGAGATAGCTTATTCTGCTGGGTTCTTCTACCCGTTGCTTCAATCTTTCTCAACACATAATCTCCAACTTGGAACGACCTTGCCTTGACCTTCTTGTCGTAATAACTTTTAGTTCGCTGCTTGTAGTTGACCATTCGGAGGTAGGCCGTTTCTCGCTTCGTCGATCAGTCCAAGTCGATCAATCTGCTGGTATCATTCTCGCTCTTGATCAAAGAAGGTCACTCTAGCAATAGGGAATCTGAGCTCAGCAGGTGCCATGGCCTCTGATCCGTAAGTGAGAGCGAAAGGGGTTTCCCCTGTAGGCCCCCGAGTGGTTGTACGAACTGCCCAAAGAGCAAGGGGAAGTTCGTCCAACCAATTGTTTCGTCGACCTACGAGCTCTGTCTTGAGCGAAGATAGAACAAGTTTATTTGTCGCTTCAGCCTTGTCCATTTCCTTGAGGATAGGCGACGACGATTTCCAATGTTTGATCCCTACTCGATTCATTTCTGTTTCGAAGGTTTGGGAGAACTGTAAACCATTGTCGGACACTATAGCACGAGGAAAACCAAATCGACACCAAATGAAGTCGTGGATGAAGTTGATAGCATTCTCCCCAGTTATGCGAGCTAGTGGGTTGGCCTCAACCCATTTGGTGAAGTAGTCTATGGCAACTATCACATACTTGCAGCTTCCTGGGCGGGAGGGAAGGGTCCAATCGTGTCGACGCCCACATGTCGAATGGCCAAGCCGCAATTACCGGAGTCTCGCTCGGTTGTTGGCACATGAGGTAAGTTGGCAAATCTTTGACATTGATCACATTGTCGAACAAAGTTGTGAGTGTCGGCTCATGTGTGGCCGTAGTACCCCAAAGTGATTAACTTGTCACAAGAGTCCCGGCCCCCGGTGTCCACCACAAATTCCACTATGCACTTCGTGTATCAATAGGGCGACCTCTTGAGGGTGGATGCACTTTAATAATGGTCGAGTATAAGATCTTCTGAACAGGTCGCCTCCTTAAATGACATACCTGAGCTTTCTTTTGATAGCTCGAGCCTTCTTCTCGTCATCCGGCCGCTCACCACTTTCTAAGTATGCCTTCATTTCCTCGATCCAACACTTCTCCCGAGTCCAATTTCTTGAGGGATCCTCTATGCATTGAATTTTTACTCTTTCATAGGCCGGACTTTCGAGGAAGGAGATAGGTTCATTATGTGGTTCATCCGAAGTGGCTAATTTCGAGAGGAGGTCATCTAGCTCATTGTCTTCTCGTCCACCTCTCGAATCTCCTGCAATTCCAAATCTTTTATCGCCTCCTTCACCAGTCACGCATTTGATCGCCGTGGCACTAAGCACCTCGTACTCGCCCGACTCCGGTTAACTATCAATTGTGAATCACAAGAAGCCATGATCTTAGTTGCTCCAAAACACTTGGCGTACTCTATAGATGCTATCAAGGCTTCGTATTCGGCCCGGTTATTGAAGCATCGAACTTGAACCTTAATGACTCTCGTACACCGTCCTGCATTCTCGGTTCAATTAGCACTATCCCAGCTCCACCGCTATTCTTAGTCGCCGATCCGTCCGAATAGACCTTCCAACAATCGTCGGGTAGACCGATGGCGACACTGGGACTCGATTCCTTCCCTTTAGCCTTTCTTTTGGAGCTCGCCGCTCGTCGTCCTTCCTCGCGAACGTAAGCTCGACCAAGAAGCCGCCTAGAGCTTCGAGCCTTCAACGCCTTTCGAGGTCGATACTCAATGTCAAATTCGGCAAGGGCAATTGACCAATTGAGAAGTCGACCCGAACTCTCCGGCTTGTGAAGAATTTTTCTTAGGGGAGCATTTGTAAGAACCACAATTGGATGAGCTGAAAATAAGCTCGCAGCCTTCCTTGAAGCCACGACTAGGCATGTGCGACCTTCTCAAAGCATTGTAGTATCTCGCTCTCCACATCTCGATAAGGCCTTGCTGATGTAGTATACCGGTTTTTGAAGCCCTTCATCCTCTCTAATCAACACTGGCCGCAGAATCGACTTGTCTCCCACGCATGCATATACAAACAAGGTCTCTCCAAAGGGTCGGGCTACTTAGCAGAGGTGGAGTAGCGAGGTAATCCTTCAATTGTTGAAACGACGAATGACATTCGGTCGTCCATTCAAAGCTTTTCGTCCCCTCAGCTTTGAAGAAGGGGAGAGATCTCTCGCCGACTTAGATATGAAGCGACCAAGAGCCGCTACTCTTCCGTTAAGTCGCCGCATTTCTTCGATACCGCGGGGGCTTTCATGTCGACTGTGGCCTTGATTTTCTCCGGATTAGCCTCTATGCCCCGTTGAGATACCATAAATCCAAGGAACTTTCCAAAGCCTACACCAAATACACACTTGCCGGGGTTGAGCTTCATGTCGTTTGCTCTCAAATTGGCGAACGTTTCCTTTAGGTCGACCACGTGACGTCCGCCTTTTGTTTTGATGACCATATCAGCCGACGTAGGCCTCCATGTTTCGGCCAATTTGAGAAGCAAAGACTTTGTTCACCATCCTTTGATAGGTTGCCTCGCATTCTTCAATCCAAATGGCATCATGTTGTAGCAAAAGAGATGCCTCCACCGCTTGAAATGCCGTCTTGATTATGTCGTCCTCATGCATCTTAATCTGGTGGTACCCCGAATAAGCGTCGAGGAAGCCGAGGGCCGAGTGGCCAAAGAATGGAATCGACTAGCTTGTCGATTCTAGGAAGGGGATAACCGTCCTTCGGGGCAAGCTAGATTGAGAGTGGTGAAGTCGACACACATCCGCCATTTGCCATTTGATTTCTTCAATTACGCTGACCACGTTGGCCAACCACGTTGTATGAGTGGCCTCTTTGATTATTCCCGCACTCAAAAGTTTTTGTACCTCGCCTTGATAGCCTCTTCCTTGTCACGAGCAAAACTTCTCAACTTTTGGGGTCTAGGCTTTATGGTCGGGCCGACTTCAAGTCTCGTGAACAACGACCTCTTCCTTGATTCCCCTCATGTCTTCTACCCTCCAAGCAAAGACGTCATTACTTTCCTTGAGTAGCTCGATGATTTCGCTCGCTCCTCAACCGATAACCGCTTCCCAATCTGAATTTTTGGCCTGGGGTAGGAAGGATTGGTGATTACCGACTCTAGCTCATCCACGCTCTTCTAGCTCGGTCCATCCCCGAATTGTAGAGTCTCAATGATTATCTCCTTAACCCTTTGTCTCTCCTCGGCCCTCGTGTGTGGAGCTTCTTCTCGCTATCATATCATCTAACTTGTCCGCAACCTCGCCGCGGTGGTGGTGGCGGCCCCAGTTATTGTCGAGCTGGAGGCATAGGTTGCCTATGATGACTTGGTCGACCATAACTACATCTGAATCGACCTCAGTGGTGTTAGAGTGACATGTCGACTCAAGCATGACCTCGTCATTTGAGCGATAGGTCGACTCTTCCACGTCGGTGTGATTGTCGACCCTGGTAGTTTTGGTGACCGATTGAGACAACTTTAAATAACCGTCTCGTCTCGATCTCTAGTTCTCTCTTCTTTCTTTCCCGAAGAACATGGTCCAGGTAAGCTCGAGCTGTGCCTTGTACACATCCTACTCCAGCGGGTGTGGGGAACTTGACTCGCTGATGAGGGATCGATGCCACCATTCCAAGAGCGACCTGACCTGGAATACCAAGTATAGCGGCATAGTCACTATTTACATCAATCACTATAAATTGTACCTTCGATACGATCCCCGAGGGGTGTTGGCCTAGGTCGACGACGAGCTCTATCTTGCCTTTTGCATCAACTCGATGGTTGGTGAAGCCCTCCAACCTACCATCATATCTCTCCAACTGCTCATCATTAAGACCCATTTCTTTAAAAGTTTTGTAGAACAAAAATATCCTTGCAGGCCCCCGTGTCGACTAAGAGTCTGCTCGTCGTACATCCGTCTATGAGACCTGGGATGACGAGAACTTGCTCTCTAGCTGCCATGTTAGTAGCCAATTCATGGGGGAAGAAGCTGATCGCCTCATCTCTGACTTCTCTTCTTGGAGGCACATGTGGGGCTTTATTGAGTTGGAAGATTTTGTGCTTGATGGCCGTGTTGCTTGCTTGCTCGTAATGACCCCTGTGTTCAATCTAGGTTGCCTCTGGCCCCCGCCGTCCGCCCCCGTCGCCGCTCGCCTCCACCTCGGCTTGAGGCCTTTTCACATAAGCGCCGAGCCTCCCCGGTCGACCATTCTTTGTATAATGCGCTTCAAACCCAAACAATCTTCTCGTGAGATGACCAGTGTCTTTGTGGTAGTCGCAGCATTTGCCGTTGTCCCTCCTAAACTTGTTGCCTCGGGTTCATCGGGATCGGAGGAGCCAGCTCGACGCGCATTCATAATTTCGTTCGGCTCACCGTAAGGGGAGTGAAAGCCTCGGGTACCTTTCTCGTAGCCCTTGTCCCGTTCTTTCCATTTTTATTATTTCCTCCATTCTTGTTGGAGTCTTTCTTATCATCTACGACCTCCACCTCGGGGCTTTTACCATTCTTTTTCTCTTTCCTTTCCTCAAAGAAGAGCGACATTATACACCTTCTCAAACAACTCCCGTCGAGTTGTTACCGTACGAACCGTGAGTTCATAATCCATGTCCGCCGAGGAAATACCGTTTCGGAAGCAATTAATGACTTCCCTATCAGCCGAGGTCTTCCTCTATCTTATCAACCATTTCCTTAAACTTGGTGAAGTAACTCATCGAGCTTTCATTCTTCGCCCGCACCAAGTTATTCAGATCGGTGACAGCTTATCTTCCGAGCTCCCGCAGCCGAGAAGCGATCCAAGAACTTTGTCCCGAAGCATGTCCAAGTAGTGATGCTACCCGCGGCCAGACCGTTGAACCAAGTTAAGGCTGCCCCAGTGAGTGTGCTTAAGAGGGCTTTGCACATATTGTTGTCCTCATTGGCGACAAAACACATGGTGGCTTCCAGATGTGCTATATGACTCCTTGCATTGGTCGACCCCGAATACTTCTCCCGTAAGAGGCAACCCGAAAGTAGGAGGAGGCCGACTATCTCGAATTTCTTTGGATAAAGGTCGAAGAGCAAAATCAATTCGTTCGACCTTTCCAAAGATCCTTTTCTTCTCCTCCTCCCATTGCTCAAACTTCTTTTCATCAACAACCATTCCCTAGCATCGGGTCTTTCATCTCTCGAGGGGGCGCGGCATTCGACTCTCGGCCTTCACTTCTAGGGGGAGTCACCGCCTACTCCTTCCGTCCCCGTGAGAATGAGCCCTCTCGATCGAACCGGAGATCTGTGCCTGTCACTTCCTTGTGGCGACTGCGCCTATAATCTCCGAATGGCGACTCCGCGCCTCTCCTTCTCTTACTGGGCGACTCGCGCCCATTCCGTCTCTACGAGACCCCGACCTCTCGCGTCCCGGGCCGGCGAAACCCGTCTCTGCTTCTATTGGCCGTTAAGCGCGTCCTTAAGTCGACCGAGCCTCTTGCTCCTCGTTTCGCTGAGGCTAGCCCTTAGGTCGTTATCGGGCACATGAACGACCGTAGGAGCTCGTTGAACTATCCCGTTTTCACCATTCTCGCCCCACACCTTCATTCGGCCTCAAACTCCCGGCCCGTTGCCCATTAGAAACCCGAGTAGGGGCCACTCTCTCGTAGCGTATGTCACTGTTTCGCTCCTCCACGGCTATCAAGTCGGCCGTAATCCGGGCTCGCTCCAACATCATCTCCTTCTTGCTCACGGGGTTGGTGGAGGGCTCGCCCGTTTCCAACATTCACCCGAGCAACTTGGACGTTTTGGAGGAGGTGGAACTCCTTGCCCATCCATATGCCTTTTCCCTCTCCTTGTGTCAGTGCAATCCTCGCCATCAACGACACCGGTAGAGCGTGTGGCTCTACCATGAGGACGATTCGGTGGGGGAGGAGGCAAGTTCAAGTTTTCAGCATTTGCGTTTGTATTCGTGTTGTTGTTGTTCACTTCTTCATGCCCAAGTGAAGCCTCGGATACGTGTCCCTCTGAAGTCACCATTATTGCAGGTTGATAGAGTTTTCGAGGTCAAGTTTAAAGCACGATTCCCGGCAATGGAACCAAACTGATGCTGCAGGAATTGTGCTTATCAATAATCCTCCACGTGGCAAGATTAATCACCTAGCTCCTTGACCTGAAATCAGAACCCACGACTAGCCGGATGTGTCTCCGGCGAAGACGATCGGGCGTGAGAGTAAGAATACAGTTGAATAAAGCTCAAAATGTATTGAATAATGAATTCAGAATACAAAATGGCAGTTACCTCTCACCGTTTGGTAGTGATGAAGTATTTATAGACAAGAGTGGTGTATTTTTGGGGAGGCGACATGTGCTCCGAGATTGTAGCGGCAGTTACTTGATTGTGGGAACGTGTCTATAACGGCCCCTGATTTGTAGGGATGTGGTTATGAGAATTGTTCAACCAAATACGCCGGCAAGTGTCAGGTCGTCACTTGTTGTCTAGGTCGAGGTCGCCACTTATGTAATGGTCGACCTGACTGTCGGGTAGAGCATGGTTCGTACCCGAATTGTAGTATGGATCATGAGGTCGAACTAAGTTAGGTCGGGACCTGGTAGGTCGGACCATGGGCTTAGTCGACTGATGCTTGAGATGGGCTTTGAGCCTTGTTCTGATTGGGCCAGCCCTATTGAGAATGTGACAGTCAATGCGGCCTGTGATTGGGCTTTACTCGTTTGGCCCAACTCGACATTTTAGTATGTTCAATATATATATATATATATATATATATATATATATATATATATATATATATATATATATATAAAAGGGGCCCTATTATAATGAGAACCACATTTATATGAGAACCATGAGAACCACTAACAGCCATTGGATTAAAAAACACATCAATGCTCCAGATTAAAAAAAAAAGATAGAGGGGGTGGCATTTTCGTAATTATTTCATTTAAAATCTCCCTCAAATTTCAAAATAAAATATCTCAATATCTATAAGTCAAAAAAAAATCGAAAACACTGATTTTTTTGTTTTGACGAGACGATTCAAACTAGATCCCTGAAGATAGGATTTTGAAAAAATAATATCAACAACGTCTAATTTTTAAAACACTGTGTTGCTAGTGAACACTAGCTGTGTTGTCTTAGTGAACACTAGCTGTGTTGTATTAGTGAACACTAGATGTGTTGTATTAGTGAACACTAGCTGTATTGTCTTAGTGAACACTAGTTGTATTGTCTTAGTGAACACTAGCTATGTTGTCTTAGTGAACACTAGCTATGTTAACACTAGCTATGTTGTCTTAGTGAACACTAGTTGTATTGTCTTAGTGAACACTAATTAATTAGTGAACACTAGCCGTAAGTGAACACTAGCCGTAAAGTGAACACTAGCTATGTTGTCTTAGTGAACACTAATTAATTAGTGAACACTAGCTGTAAGTTAACTAGTTATGTTGTCTTAGTGAACACTAGCTATGTTGTCTTAGTGAACACTAGCTGTGTTGTCTTAGTGAACACTAGCTATGTTGTCTTAGTGAACACTAGTTATATTGTCTTAGTGAACACTAATTAATTAGTGAACACTAGCTGTATTGTTCATTAATTAATTAGTGAACACTAGTTATATTGTCTTAGTGAACACTTAAAGCTAGTGTTCACTAATTAATTAGTGAACACTACCGTATTGTCTTAGTGAACACTAATTAATTAGTGAACACTAGCCGTAAGTGAACACTAGCTATGTTGTCTTAGTGAACACTAATTAATTAGTGAACACTAAGTGAACACTACCGTAAGTTAACTAGTTATGTTTGTCTTAGTGAACACTAGCTATGTAGTCTTAGTGAACACTAGGCGTGTTGTCTTAGTGAACACTAATTAATTAGTGAACTCTAGCTGTAAGTGAACACTAGCTATGTTGTCTTAGTGAACACTAATTAATTAGTGAACACTAGGCTGTAAGTGAACACTAGCTGTAAGTTAACTAGTTATGTTGTCTTAGTGAACACTAGCTATGTTGTCTTAGTGAACACTAGTTGTATTGTCTCAGTGAACACTAATTAATTAGTGAACTCTAGCTGTAAGTGAACACTAGCTGTATGTGAACACTAGCTATGTTGTCTTAGTGAACACTAATTAATTAGTGAACACTAGCTGTAAGTGAACACTAGCTGTAAGTTAACTAGTTATGTTGTCTTAGTGAACACTAGCTATGTTGTCTTAGTGAACACTAATTAACTAGTTAAGTAATGTACACTAGTTAAGTAATGTACACTAGTTAAGTAATTAACTCGTGCACACTAGTTAAGTAATTAACTCGTGCACACTAGTTAAGTAATGTACACTAGTTAAGTAATTAACTGTGCGTCAAATGATAGTTAATTAAGTAATAAATCACCTGTAGGAACCTTATCTGGAACTCCTCCATTTTTTTCTGAAGAGCACGTCGCTCTCTAGTAAATACCTCTCGTCTTTTTTTATTCTTTCATTACTTTATCAACTATACCAACAGTGCTAGTATTAGAGAACAGTATCTCCAACATTACTCTAAAATTTACTCTCCCTCTCTTTAAAAATTTCGTTTACTATAAATTATATTTAGTGGAAGAGTAACCAGTCATAGAGTGAAATGGGTTTGAGTAAAACAAGTTTGACATTTGAGATCAAGTCCGATGGAGATACGTTTCACGAGCTGCTCAAGCTCCATCCACATCAGGTGCCAGATGTAAGCCCAGACTTAATTCAGCGCTGCAATTTGTACGGAGGTAAATTTGGGACACCTGGTTCTATACTTTCCTGGAATTTTGTTATTGGTAATTACTCCATAATCCTACTCTTTTACGTTTATGTATTATGCTAATTACTACTCTTCTACTCGGAATCAATGGATAATCATTTTATAAATGACTATGTCAAGTGTCTAGCTTTAGAAAGTTATTTTAAAGTTCTTGGTTGGTTTTACTTCACACGTTTATTAAGTAATCAACGTAGAAAAATCAATTACGGATGGAGGGATAGTATCTTATCATGGCGACGGGTCTTAATCGTATTTCTTTCCAGAAAAAAATGTCTATAGGTTCATTGGTGTTGACCAACTCTACTTGCTTGGTGTACGTGGATTTGGTTATGCTTGTTCACTCCCCATTTATTTTATTCTTTCATTACAAAGTAATACGGAGCAATATCATGATTCAAACTAGTTAATTAGCTAGTATACATTACTTAACTAGCTAGTGTACACTAGTTAATTAACTAGTGTACACAAGGACTTGGTCAAGACCAAGTCAAGGTATTGTTCAGTATAAGTCAGTATAAGTCATATGGTTAGTGTGCACGAGTTAACTAGCTAGTGTACACTATATACATTACTATTGTACATTACTTAACTAGCTAGTGTACACTAGTTAATTAGCTAGTGTTTTAAAAATTAGACGTTGTTCAATATTATTTTTTCAATATCCTATCTTCAGGGATCTAGTTTGAATCGTCTCGTCAAGACAAAAAAATCAGTGTTTTCGAAAAAAAAATTCGACTTATAGATATTGAGATATTTTATTTTGAAATTTAAGGGGGATTTAGTTCACAATAATTACGAAAATGCCACCCCCTCTATCTCTTTTTTTAATCTGGAGCATTCATGTATTTTTTAATCCAATGGCTGTTAGTGGTTCTCATGGTTCTCATATAAATTTGGTTCTCATTTGAATAAATTCCTATATATATATATATATATATATATATATATATATATATATATATATATATATATATATATATATATATATATATATATATATATATATATATAAGGTCTCAAAATCTCCAATAAAAGGTAATGATTTAATGAGATTTTGATGTTATTTTCTCAGTCTCTACCTCCAATCTACTCGTATTTTCAATTTTCTTACAATTTTACATCTGAATTTAGTTATTAGGGTCTGAATCATGTTTATGTTTCTCTTTTGTTCCTCTATTTCAGTTAATTTGTTGTATGTCTGAATATTTTTATTTGAACTTTGTTTATGTAATCGTCCTATATTTTGGTTTCATGAAAAAAATAGTTGTTGCATGTTTTATCTTTAAAAAAAAAAATATAGTAGTGTAACTTATGGAACCGGACATGGAACGAACTATTGGAACTGGATCAATGTGACCGGTCCTGTAATGTAATGGTCTGGTCCTGATCCTGAATTTAGGCAGAATCGAACAATTGATCCGATCGTATTTTTTTGAAATTTTGATAAAATTCGAACCATGAACACCCCCTAGGCTGTATCAACTAACGAGATCGCAAGAGTAAGCGAAAAGACTAAATTGACAAATTTGAGCTAAAAAAATAGCAAACACCAGAAGGAAAAATAACCCATAAGATCTCGGTCAATTAGCAGAAATTATACAAAAAGTCTTAGCATCTCAACAATATCAAATTTATATACTCTGCAAATGAAGTTGCTCCAAAAGGAAGAAAACAAGTCTAAACATGAACAATCTGACAACTCCTGACCATGTATGCATGCATCCGCAATTCTATCCATAATACGATCGATAACTCTCTAATTATTTACTCAAAAACATCTAAAATCAAACAAAAAGTGTGAATTACTTCATGTAATCGTTCCACAGTTACCCCATAGCCGGCCGGAATTGAAATCGGCGGCCATCTGCTGAAAGTTTGGCGGTTACTCATCCTCATCCCCATCCCAATTCCAAACCCTAAGTTCCCTTCCCAGTAGAGATGAAATAAAAGCATCAATGCAAGCATACTCCACCTGTTCTTCACTGAGCCGATACGATTCCCAGTTACTCCTCCCGACCCTAGTCGACTTGGTAACCCCACGGAGTTCCAGGACCGAAGCCGCCAGATATTCCATCGAGATCTTCCACGGTGTTCCCCGGCGTTTATACGCCACGTGCCGAAGCTCGATCAATTTGGGAACGGAGAGTCTATGGCGCGAATTTTCCAGCAGATTAGCGTCGTTCTGGACCGAAACCCCGACGAACGAGATAGCTCGGTTGGAGAGGAAGCGGCGGAGGGCGTTTGGTAAGGTAGGGGATCGGCGGAGTTGGAAAATGAGACAATGGTGGCCGGCGCAGAGTTGGAGGGTGGCGGGTGGGTTGCGTCGAGCGCCGGGGGTGGAGTTAGGGCGCCATTGGACGCCGAGGCCGACGACTAGGCGGTTATGGCGAATGCGGTGGTAGTGTCGGCGGCGGAAGTGGTAGATCCAGTTACGGACGACGGAGGGTTTAGAGGTTACGATGGTGGTGACCCGGTGAGAGTGGCAGGTGACGGTGAAGGAACGGTAGCGGTTAGTGCCGTGATTGTACTCTATGCTTACTGGGTTGTCCACCTCCATTGTTGCTCTTCAGTTCAACCGGTTGCTCTCTCTCTCTCTGACACACACACACACACAAATGAGGCGAGGAACAGTGAAGAAACTGCCTGTAAATTTTTGCCTTGGGATTATAAGTTGGTTTTTGGGTGAGTACGGTTAGTTCGTTAGAGTGGAGCCAAAGAAAGTATTAGAAGAAATGTATTTTGTTGTATGTACTGTATGTAATTTTCATTTTCATTTTCATTTTAATTTTAATAACAAAGGTTGTACAGTATCACATATACTCCCTCCGTCCCATGTGATTACAAATCATTTTTTCGGGCACATTAATTAAGAAATATTATTAAGATAATGAAAATGTGTGGTAGGAAATGAAGAGAGAGAATGAGTGGAGTTGGTTGAATAAATTGTGTGGTAGGAAATGAAGAGAGAGAATGAGTGGATGGGGTAGGGTGAATATAAAATAATAAATTTATTTCCATTCTGGGCCCTTGTATTCACGTGGGACGGACCAAAAAGGAAATAAGTTTATATTCACGTGACGAAGGCGAGCGGGCATGAGCCAGAATGGCCGAGGGCAAGATTACACACGGGTTCGGGCAGCGGCCCCCGAAAAAATTTTGGGCCTGACAAGTAAAAAATGGGTCGGATCCATGAAATACAATGTATTTTAGTTAACAAAAATGATAAAAGTAAATAATTCAAAGAACGATTGAAATAATGTTGAAGTATTTAACGCAAACAATTTATTAAAATATATTACTCGTACAAAAAAGAAATTCAAATTTGCTAATTAAACTTGGGATAATAGGAAAAAGACCAAAAACAAAAAAAATGGGAAAAGTCTAACGAATTAATTAAGATTGAAAAAATGTGAGAAAATTAGGAGAAAGAGAAAAACAAAACTGTTAAGAGAAAGAATAGCAAAGATGGAAGACAAATAAAATTAATTGAAAATGTAGATAGCAAGGTTCGAACATGGATTTGAAAGAAAACACTAAAAGCTTTAACTTCACCCCTTCTACCGCTGAACCACACCACTCACTTGTGTTAATTTTGAAGTTAAATATATATATACATATATAACAAAAATATGGTGGGGGCAAAAAAAAAAAAAAATTCCACTGCATTTCCGCCGCTGGGGGGGCGAGTGCCCCCACCTGCCCCCCCGGATCCGCCCCTGACGAAGGGAGTAAAACCTACAGTATTTTGCAATTTTATGAACAGATTCGGTTATGATATTTAAATATGTTTCTTAACTATTCCCTCCGTCTCGCTACAACGTCTCGCTACAATATGCACACTTATTATTTGCACGCAAATTAAGGAGAAAATTAGTAGAATAAGTGTTGTGAGTATGAAAAGTGAGGTTGGAGAGAGAAAGTGGGATAGGAAATAGTGAGTTGATTGGTGTTGTGAGTATAAAAGTAAAGTAGGAGAGAGAATTATTGGGTGGAATAATAAAGATTATTTGTCATTTTAGGAAGTGTGCAATTTGTATTGGAACGCCCAATGAGAAAAGTGTGCAGCTTGTAGCGGGACGGAGGGAGTATATTTTTTCAAATTGCCCCATTTTTTGGCACAACATTTAAGAAAAATTAAAATAGCAGAGTAATATCGTGAGTATGTAGTATGAAAGGTAAATTAAGATAGAGAATAAGTTAGAGAAATAGTAAATATTATTAACCCTTTTTAGAAGTCCGAATTGAGACGTAACGAACGAAAATGACGAAAAAATCTGATTTAGGATAAGATGGAGAGAATACTGTCTCCGTTTCCGTCTCACTCGAAATATGATTCTTGATCCCAACATAGAGATTAAGAAAAAATGTTAGTGAAATACTCCCTCCGTCCCATTACAAATCACAAATATTCCTTTTTGGGCGTCCCATTACAAATCACAAATTCACTATTCTCTCCACTCATTCTCTCTCCTATCATTATTTTAATACTCACAACACCATTATAATTTACTATTCCCTCCACTCATTCTCTCTCCTATTTTACTTTTACACTCACAAAATTTATATCATTATTTTTTTCCTTAATCTACGCGTGAACAGTAAATTTTCTCTTTGTAATGAGACGGAGGGAGTAGATGTTTTGAGTAAAAAAGTGAGGTAAGAGAGAGAATGTAGAATAGAGAATAATAAGTAAAAAGTTGTTGTGAGTGTGAAAGTGAGAGTGAGTTTCACTGAATAAAATATTTTCATTTTGAGATTATCGTATTTCAAATGGAATACCCAAAATAACAAATTGTCCTAATTTAAGCGGACAACAGAATATCATAATTTAAGCGGGACAACTAGAGTATACAGTAAAACCTCTATAAATTAATAAGCTTGGAACCATGAAATTTTATTAATTTAGAGAGATATTAATATATCGATAAATTAATACTCCCTCCGTCCCAATAAGAGCTTCCCTTTTTGCCATTTTGGGTGTCCCGCTAATAGCTTCCACTTTCCTTTTTTGGCAAAGGAATCTTTACTATTTCCTCCACTCATTCTCTCTCCTCATTATTTTAATACTCACAACACTATTATAATTTACTATTCCCTCCACTCATTCTCTCTCCTATTTTCAAATTACACTCACAACATCTTTACTTCCCTCCCACTTCCTTAATTTGCGTGCACAAAAAGTTTTGGAAAGCTATTACCGGGACGGAGGGAGTATTTTATTAATTAAAAGAGAGACTTTTTAAATTCAGTAAATTTAGTGTATATATATTAAAAATAAATAAATTTATATATAATTCATTGATTATATTCATGCATCAACCAATTATTTTATAACTAATTAAATATATTCATGTATGATATCAATTCATTGTATACAATTAATTATTATGCATTTATGGATTATTGGAAAATATGCAAAGCCACGTTGCTTCAAAAATATCAACATGAACAGCATCAATTGTCATTATCGTGCCAACAAGAGGGCATGGATGACTAGTGTACTATTTGATGAATATGCTAGTTGGTTTGATCACAAAATGAATGGCATCAATTACCATAATATTTATATTGTAATTTTTATGAATTATTAATTTAGAGTTTAATTGAGACCTAATATCTATAAAGGGATTTTTCGAAAAATTATTATTATATTATCTTATCGAATTTGATGATTTTTTACAAAGGCTCAAGTTGAGACCGAAAAATTTTATTATTTTAGAAAGGTTATTAATTTATAGAGTATTAATTTATAGAGGTTTTACTGTATAACCAAACTATAGATGTCAAAAGACAATTTTAGATTTAATAAATTGATCTAGTGGTTCATGGTTCAGATCACTTCGGATTTAAACGCCCAAGAAGGCTAACCCAACAAGGATATATCCGAGATTTTGCTTCAAAATTCAAGATTAATACTCCCTCCGTTCCAGTAAGTGCTTCACCCTTTTGGGTGGGCACGCAAATTATGAAAATGGGAGGGAAAAAAAAATGTTGTGAGTGTATTTGAAAATATGAGAGAGAATTAGTGGAGGGAATAGTAAATTATAATGGTGTTGTGAGTATTAAAATAATGTAGGAGAGAGAATGAGTGGAGGAAATAGTAAAGATTCTTTGCCAAAAAAGAAAAGGTGAAGCTTCTAACGGGACGCCCTTTTGGGTAATTAGTGAAGCTTTTATTGGGACGGAGGGAGTATTAATTGTTATACTTTTTTTATTATCATTTTTTTTATATTTTGTCAATGTCCCACTGGGAGGAGGGAAAGAAAGAGATCGAACCTTATACAATCTCAAATAATGTAAAAATATTTTTTACCAATGAACCACTCGATTGAATAAATTGATATAAAAAATTAATAAGACTAGACTTGCAGTAAATGATTTTTTTTTTTTTTTTGAGCAAAAGACAAATTTCATTTCATTCACATTTAAAAATAAAAATGAGATGGCACTTCACAAATGTTAAAGGCTCATCCCGAAAATAAATAGTAGATATATTTCTTAAACTACAACAAAAATATGACCCGTCTAAATCTTGAGATCCTCGAAATCCATTCCAAGAAGAACTTGAAGACTGCCTCAATCCGGCATTTAATAAAATCTTCATCTCATAAAATTTTGCGTTAGGCACTTGATGTACAGAACCGGTGTTGACGAAAAAACATCCACCATAAATCTCAAAATCCACGACCCATCCTTGTGCAGTAAGATCCATGGTATCCACTTTGATGCGAGAAAATGCGAAACTCGTCGAAATTACAAGATTAAAAAAACAACAAACAAAATAACACACAAACATAACTCTCACATAGGAGATGAACAAATGCTCTCACATAGGAGAGAAACAAAGGCTCTCACATAAAGGAGAGAAATTTATTATGCGATAAAATAAAAAGGAATAAGGAAAAATCAACAACACAATTGTTATAATCTCAATAGATTGAGATTACAACAATTGTGTTGTTGTTGTAGAATGATTACAACAATGCAAACTAACAATGAAGAGATCGAAGATTGAAATGGGAAGACTTGCCGAAATTGTTTAAACAGAAAGAAGTCTGAGAGAAAGAGAAGTGGTAACTGCCGCAGAGAAAAATTGAGACAGTTAGCAATTTTTTCTGCAGCAAATGATTTTAAGATATTGTTATTGTGATATTTCCTTTCCTTAGTGTCCAGATTTAAGATATTTAATTTCTTTTTTAGTTTGTCTCTATTTAAGTTTTTTAGTTGTTTTATTAATTAAAATAGATAATGAGACTCATTTGTGATACTCATACTCACAACAAAAAGTTTCTATCTACTTTCTTTTGCCTACTTTACTTTTATAATCACAATATTTACTTTTTCTTAATATTTATGTCAAGTCAAATCAGTAACATTAAATCGGGTCGGAGGTAATATGTACTCCCTCCGTCCCATATAATTTTACTCATTTTGCTATTTTGGGCGTCCCACTTTTCTAAAAAGGAAATTTTTTAATACTTCTTTATTCAAGGGACCCACTTGTCATACTCACAACACTTTTCAAATTTACTATTCTCTCCACTCATTTTCTCTCCTACCCACTCACAACTCCTACTTTAATAACATTATTTCTTATTTTTCGTTTTCAACAGTAAATGAGTAAACTATTATGGGACGGAGTGAGTATTAACTTTGTGTGTTTTTGTTTGTATAACAGTGGTACAAGTCAAGTATTGGAAATATAAACCTAAGGCCTCCTGGTCTTGTGGTATGCTAATCGGCCTCCCTTCTGAGAGGTCACAGGTTCGATTTTCCTGGAAATCATATTTGTGGAAAAATATGCCATGAGTTTCAGGTTTCTTAGGAGTTTCCCGGGGCACATCCGTGCGGTTAAGGAAGCAGCATTGCTGGGCTTGCAACCTCAGCGTGGGAGTTCGAATCTTGGCAAGGGCCAGGAGTATAAGGGGTGCTGCCACCCTAACTGTCTCGGGCATATCCCTCGATTTACCTTCGCCAGGTCACTGAGGGGCCGATAGCTGGCGGTCCAGCGATTTACCTTCGCCAGGTCACTGAGGGGCCGGTAGCTGATGGTCCAGGATTAGTCCGGCGATGCGGGAACCAGGGTGTCAAAAAAAAAAATTTATTGAAAATCTATACTATAGTATATTAAAGTAGGCCAAACTCCATTAGGTGTTGCCACATAAGACTCAAAATGTGATTCTTGCATTCTCATGCTTCCAACTCATCCAACCTTTGATTTCTATGTGATGATTCATATCCGCCCTAATAGCTAATAATATTCATAGTCCTTAAAAGGTATGTGAATGGGTACTATATTAAGGTGATTAGTAATAGTTAATTTAAAGAAGTCTAATATTTCTAATGTGTTAATACTAAGTAAAAGTGATTAGTTAAAAGTAATAGATATTAACTTTAAATATTCGAATGTTTACATATTACTAGGAAGAAGTATGATGATTTTCATTTGATGATCACTACATATGAAAAGAAGAAGTATATAACATAGATAGAGATAATATATACTCCCTCCGTCCCGCTAATATTAGCACACTTTCCTTTTTGGGCGTCCCGCTAATATTCGCACACTCCCAAAAAGGAAACTTTATATTAATAAAATATTCACTCAATCCCACTCATTCTCTCTCCTACATTATTTTAATACTCACAACACCATTATAATTTATTACACCCTCCACTCATTCTCTCTCCACTCATTCTTTTACACTCACAACATTTTATTAAAATATCATATTCCTTAATTCTCGCGCAAACAGTGTTTGTGCTAATACTAATGGGACGGAGGGAGTATACTAGAGGTTGACACTAGATAAGGCTCACAATTAAATTCAACATTTACTACAAATCATCAAGATAGTCTTTAGGGATTCATGAACGGAAGATTGTTGATATATTCAATATTTGGTATACTACAAACGTTAAGAATATGTAGAATCATTACATTAGTTCATCATTATGTTCATTAGTAACATGCATATGAAAATTCAAAAGACAAACCAAAGTAAATTCACTCTTGCTAGCAATTACTAATTTAAGTTAAAATATTAAAAACCTTCAAGAAACCCCCTCCCCCTCAAACTTGATCCCCTCAAACTTGATCAAGGTAAGATTTTCCAAATTATAAGAATTTTCAACTTTATTTGTAGTAGTCGATCTGTTTGTTGATTAGAATTTTTGATAATCTTTATCAAATGAGTTTAGTTTGTATTTTGTATGCATATACGCTTTCATGGAATTGAACTTGAGGCAAGTTACTACATAATCTAGCATTTCGTACGTGTTTTCAAGGTAAGTTCTTCTCATTTTCTACTTTATATATATATATATATAACATTACATGTTTATGCTTTCATTTTTCTACTTTTTTATATATCATGAAATGATTATGTTTTTATACATGTTGTGAGGATGGTGTTTGAAGGTGTGATTGCAAAAATCAAGTGAATTATTATGATATTAAAATAAACTGCATAATTAATGTTGGCTTGATGGTAATGATTTTTCATATAGCATACTTATATTATTGACAGTCAACCAGAGAGACAACAAACAAAACTGAAAGGGGAAAGTACATTTGTTTTGATGAATCTTCTTGGATCAAGAATCAAGCTGCAAATTTTTAATTTATTTATTTATCTTCTTCATTCATTAATTATTTGTTTAGGTTCCCCCTCTTATCCTAATTCCTCTCTCCATGTTTATGATTTTTTTATACATATACTCTTAGAAAATATTAAAAACGTTGTTAATTTGGTAATTGGAGGTGATATGAAAGATGGAAAAAGAAAGCATACAATTGAGCATCTTAGCGGATCAATAGTTGGTCACGCTACTGGAATTTTGAGATTTATACCATGGAACATTAGGTAAGTATTCATTTCTTATTATTGTATTTTTCATATTGTCATTTTTTTTGTTTTTTTACTCATTCCAACCCATAAAACAATATTCACATTTATTTAGAAATAAATTTGATTAAACTTTGAGCAATATTTTAAGTTAATTTATTTTATGGTACTCCCTTTGTCCCAAAAAAAAAAGTTCATTTTTTTTTCAAATTTACTCTTGATCAATTATAAGTAAAATTGAAAGTTGTTTAGACATTTATATTGGGACAAAGAAAATAATACTTTCAATGGGTGTATCAATAATAAGTTTTAAAATTTCATTTCAGTCATTAGTTTTTTCTTTAATTAAAGTTTAATCAAATCGAACACATGAGAAGGGTGTTTGTTTTACGTAGGCAGAGGATGTATGTTGTTAATTTTGGATTGGCTATTAATGTTAATTATTGTATAAATTCTTTAATCTTGAATGATGTTTTCATTTTTTTTTTGGATGTGTGTAGAAATTATGTTATTCTTTGCTTATGATTAATTTGTGCACTTTTGTTTCATTAATGTTATTGTTTTCTTTACTCTCAATGCAGGTATAGATTTTGAGCTTTGTAATCCTTCATTGTCAAAGCAACTTCAATGTAAAAAATAATCGTCCGTTGCAGCGAAAGCTAGAAGGCAGTAGAGGAAGAATAATAATAAAGACTCAGTATGAGACATAATAAAGTGTATATGTGTATATAAATATTTCTACCATTGCAAATATAATATTTTTTTCTATTTAATTGAATCGAATTTTTTTATTAATTTTTTTGTATTTCTTTGATTTTATTTTTATTTATTTATTGTAATGATTATATTACGTACACTTTAATATCTTCTATGTATTCAGTGTTGCAGATTTTGCATCATGAATGTCACAATATTTCATCATCAAACTTTAGCAATCTCAAAATAATCCCCAACGACATTGACCTAGCAAAAATGAAGAAGAGAAAGGTGGAAAAAAAAATAGATAAGGGAAAAACGTTTAGATGGAACGTATATGATTGTCCCCTTAATGGAGTATTTGTTATTGCATTGTAATTTTATTTCTTAAATTTTTAAATTAATTACTTTCATTAACTACTTTTACAATTGTATAGACAATTTACAATACTTAGTGAAATAATAAAAGTTAAATATAATTGACATATATTGAAAATCAAGTGTGTAGCACCATCTTCATATTAAATACTTGCATGATTTATACAATTGATATTCGATCACAATTCTAAAAGTATAATTGGTATTAAAAGATAATGATTTCTTAGTAATAGGGACACTAAATATATTTTGGGATAAAATTAATCTTCTACAATAACAATCATTAAGAGACATAGTAATAAATAATATCTATATATTCAAACTTTGAGTCGTTTTTCATTTGAGAAATGTTTTAAATAGGTTATTTGTTAGGAAAATGCATAAATATATTGCTATCCATTTTCAAACTTTTTAGCTTTGCAATTATATAATAAAATATGAAAAATGAAAAAGAAAATATTGATATAGTGTTTTTTTATTAATTCACTTTGAAACACAATTTCACTAAAATCATCATTTATTTTGAAATAAAGAAGTACTAATCAATTTACAATAATAGATGGTAGAATAGGAAAGATTGGGCAAGTTCATAGCCATTAATTTGATGCATGCATACATCTAATTAATGAGAATAAATTTACGTAACATAATGCTTATAATTTAGATGGAGTTACAGAATTTGAATGTTTGTGTTTGATTTAAAGAATGTAATGTTCATTGAATCACATTCATTATTGTTTAACCTCACTAATGATGACTAGATTCAAAATAGTTTAATTTTCAAAGATATTAAAAACAAAATTTCAATACCAATATTTAATAATGAAATACATTTTCATAGATTTTAGTTTCATAATAATATTAAAAAAAAGTGATGTTTATTTCTTTTGTTGAAATAATTAGCTTCATTATTTAACAATAACATTTCATAAAAATTAATATTTATGATTTGATATTTTGCGTATTTTTTATCGAATTGTACTGTCTTACGTAACTAATATCTAATATAATTATAAGTTGTTTTGAAAATATGAAGAGTTTAAGTCATATTTCATTTATAGATGATAAATGTGCTAATTACTTGCAATCATATTTTATACTCCCTCCGTCCCGGTAAGAGCTTCCCAAAACTTTTTGTGCACGCAAATTAAGGAAGTGGGAGGGAAGTAAAGATGTTGTGAGTGTAATTTGAAAATAGGAGAGAGAATGAGTGGAGGGAATAGTAAATTATAATAGTGTTGTGAGTATTAAAATAATGAGGAGAGAGAATGAGTGGAGGAAATAGTAAAGATTTCTTTGCCAAAAAAGGAAAGTGGAAGCTATTAGCGGGACACCCAAAATGGCAAAAAGGGAAGCTCTTATTGGGACGGAGGGAGTATGCATTAGTCTATTTAATTAGCTAATTAATAAACATTCATGCCAGATCCCGTGCGGAGCACGGGCATCACCCTAGTACAAGCTGAAACAGAGATGATTATAGCGTTATAGGGTTATTGTAGCCACTTTTCCAAAATGGTCTTTCTCTTCGTACATGCAATTAATTTTCTGTTTCAAATATATAGCTTCAAATTTATTTTATGAGTCATTTTGAATAACTTTTAATCAAAATTATAAAAAAATCAATTAATTAATAAAATTTTGAAATTATTATTTAGGACGTCTCATTATAAACTACGCACTTTCTAAAATAAAAATAATTTATTATTTTTATATTAATGAGTCTCATATGTCGTACTCATAAGTAGGGGTGTAAGTAATTCGGTTCAAATCGCGGTTCGAAATCGAATCAAATCAAACCATTCAGTTTAGTTCGATTTTCAAGCAATGATGATTTGGTTCGGTTTCAAAAATTGTTAAACCATATTGTTCGATTTTGTCTGCGGTCTGTACCCCCAAACCACGGTTTGAGACCGCGAGACCGAATCACCAGACCGAATCGATAAATCAAACCACAAAACCGTTCAATATTAAT
The DNA here is from genome assembly GCA_022495995.1 of Adenophora triphylla var. japonica. NCBI lineage: Eukaryota > Viridiplantae > Streptophyta > Magnoliopsida > Asterales > Campanulaceae > Adenophora > Adenophora triphylla. The sequence goes on along the minus strand of JAFEMH010001114.1, from coordinate 66,947 downwards.
CGTAAATATTCATATCTTTCATCTCCACCTCACAATTACATTTGAAAACCCTTAATTCTATTAATGGGTTTTAGTACATAACCCTTTTTTCTTTTTTCTTTTGGTTAATCTTTCTTTAATAATGTTAATTCACTTTTTAGCACATACCATTATAAGTACTCAAATAGCATGTTGTTATCATAAACATTGAAGTACAATTTCATTTAAATTTTGAGTCTCTTCTATATATTATGTCTGAAAAATTCAAACAAACATGACAATAAATTGTATAATCTGAAACCATGTTATAATTAATGGTGTAAGCCGTGTTCTATTTCATAGTTTTGAACCGTGGTTTGAACTGTGGTTTAAATCACGGTTCGGACCGTAAAATCAAACCGCGAATCAAACCAAACTATGACGATTTGGTTCGATTCGGTTTGAATTTTTTAATCGTTCGGTTTGAATTGAGATTTTTTCAAACCGATGACTAGTGGTCCGATCCGTAAATTGATCTAAATCGAACCAAACCGTACCATTTACACCCTACTCATAAGGACATCTCCAATACATAATCGTAAAATCTAGGGAGAAACGCGTTTCTCCATGAGTTATGGAGAAACGGGTTACGGGTATCCAGAACCTATTGAAAGGATATCCAGAAACTTTTTGTATTGGCCATGACCTTGTCCCATGGTTACTTCTGGATATCAGTCTCAAAGGTTCTGGATATCCAGAACCTTTTGAAAGGATATCCAGAAGCTTATGAAAGTGATATCTAGAAACCTTCAAAATGATATCCAGAAACTTTCAAAATGTTTCTGGATATTCATTTGATGATTTATGGATATACATTTGAAGGTTTCTGGATATCCAGAAACCTTCAATAAGCAATTTCTGGTCTTGGCCTTGGATTTGACTTCAAATCTATTTTTTCTGGATATCCGCCCAAAGGCTTCTGGATATCCGTTCCAAAGCTTCTGGATATCCAGAACCCTTTGAGACTGATATCCAGAAATTTTCTTCTGGTTATCAAACGTATAGCTTCTGGCTATTAAAAACGCATTTCTCCATAGTTATGGAGAAACGCGTTTCTCAGCAGACCTACTCATACATAATGCATGTAGTTAAGTCATAGGTATCAAATTCAAATTTTGATACATATAATACTGTTCACAAAGATATCAAATTATTATCTTCAATGGTAGATATCAAATTTATAACTTGATTTTTTATTGAAATTCTTTCACGTTTAATATTTTTAATAATTAAATATAAATAGTGCTAAACAATAATCGAATAATAATTATATTAAAATAAATAAAAAAAATATGTATACTAAATAAATAAAAATTATTTCCTTTTCTATTGATTGACGAATTAATAATTAAATTTTTTGTTTTATTAATATGCAAAAAGTAAAACAAAATAAAATATAAATGTTAAATAATAAATAATTAAATGATATAAAAAAAGATAATAATTGGCAAAGTAAATGAGTTAAGCAAGGTACCAAAGTTGATACCTTCCCTAACTTTTCATCAACATTTTATACCTATGATATTTAGCATTATAAATTTGATACCCAACATTGAAATTGGTCTAATAACAATTCAAATTTTGATACCCAACATTGAAGTTGCTCTAATAACAATTCAATAACTATTCTCTACCTCAGCTTCTCGCTGTTACCCCACTTTTCATACCCACAACACTTACTACACTAATACGTTTCCTTAATCTTCGTACAAATAGTAAGTGTATAGTTTGTAATGAGTCGTAAGGAGTATAATTTTATTTTATGATAGCATTATAATTATCATGTTATTGTTAAGCATGCTCAATTGCATATCATGCAAAGCTTTGGTTGTAATACCCATCTGTTACCAAAATGAATGACCACTTAGAAGAAAATTTTGTCAAAAAAATATGAATAATCTAGAATATTGTGAGCTGGTATTTGATCAAATTAATCGTTGCTAATTTGTGTTCGTTATAGATAATTTATGAGACCTATGGAGAGGCAAGAACACTGGGGGCTGTGAGGTGCCCTTATGGGCATTCTATTGATGGTCTATGATACGTGAGGATGTATATGTGAGGGTGTGTTCATGATTTGAGGCTATGTTTCATAACACCACATATTGTGATGTTAGTTGATATCTTGACTTGGTACTACCCTATATGTAGTCGTTGTTGCGATTAACTAGGTTAACAAATCATTTGTTTTTTTGTTGGTTGCTTTCATATTATTCGCGTTCACGATTGTTGTGTCTTACCATTATCAAGTTGCATAAGTTAGAACTGCACAGATAAACCATAATTCCATGACAGTCGGGTGGGTTATTGTTTGCATAGGTTGCCATTTAACGCCAAGACCGACGACCAGGTGGCCACGGCGGATGTAGTGGTAGTGTGTGTGCGGGATGTAGTGGTAGTGAGTGTGCGGGTATCATAGACACGGCGAAGTCAAAAAAAATCGAAAAGGGGGTTAAGCTTGTTTTGCAGATAATTATTATAAATAAGATATCAAAATTTAGTCTAAATTTATTCAAACTTAAGGTGGTCAAATCTATAAATCTATTAATTTTAGTAGTAAAAAATTATTTTCTAAAAATTAAAAAGTGTTAAAATTGACACATTTCAAAATTGAATGGGAATGACCCCCCTATGTAGGCCTGTCAATTTCGACCCGTTCCCACTAATCCGTACAACCTAACCCACTAATTACTCGACCAACCCAACCCGTTTAAGTTAGCATCATTCGCCTTGGCATCAGACTCTTCTTTCCGTTGTGCTCGAGCTGCACTATGATCCTCATTTAGCTTGGTCAAGAACTCATCACGGCTCTGAAGCACCTTCTTAACCGTCTCTAGCTTAGCCTTTGCCTCCTCCTTCTCCAGCTTTGAGGTTAAGAGCTCCTCCCTCAACATGCTCAGCTCCTCCCTGCCAACTCCTAGCTCGAATTGTAGCTCGTCCCTCTCCTTCAATGTGTCATCATGAAGCAGCTTCAGGGAGTAATAGGCAGAATTGGCATCTACCAACTCTTCCCTCAGCTCTGTAACCTCTGCAGATTTACGAGCATATAAGGAGGTGGCGACCTTCTCCTGCTCTATGGCAGCCCTCCAGCCACACTTGGCTTGCTCGACAAGAGTAAGAGACTGCATTAACAAATGGAGATTGTTTAGCTCGACAGGTAATCACAAAGTAAGAGTGACTAATGAATGTTACGATTAAACTGGCAAAGAAAAATAGACAGAAAGAATTACCTCGCAATGAGCTAGACCGGACCTGTCAGAAAATTCTTCTGGGGTAAGCCCCTTCTCATTATAGCGAGCCAGCACATTGGGGTCCACAGCTCGCCTTACTATAACTTGGCCATATCCTAGCTCGGGATATTGACGGCTCAAGCTATCAATGGAAGTGAGGGGAGATACCTCACTTAGCCTGGCCACCTCGGCCTGCACAAACTCTGTACGAGTAGGGGAGTGGGATGGAGGATGATCGGAGCCTGACGTCTTCTGAGCCTTAGCCCTCCCAAGTCCTTGGCCATCAACAGACCTCTTCCTAAGCCTGGACTTCAGTGGGAGGGCATCGTCATCTTCTAAGTCGACCTCATCATCTTTTTGGGGAGCCAATCCAGCAGGCTCAAGTGTTGGACCGGAGTCTGATCTAGCCTTAGTCGATGCATCGACTTCATCTACTTTAACCCCAGTTGTATGAACATGGGGGGAATCACTTTCCAAGGGGTCAGCCGACCCAGTCTGCTCGAGGGGGACCATCCCCACACCATCCTTGGGCAGCCAATCCAGCAGGCTCAAGTGTTGGACCGGAGTCTGATCTAGCCTTAGTCAATGCATCGACGCACTTTCCGGCACTTTTCGAGGGCATTTCAGACATTTTTCGGACAGTTATTTAAAAAACTGACAAAACCGGGAATAATGGCACGAAAATCCATACTCTGGTGAGTCACAGGGGCACGTGGCACGCATGCCACAGCCCCCTAGTCAACATCAATCAGATTTCAGAGTGAAAAGACCAAAATACCCCTGAGATGTTGTCACAGTCCGTCCGAACTGTTTTTCAGGCAAAACAGAATTGCCAGCAAGTCCTCCCAGTTTCCAAAATACCACAAAATCCCCTGAAATTCAGGTTAAGTCCGTCCGGACTCTTCTGCAAATTTACCCTATAAATACAGAAGGTTGTCAAAACATTTGAGAGAGGAAAAACATTATCCATTTTCACCATAGCCACGGCATAAAACCATTTCACCCTCTCCCGAGCCCCGTTTTGCCTCAATTTGCGTGAAAACTTCGTATTTCAACCAAATACAAACCAAAAAACCTCGAAACCCCATTCCAAACACTAAATCGTATCCCGTATACGTCACCCAAGCCAAAAGAGTCAACCCCTAGCCATAGGTAACACTCTCTCTCCCTAAACACTCGTTCCGTCTCGGTTTACACGC